>JARHVA010002838.1:0-405000 GCA_037957365.1 Torreya grandis | reverse complement strand
ATTGATACACAAGTGATGCCTACACCTAGTATACCTACTACAAGGGAAACATAATTTATTCCTTGTATTTATGTATCTATCCCTACACAACACAACATATTTTTATGCCTCCCAAGTTTACAACTCATGTGATGCCACCTATTTCTAATCAATCTAATATGCCTACGAATCAAACATGTGTATAATAATGGTTAGATCTTCAAGTCAAGATTTATCAAATGGAACAAGGTTATTATAGAGCAGATCATTAGAATAACTCTCAAGCATTATTACATGACCAATTGGTCCCATATACTTTCAATTATCCTTTTCCTATAGGATTCATTACACCTAAACTTACATAATTTGATGGAAATGTGATCCAAAATAATATCTTAGAGCCTTTGTTGCAACATGTTTAGACTATGCATCTAATGATAAGTTACTAATGAAGTTTTTTCATAGGATTCTTAAGATTTATAACTTACGATGGTTTTATAATATTCATATTCAATCAATATATGCTTTCAATGCTTTGATTGACCAATTCTTAACTCACTTTTATATCAATATTATTGAAAAGGTCTCATATGCTCAAATTGAAAAAATCAACAAGGACCTAATGAGCCCATTAGTGACCATGTGATTTACTATAAGACTATGATTTAAAAAATAACAAATATTATGGCTCACAAAGAATTGCAAAACATATTCAAGAAAAGTCTACTTCCATCCATCCATCCATGAGTCGACTATGTTCAAACACTTATAATCTTTCAATGATATGTGTCATACAATTAAAGGCCATGAGGTTAAGGTAATCACCATGAATAAGTTAATGTATGGGACAAACCCTCCCACATATTATAATGCTAAGTTTAAAAACAAACCATATTTTAATTCCAAGTCTAATGATACTCAAGTGAGGCTAAGACAACTGCCAATGTTATTTCACAACCTACTAATAGGCATGTCCTTTTAACTCTTTAATAGAGGAAATTTACATGATTATCAGAACCTACTTATAAGGTGTTAAATAAATTACTTGATTGAAACCTTGTATCTCTCCTTATACCCATGGAGGTTGATATCGCAAAGGCACTACCTAGGGGGTTCAATATTAATGCACATTACAAATGGAATAGATGTGAAAGACACTCAACTAACAGATACTTTGGTTTGAGACATAAGATATATGAATTAATTAAGGACAACACTATTTAGCTAAACTATGTTATCACACCTACTAATTATTCAATTACACAACCTGACGTGAAGCCTAAGATATTTTTAGATACATTTCTAAAACATGTTGTATATGAAACCAAGACTAATCTTGAGGTACATATGTGTTTAGCCCTTTTTAGATTTGATGAGTTAGGGTTAAAGGGTATAATATCCTAATTATAAAGATGGATAAAAATGTTTCTAGAGTAAGATAATTAAATTAATTCTTAGATTAAAATATATTAAATCTATAAAATTACTAAATATATAAATTATAAGGCCAATTGATATTCTGATAATTATAACACAAAGAAGGGATAATACTTAGCTTGTTTGCATATGTGCAGGCAAAATTGAATTATGCAGAGGTGGAAGTAAGAGGATGAAGCTCAGGATCCAGTCATCATATTCTATAAATATTATTTCTAGAGGACTAGACACTTATGTTGACACTTCTGTTCATACCTTGATGCAACTATCATGTACAAAATATTGTTTGTATTGCAAAACAATCACCTACACCTTTTGGGTTTTTTGGTCACCTTCCTATTAATGTATCTAGATCATGTGCACAAGCTATATAATTATGTATATCTCAAACCCTAGTTCTTCACCTTAGGTTAGGTCACTTTGCCAAAAATAAGTTAGGGCAGTTTTGAATACTTGGTAGGTGGTTTTGATAGACGTGTGCTTGGTAAGTTTATTTAAATATGACTCAGTGGTAATGAATGGTATTTGTTTTGTATTTATACCAATATTTTTGAAAACATATCATAAAAGGGTTAGATAAGAAAAATAGGTTGACCGTATGTTTTAATTTTTTTTTTTAATTTGGATGATTATCAAGGTACAAACACTTAATAAGGAACTAGACACCAGCATTGATGATAGTGTCCCTATGAAAACACAAGTATCTGACATGGTAGAAATCTACTAAAGGTCTAAAACTGAAAATGAAGGATATAAGTCATATTTTGAGCTTTATGTAGTGTATAGGTGATTTGATTCATCAAAATAATAGGGTTGGACTATAAGATAAATAACTAGGCATAGTAAAATGGTGAATGTGAGCCTTTTAGCTATAAAAGGTATAGAATTGAAGGGTATATCCTTAATTTATATCTTTAAAGTATACAAGACTAATATGTTATATATTATCATATTTTAATAGCTACATTTTCCCCCCATTTAATATAGTAATGCATAAGGATGAAATTACAAGGTTAAAAGAAAGAAATGCATACCTAGGTGTGCAAAACACACCTTTCATTTGTTTAATCCCTATTTAAACTTACTAGTGGTGCATGATTTGTAACCAAGATTATGTTACAATATAAATCAATACATGTAATCTGAAATTGAAAAATTAAAATCCTTGAAAAGTAAAGAGAGCAAGAAAGTAGTACACATGTGTGTTGATGTAACCATGTTTCCTCCTGATATTTTGCTTTGGTAAAAATGATTTCTTATGAAGCATTGATGTTGGTGGAGGTTCAAACTATTTCTATATGATTTTTTGCTTTTCACATTCAAAAGGAAATGAGAAACTAAGGATGAAGTCTTGCGCACCAAATTCAGACGATTGAAGGAACTCCTCTTTGGTTGTGGAGGATGACACCTGTAGAAGAAAGAGACTCGAACATAGAGGTTGTTAGATAGCTAGAAAGTGGACTACCAAGCAAAAGCTTGATCCTATAAGTGCAAAAACTTCTTGGGGGATGACAGCCCACTGATTGTTAAAAAGTAGAATATTGCCAGAAACAGAAATGATAAAGACTGAATTAAAAGAATCAGAAGCAAATGCGTACCTGTAAGCAGCAATCTGTCTTCCACAGTCACCAACGTCGGTGGTTCTGCCGACGTCGGTATGTCAAGGTCGCCGACGTCGGTTAGTCTGCCGACGTCGGTAGGGACAGTGGTCGATGTCGGTCAGGACAGGGTTTGGACGGGTTTATGGTCTGCAAAATGGTCTGAGAGTCTATTTGGATGGTCTGAGAGTCTATTAGGAGGTCTGTGCAAGGTTTACAGGGTAGAAATTATGGTCTGTAAGAGGGACCAGACAAAGGACAGGGTGACAGGGAGATAAGGATGAGAGAAAGCCTTTCAACCTCTCCGAGAAGAGCAGGTTGGGTCTGTGGTCTGGTTCATAGTAAGAAAGGCAGTAACTAGAAAACTAATTACTAATAGTGTAAATAATTGAAATGAAAACACAGAGGAAATACTTACTTGTGGCTTGCTGAAGAAAGAGTGTTGCAGACTGGGTGCTGATGCAGAAGACTTCCTACAATGTGAGCACCTGTAACCTATGGTGCTTGCTGTGTACCTAAGAGAGAGGGAGAGAGAGGTCAGATTGAAAGGTTGGCAGATTGAAAGATTGGCAGATTGGCAGATTGGAAAGATTAAAGATCAGATTGTTGAAGATTGAAAGGTCAGATGTCCCAGATTGAAAGGTCAGATCCAAATTCTAGACACAGAACACAGTTTTGAAGGCAACTGATGCCGACAATACCGCCGACGTCGACCGACTACTGATCGAAGTCGGCGGCTGGAAGGCGGGCAGAAAGGCTAAAAATAGCCTTTTGTCCATTTTCCCATCAGCCAAGGTAAGTGGGTCAGGGCAAGAAACAGTCGAAGGTGGTTTAATAGGCATGGAAGAATGAAATGGGGGGCTAGGCATTTAAGACTTGGCATGGGGTAGTGGAGGGCATCCAAGGAAGGGTATCCTAGGAGGGGTGAGGTGTCAAGGAGAGAGAGAGGGAATTATTAATTCAAAATAGATAATTATTTTAAATTAATAAGACATAGGTGGGTTAGGAATGGTTAGAAGTTAGAAAGGGACCAAGGGGGGAGGATGACCAAGGAGTAGACACAATTTTGGTGTCTACACAGACTTAAACCTTAGAGATTTGAAGACTGAAAAACTTGGAGTGTAATTATGCCCCTAGCCTGGTGTAAGGGTGACTTATGACACAACTATTGAGATCATTGAATCTCAATTACACAACTCAAGTGAAAGTATAATAAATTCAAGTTAAGTCATATAACCAACTCAACCTACAAAACATGAGTAGTTCTCAAGTTTTCAAAGGCATATAATATTGATTACACTACTCAAAGGGGCCAAGTGCTATATATAGAGGAGGCTCAAAATGGTGCTCTTGGTAAAAGTGGTACTTGGTAAAATGTTTTGAATACATATTTTCAAATTTTTGTGTACTTACATGGAATATACACCTCTACTATGTCTCAAGCTGAAGTATATATCAAAACGTAACCTCTACTCTGTAAACTATGTATGATATATATCACAAATCTAAATAAATATGTCTCAAATCTGTAAAAATTGGTGCAAATGTATAGGATTTTGACTTTAGTGTGTACCTGAATCATGTAAACTATATCAAATTCTACCAACTATGTATGTGTAGAATCATGTCTCTATGACATAGCCCCACGGACATGCCACCCATTTTTGGGGTGAGGAGAATGGAACATAGTAGTCACCTTACGTTATAATGATAAGATAACTATGTCATCTATGTATCAAACATGGAGTACATTGGAGTAACATGTCTAAGTACATATATCAATTAAGTTCACAATATGTGATCACAAAAATCCCTAAGATGCATGATCAAACACACACAAAATTATACTTAATGCCACACAAAAGGGGTTAAGAATACCGCAAACAAGGGGCATGTTAAAATGTCCACACACAAATACATAACACTCATTGGCATGGGGTACCAAAAAAAAGAACATATTCAAATATTCCATAAGCAATACAATATCAAATAAGAGGTACAATAAATGAAGTGAAAATATGAATAAGTGAAGTGTAAGCAACCAACATAAGCATATCATATTAGTCCCTGTATATATGTGATAGCATAAAATGTCTTGTAACATAACATATCAAGTACACGGTGTAAGATGTAAGCATGAGTATAGGCATGCATAAGCATTAGTAAATACACTCAACATGATAATGGAAATTATCATATAAAAATATAACATATGCCAATTGTGATTAAGGAAGTAGATTCCCCCAACGTAGTATGCCACATGGGAAGAGGAAAGGTCTAATATCTATATGTATAATTGATATAATGTATGATTGTATCACACTCAAGTATGTGTCAAACATATGTGTATATGGAAATGAAATGATATGCTTTCGACTAACATGAAATAAACAACATAAATTCTACGAAGCTAGTAAACCTATGGATGTTGAATATTTTTATATTTTTGAATTATTTGAATTATTTGAATGTGTTTGTATTTTCTTGAAATATTTGATTTTAATTTTGATTTTTTGATTTTTTAAGAATATTTGATTTAGTTTGGTCAATATGCATCGAATGGATCATGTTTGTCATTATTAGAGCATTATGAGTAAAAAATGTTCATAGCACGCTCCTATTCTCTCCTTATTTGCATAGTAGAATTGCCATCACCATCATGTGGTGCGTGAACTAATATTCCTTTATGGGAGAATGAAATACTTCATTGATTTGGATCTATTTTAACTTCCATTTTGTAAATCCAAAATTTTCCCAATGTAAAATTATGTTGAGACGTATAAATCATGACCCAAACTTTCATTTGGACAACACATAGACCACAAGTAATACTAATATTATATAACTCAATGAGTCTTTCCAACTTCCCTTATGATGTAATTCTTTGATAGTATATCCAAGTTGTGATAAACATCTTTCAACAAATTAGGTTTCTTTTCTCATAGGATCAATATGGTTATGGTGAAAATAAGCTCTACCCATGAATAATGTAATTTTTAAATCCTTTTGTCAAGGATATTTTTTACTTTGTGCACTTGAAAGTGGTTGTGGACTATGTCCATCTAATATTGGGCATGTATTTAGTAACTTTTGCAAGGGTTCCATATAAATATTTGGAATGCCAAATATTTGTTCATTATATTCACTTGAAAATTCATTCCCATTGTATGTATCTTTGACAAAGCTTTTGTACTTTGTAGGAGATGTATTTAATTATTTATTATATTTGAGTAGGAAACAAGCATATCTATGCACACACATATATAAGTGGCTAAATAAGGTGTAACATTTATGTAATGCCCTTTATTTGAGTGGATAAGTAAGAGCTATACTAAATATGAATTATAGTTCTAAATATAAAGGCCGATATGTTACAAAACATGATGCATTTTTAATTAGATAGCATAATCTTGAAGAGACTCATCATGATGTTTTTGAAGTTTTGAAAATGTTCCAATATAAAATTGGGTATATTATGTGTATTAAATGCCAAGAAGAAAACATATTCTAATTTATTAAATGTAGTCAAGGAACCATTTGGTAATTTTTAGAGCCAATCCCAATCTTCTTGTGTGAGTCTTTCATGGAATGCTTTTAACAATATTCGATCATCTTTAGCCTAGTGATCAAAATAATGTACATATTGAATGATATGTTTGAAAGGATCTTCATGGCAAAAAAATAAAGGTAATTTTGGCTTGATAAAATCTTATGGATAAGGATATTTAAATGCACATTTTTAAAGAGGTTGATTTTTGATGATGTTATCATTAGTAGTAGCATTATAGTATAAAATTTTTACTTTAATGGGCAAAACTTGCCTTTGCAATTCTCCTATAGAACTCATCATATACATAAGATAAGTAGTAGGAATTGATGAGGTTTTCAAAGCTATAGTAATTGGTTGTAATTCACCCTTGATTTTGAACACATGATTAATAGATGTCTCATCATTATGAGTAATTTGTTTGAGACTTGTATGATTATACAAGTTTGGATATTTTGGTAGTTGAACTTAATTGGAAATATTTGGAACTTTTTGTAATGATATATCATTTAGAACTTTTAATATCATTGATAATGGTACATTTTTTGGAAATGTTAGAACTTTTGGCAATATCACATTGTGTGAAGTTTGTGAGGAAATTATGATTTATTTATGAAAATTATGGCAAATTTCATGATAAAATGATGAAAATTTGGCCCATGTGTATCTATTTTTACTTTAGGAGGTATACGAACAAGTTGAACATCACCATGATGTGATGACCTACCTTTATGGTTACTAATAACATGGATTGTGGAACACAACATAGGTCATTGGTGAATAATGGGAGTGGGATGGTAGATATTGAAACATTGAAGGGTAGTTGGTTCAATGATGCATGTAAAAAATGCTTGATTTTGTTCACTTGGTAACATTTGAAATTGTTTGTGTTCAATATATATTGATTTACAAATATACATCTCCTTTTGCTCGTAGGTTATGTTTGATTTGACAAATTGCTCCATGGGATAAGCCTTCATCTTATCTTTGGTAAAAAAAATGAAATAGATCAATAATGATATATAAATCCAAAGGAAGCTAAAGAAGCTTAGAACAAGCAATGGTTTCATAAGAAGACTCAGAGGTCGGGTTCACCAAATGTTTAACCCCTTTAATATTTGGCAGGGGTTAAAGGGTAGAATATCATAATCATGAGGATGAATAAAAATTATTCTAGAGTAAAACAATTAAATTAATTCAAATATTACATTTATTGAATCTATAAAATTAATAAATATATAAATTACAATGTGAATTGATATTTTGATAATTACAACACAAAGAAGGGATAATACTTAGCTTGTTTTCATATATGCAGACATATGTGAGTTGTCTAGAGGTGGAAGCAAGTAGGATGAATCTTAAGATACAATCGTCAGATTTTGGAAATATTATTTCTAGAGGCCTGGACACTTGCATCAACTTATGGACACTTGTGTTGATGCTTTTATCTATACTTTGACATAATTATCTTGTACTAAATATTAGTTGTATTGCAAAATAGCCACCTATGCCTTTCTAGGTTTTTAATTTCCTTTATATGATGTATCTAGGTCATGTGCATGGGTTCTAAAGAACCATGTATAACTCAAACCCTAGTTATTCACCTTAGGTTAGGTCACTTTTCTGAAAATGGGTTAGTGGGTTCATGAAGGTGAGATGAATTCAAGAATCCTTCTGTCAATGAGCACTACCTACATAGCCAATACAACAAAGATAACCTCATATAAATGTATTTATCACCTAAATGTGGGCTTGCATGTGTATAAGGGTATAATATGATATATGCAAGGGCATATAATGATCTAGTTTACAACTCAACAAATACTACTAATGGGTTGTTCTTTGAATACTACAGATCTATAATATGACTTCTCCTATGATTGATATAAAAATAGGGGAGAAAAATGTAGTTTTGAATATTTGATAGGTGCTTTTGATATATGTGTACTTGGTAAGCTTCTTTGAATATGACTTGGTGGTAATAAATGGTCTTTATTTTGTATTTATACCAATCATTTTGAAAATATCTCACATAATGGTTAGATAAGACAAATAGGTCGACCCATACACTTCAAAATATTTTTAATTTGGATGAATTTTTAAGTTAAAAAACTTAATAAGGAATTGGACACTAGTGTTGATGTTGATGTCCTTGTGAAACACAAGTGAATGAAATGATAGAAACCTGCTAAAGGTCTACAATAGACAATGAAGGATATATATCATATTTTGAGCTTCTTGTAGTGTATAAGTGATTTGAGTCATCAAAATAATAGGGTTAGACTATAGGTTAAGAAATTAGGCATATTGAGATGGAAAATGCGAGCCTTTTGGTAATAGGAAAGTCTAGACATGAAGGGTATAACCTTGACTAGTATTTTTCAAGTGTACAATATTAGGATGTTATACAAAATTAGATTTTAGTATCTACAATATGACATATAATACACAACCTCTTATGAATTTTTATGTTCATAAAAATAGGGAGGCTAATCCATATATGGTATTATTGGTACACTTGTGAGTGCACTTATACAATGACTTAAAAGCACATTCAATGACCATGAAATTCTCATGAATGATTATACCAATGCAGCTTTGTTCATGTGTCATTTCATTGACTCACATTCACACATAATGTTATGGTGGATACCAGGTCAAGTGAAAACATTATAATGTGACATGGCTTACTAATCTTGAGACACACATACAAACTTTATTGGTATGAGAAAGATAATAAAAGGTTTTGGGTAGGGGTTGTTGTTTCAGCCTTATATATCTTCGTGTGAGTGTATGTTCTTTCTCACACCCTTTTCCTATATCAATTTGTGGGGATCTCATCTTTCCCATCATTATTAGTTTCATCCTTGATATATTTTTGCTATTCTATGACCTCTTCTATATTTTTGGCATCTCCTTAGTGTTGGAATAGTGGAGTCAAGCCACTCATAATATATCTTAAGGTTTTTCACCATGTTTTAACTCTTATTTTGCACATCCATGTTTGTGTGTGGATTTTCCCATTTTACAGATTTTTGGATTCCTTTATTGTTTACAACATATATTAATAGATATTCAATTATATTTCCATAGTTTCTAATGAGCTCAACATTCCCACACAACTTCTTTAGTCCCTTTGCAATTTTTTGAGACAACCCTTTCACAGGGTTTTAAACTTGCCCACCTAGTAATTTTTCTTGCTAGAGCATTTATGTTGCAACCCTTGCGACGTACTCAAAACAATTTTTATTGTTAGATTTTTACTTAATCTAAACCTTTTAGGGTATTAAAAACCACACTAGGTATGTATTTTTTTTATGCCAACTTTTAATTTTGAAAAATGTACTAAAGCCAACCCTTTTGGGGTTTTCAAAAAATACATTAGGTATTTTTTATTTGATGTCAAATCTATAATTTTAGGGTCATTTTATTGGAGTGAGTTCTATACTACATATATTTATTTCTCATTAACTCCACCCATTCCACATTATTGGGGGGGGAGGGGGTATGGTAGGTATGGTTATACTACTTTTAATTGGGTGTTATGAATGGATTCTTTGTAGTGGCACATATTCTACATTTGCATTAAGAAATTTATTTAGTAGATGGAATTTCAATTTGGTGAAATCCTTTGTAATTTAAACACTTTACTTTGTAGTATTACTATCTACCATCCCCAACATCTATCAGTTCTTTAATGATCGAGTAGTGGATTCAAACTTCTCATATAATTTGGACTTCTTCAACAGTTGGTAATTTTCTTGCACTTTTGTGGTGGATCAACCCACCCAATGCATGTTTTAGTGGTGGATCAACCCACCCAATGCATGTTTCAGTGGTGGATCAACCCATCCATTACATAATTTTGTGATGGATAAATCAATCCTCTTTCAACATTTTAATGTACTACTTACTTGTTGCACTACTTCTTGGGACACCTTGTTGCATATTTCAACACCTTCAGTCACTTATGTTGTTTATTTATAGGGTTTTTAGAGACCCTTGTAATGTATCTCATTTTTTCCAATGTGTAATTTTTGTACATGGGTACTTGATCAAGCTTAGTCGTCAGGAGCCATTTGCATAGGATTCTTAACCTTCTTATTTTTATAAGCCTCCTTAAATTGCACTTAAGGAGGGGTGTTGGTGAATTATTCAACATACACTAATGTTAAGTTAAATGAGATTAGATTATCTATTCTAAGTGTGCTCTTAGTCACACTTATTTTGGCTTAGAATAGGATAGGTGAGCATTTAATGCTCACATCACTTACCGATGCTACCTCTAAGTGGCCCAACTCACATGTTCCCCCATTAGTGGATGTAACCTTTATTGATGCCAATAGGGAAAGGGGATATTGTTATTATAAAAACTATTTATACCCCTCATCTCTATTTTTATTTTGATAAGTTGATATGAACATAATGTATATGACATATGTATTATTTCCTCACTTTGTTACCTCTTTGCAGTGTTTGATGATACAATGGTGTGAGTGCATATTGAGGAGAGTATTATGGCCTTTAGGCTCTCATATATATTCCATTGTGGGGATAAAGAGCCATTTCCAATATTTTATGGGTGACAAAATATCAAAATTAGCTAAGTACACTTTAATCCTCTTTCTTTGTCAATTCTAACTCAAAATAATGCAATATCTAGATTATCAAATTAGATTTAGATTAATACTTTATTGTCATATTTTACATAATTTATTTATCTAAATTTTTAAAATAATTTAGGGCACTTAATAACAAAATAAGTAAAACATTTTGGTGAACCCAATCATTGAGTTGAGCATGAAAAATCCTAGGGTTCCTCCTACGTTAGTGTTTCAAGTTTATTCTATATTATGATTTGACTTTTAGATTTGATTTTTGATTTCAAATTAATAAAATAATAACATAATTACAATGTAATATACAAATTATATGAATGATCATTCTTCCAATGTGCATACAAATAATAATAACAATGATTTTGATCATTATTTTAATAGTGAAGATCGATGTGAGCTTAAACAATATCTTGAGATGAATCCACATATGATTGATGCATTGTTGCATGTAACTAGATACACAAATAAAAATATTGATAAGGAAACTAATCTTGAAAATTTTGAATGATAAAAGTCCACCTTTTATAGGATTAGATCTTGTAATAGGTGTTTAGACAAGTATTCCTACTTCTACCATTCATGTGTCTACACTTATGGCTACACAAGTGATGCCTACACCCAAGGGAAACATAATTTATTCCTCATATTTATGTAGCTATCCATACATACCACAACATATTTTTGTGTCTCCTAGGTTTACAAATCGTGCAATTCCACCTATTTGTAATCAATCTAATATGCCCACCAATCAAACACATGTATAACAATGGTTAGATCTTCAAGTCAAGATTTATCAAATGGAACAAGGTTATTATAGAGCAGATCATTAAGATAACTCTTAAAAATTATTGCATAACCAATTAGTCCCATAGACATCCAATTATACTTTTCTTATAGGATTCATTACACCTAAACTTACACCATTTGATGGAAGTGATCCAGAATAATATCTTAGAGCCTTTATTGCAACATGTTTAGACTATGCATCTAATGATAAGTTACTAATGAAGTTTTTTCTTAGGATTATTAAGAGCTACAAATTATGATGGTTTTATAATCTTCATATTTAATAAATATATGCTTTTAATTCTTTGATTGACCAATTCTTAACTCATTTTTATATCAATATTATTGAAAAGGTCTCATATGCTCAAATTGAAAAACTCAACAAGGACCTAATGAGCCCATTAGTGACTATGTGCTTTTATATAAGACTATGATTTAGAAAATCACAAATATTATGACTCATAAATAATTGTAAGACATATTCAAGAAAAGTCTATTTCCATCCATCCATGAGTCAACTATGTTCAAACACTTATAATCTTTCAATGATATGTGTCTTACAATTAAAATTCATGAGGTTAAGGTAATCACCATGAATAAGTTAATGTATGGGACCAACCCTCCCACATATTCTAATGCCAAGTTTAAAAACAAACCTTATTTTAATTATAAGTCCAATGATACTCAAATGAGGCTAAGACAACCGTCAATGTTATTTCACAACCTACTAATAGGCATGTCCTTCTCACTCCTTAATAGAGGAAATTTACATGTGTTAGGAATATATAATGTAGATAAATATTCATGAAATAAAAAATGGAAGTAAAATGAAGAAAAAAAAACATAATAGAGACACAAATTTAACGTGGTTCACCTAACATGGGCTACATCCATATAGAAATAGCTAATTCTTCTCTTATTCAGTCTAACAAATAAAGGGAAAAACCTGCAATATATCCACTGCATTATCCTCTTCACTCACACACAATGTTACATCATGATTATAATTCCCTCATGTCAAAATAAGGTTAAATATTAGGTCAAAAATGTACCAATATAATTTATACCATTAGACTTGTGACCTAATATTGAATGCTCTAAATTTACTTTGAAATTACAATATTTTACAACGCATTTTTTACTAAATTTTTCTTCAAGGTCACTACCACTAAACCCTCACCAGGGGGGTAGTGGGGGGGGAGCATTTCCCCCTCACACATTATAATAAGATCAAGCTCCACCATCCAACAATCTCCCACTTGGAGACTGATTGTTGCAACTCCACTGCTACAACTCTTCTTTGGAATTTTATTTAAACTTTGACCCTAGAATGTTCCTCATCTTCCTTATTATCCCTGAAGACTTATTGAAGTTGATCAACTCTCTAGCTGCTCCTTTGTGACTACTTTTGTTAGCATATTTAAAAGATTCTGACTTGTATGGATCTTTTCCAACTTTAGTTGACCATCCTCCAAAACATAACAAATGAAGTGATACCTAAGTTATATATGTTTGGTTCTTGAATGGAATGCTAATTTATTTTCTAAATAAATCACATTCTGGCTATCACTATACAACTTACAATCTTCCTAATTTTGCCTCAACTCTTCCATGAACCATTGCATCTATATCATCTCCTTGCTTGCTTCTGTAGCTGCAACATATTCTACGTCTATAGTTGATAAAGCAACTATCTTATGCAACTTTGAAATACAACTAACTGCTATGTCACCAATAGTTAATACATATCCTATGGTGCTCCTTCTACCATCTAAATCTCTAGCCATGTCTGTATCAACATATACTTGTAGGGTAACATCTAAACCTTCATAACACAATTGTCTATTAGTGGTCCCTCTCAAGTACCTAAGAATCCACTTGACTGCATGCTAGTGCTCTTTTCCTAGATTATTCATAAACCTACTGACAACTCCCACTACATGAGTAATGTTTGGTCTAGTGCACACCATAACATACATTAAACTTCTAACTATTGAAGCTTAGGGAACTTTAGACATGTAATTGATTTCTTCCTATATTTTAGGACACTATTCCTTAATTTTAACTTCCTTCCCAAAGGTGTACTCATAGGTTTTGCATCTTGCATATTGAACCTGACTAACACCTTCTTGATGTACTCTTCTTGAGACAATGTCAATTTTCTATTTTTTGTCTCTTGTTATTCTCATACCAAGGATTTGCTATGCAACACCCAAATCATTCATTGCAAATGAATTTTCTCATTTTTTTTTGAGATCATTTATATCATGCATGTTAGACCCTGTAACAAGCATGTCATCTACATATAATAATAATATAATATAACTACCATTATCTAATCTCTTTAAATAAACATAGTTATCAGAATGAAATCCACTATAACCTTGTTCTATCATAAACATGTCAAATTTCAAATACCACTACCTTGGAGCTTGTTTTAGGCCATACAAACTCTTCTTCAACCTGCACACCATTTTATCCTTACCTTTGACTTCATATCCCTATGGCTATTCCATATATATTTCCTCCTCCAAATCACCATAAAGGAAGGTGGTATTCATATCTAACTGTTTAAGGTACAAATCTTCTACTTCTACCAAAGTTAAAATAGTTCTTATGGAAGTCATTTTAACAATTGGAGAAAATATTTCATCAAAATATATACCTTTCTTTTGTGTAAACCCCTTTACAACAAGTCTATACTTGTACCTCTTTTTGCCTCCATCTTCTTCCTTCAACCTATAAACCCATTTATTCTACAATGTTTTTTTTCCTATAGGCAACTAAACTAAATCCCAAGTTTGGTTATGTACCAAGGAGTCCATCTCCTCTTTCATGTCTTGGTCCCACTTCTTTCTGGTTTCTACCTTTATTGATTCTACATAGCTTTCTAGCTCACCACCATCAGTCAATAATAAATAATAGAGTGAAGGAGAGTATTTTTCAGGGAGTCTACTTACTCTGGTAGATCTTCTAACTACACTTTTAGGACTTTGAGGTACTTATTGTTGTTATTGTAGTTGTTGCACATTCTGATTTTTTGCCACTTTTGGAATTTCATTTCCAGTGATTTCATCAAGTACTACATATTTGTATTTGGCTTTTCTTGTTTCTTTACCTACAACTAATCTCTATACATGACCTTTTCATTAAAGATCACATCTCTACTCGTAATGATTTTGTGATTTTTAAAATCCCATAAATGATAACCAAAATCATTAACTCCATATCCAATAAAAGTACATTTATTGGATTTTGCTTCAATCTTGGTTCTATTTTCTTTATCAATATAGATAAATTCTTCATAATCAAAAGTCTTTAAAAAGGAATAGTCTACCTTTTTACCTGTCCATGCTTCTTATGGAATGCCACCATCCAAAGGATTTGAAGGCCCTCTATTTATTAAGTAAACAATAATATCCACAACATCTATCCAAAACTGTAAGGGCAATCCTGCATGCAATCTCATGATACTTACACACTCCATGATTGTCCTATTCATCTTTTTTGACACACCAATTTATTATGGTGTTCTTGGAACCATCTTCTCTCTACTAATCTCATGGGATGAACACTAATTATCAAATTCCTTGCTTCAGTATTCACCTCTATTGTTTGATCAGGCACACTTAAAATTATTTCCTATCTCATTCTCAACTAAAACTTTCCATTGATTAAAAGTATCAAAAACATCATATTTTTTTCATATGCAATAACCCAAGTTGTTCTAGTTGCATCATTAATAAAAGTAAGATAATAATAAAAGCCACCAAGGGATGATACATGAGCTGGTCCCCATACATTTTTATGCATAAGCTCTAACTTTTCATCCTTTTTTGTCTTCCCAACTCTGATAAATTTGAATCTCTTCTATTTTTCATACACATAGTGCTCACAAAAATCCAAATCCACCTTCATCAAATATGACAAGAAATTCTTTGAGTGGAAAGCTTGCATCCCCTTCTCACTCATATGACCAAGTCTGTGGTGCCATACTTTTGTATTTGCTTCTGTAGAAGCTAAAGTAATAGAAGAGTCAACATTACCATTAGATAAATATAATGTACCTACTTTCTCTCATTTTGATATTACCAATGATCCTTTAGTGACCTTCCATGAATTTTCTACAAATGTAATTGTATAACCCTCACTTCCTAACTACCCTGCTGAAATTAGATTTATTCTCAACTCAGGAACATGCCTCACCTCTTTTAGCAACCATTTGTTTCTATTTTATAATTTTATCTATATCTTAACCTTTCTAATAATTTTATAGGGTTCACCATCACCCAAATAAACCTATCCAAAATCACCTTTAACATAGTCTTGGAAATATTTCCTATGGGGTGTAGCGTGAAATGAAGCCTCAAAATCTAACACCCAAAAATAATTAATATTATCTAAATAAAGGATTAAAACATCTTGTAACACATCACCTGCTACATTTACTTCCTGATTTTTATCTTATTATCCATCTCCTTATTTTCCATTTCAAAACCAATAATCTTTTTTTAGGTGTCCTTTTTTCCCACAAATCTAGCACACCAATGTTCCTCTAGATTTTGATTTACCCTTCTTAGAATTCCCATGATTTCTTGGGCCCTTTCCCCTATCTTTTTGTCTTACCCTATCCTCCATAGTCAAAGCATTACCTGATGTCTCACCTATGTTTTTCCATCACATTTCTTCACCAAGAATAATGCTAATAACATCATCAAAATTTAAAGTCTTTGAAACTAAGACAAATTTACTCACAACCATGACCAAGCCAATTTAGCTTTCTATCAATGAGCATATAATCAAAATAGATCCAACCTCATCATCAAAGTTTACTCCTACAGAGCTTAATTTATTTGTAACAGTGTTAAATAGATTTAAATGATCAACAAGAGACCCTCCTTCTGACATCTCCATATTAAATAAATGTTTCATAATAAATATCTTGTTGGAGGTTGAGGGTTTTTAATACACTCTATCCAATACCTTTATCACATTTGTTATTGTCTTTTGTTTTTAAATATTGAAGGCCACCGATGCTACCAAGCACATCCGTATTGTTCTTAGTGCCTTTTGTCAAGAACCTCCCATTTTTCGTCCTTCATAATCATCAAATTCTTTGTTATTCTACTCAATGGTAGGAAAATATCCTTTTGATATAGATAGTCCTCCATTTTCATCTTCCATAGCTATTATTTTTGGCCATTAAACTTCTCAAGCTTAAACTTGCCTTTTTCTGCCATTGCTCCCACTTGAACCAGGAACCCTCTTTTCTTGCAAGTTTATCTACCAAAAAAACCTTTGACTCTAATACTAGTTGTTAGGAATATAGAACA
This sequence comes from Torreya grandis, assembly GCA_037957365.1. NCBI lineage: Eukaryota > Viridiplantae > Streptophyta > Pinopsida > Cupressales > Taxaceae > Torreya > Torreya grandis. The sequence goes on along the minus strand of JARHVA010002838.1, from coordinate 387,698 downwards.
CAGAGCAATATTTTGAAATAAAAAACAAAAATAAAATGCAAAAAACACAACACAATAGAGACACAGATTTAACATGGTTCACCCAACATAGACTGTGTCCACACATAAACAGTCAATTCTTCTCTTATTCAGTCTAACAAATGAAGGAAAAAACTTGAAATACATCCATTATAATATCCTCTTCACTCACACACAATGTATCATCATGATTACAATGCCCTCATATCAAAGGAGGGTTAGATATTAGGGCAAAAATACACCAACATAATTTCTACCGTTAGATCTATGACCTAATAGTGAATGGTCCATATTTACTACAAAATTACAATATTTTATAATACATTTACAATTATTCCAAATGATGAAATTCATGTTAGAGTTTTCAAGATTTGAATATTAAGAGTGCGATCCATGGCATTTCACCTATAAGCTCCAAGTCATCATTAGGGACCAACACTTTAAATAAATGCAATTATATTGCTATTAATAAAGCTAAATACAAATAATATTCTTCAAATATTCCCATCTAAATAATTAAATTTTAATGACACAAATATTTTTATAAAACTCATGTTAAAATAGCATGCTTAGAACCATTTCAACACCATAACAAAAATAGATAGGCAAAACTTGTTCATAGTCCAACCCACCAAGATTCATTACCTTTGCACAAAATCAAAAACTTGTAGCTCATCCCACTGAGCATCATAATTTTTGAGCCATATTTTATTCAATAAATATAATATGATCCTAAAATACATTCTAAATATACATATATTTTCATCCCATGCATTGAATGCTAAGTTAACAAATACAAACAAGCTAGAATAGGAACTTAATTCATTATTAACACATAATGTTAATGGAAGATCAAATCTAGACAACAAGGTTATAACACAAATGAAAATAATGATTATCATCAAAACCCTTAAACATTTGCACTAATAAAACCACTCAAAAAAATTTGAATGTAATAGTCAATTATAAAAAAGAGGCATATAATTATCACTAATAGGTCATTCATTCAAACTCATAACCCAAAACCCAAGTCAAAAAATATAAACTCAAAAAAATTGAGTCAACATCTAACCTTTTATAAAGACCCAAAAATTAAATCATGATTATCATAACCTCTTTATAAGGTGTTAAAAAAATTACTTGAGTGCAACCTCGTATCTCTCCTTATACCCATGGAGGTTGATATGGCAAAGGCACAACCTAGGGGGTTCAATATCAATGCACATTACAAATGGAATAGATGTGAAAGACATTCAACTAACAGATGCTTTGGTTTGAGACATAAGATATATGACTTAATTAAGGACAACACTATTTAGCTAAATGATGTTAGCACACTTAATAATGATTCAATTACACAACCTAATGTGAAGCCTAAGATATTTTTAGATCTATTTATAAAACATGTTGCATAAGAAACCAAAATTCATCTTGAGGTACATATGTGTTTAGCCCTTTTTAAATTTGGTGAGTTAGGGTTAAAGGGTATAATAGCCTAATCACAAGGATGAATAAAAACTTTTTTAGGGAAAGATAATTAAATTAATTCTTAGATTAAAATATATTTAATCTATAAAATTACTAAATATATAAAGTATAATGCCAATTGATATTATGATAATTGCAACACAAAGAATGGATAATACTTAGCTTGTTTGCATATGTGCAGGCAGAATTGAATTATGTAGAGGTGGAAGTAGGAGGATGAAGCTCAGGATCCAGTCATCATATTCTAGAAATATTATTTTTGGAGGCCTGGGCACTTGTGTTGACACTTTTATTCATACCTCGATGCAACTATCATGTACAATTTTTTTTTTAATTGTAAAACAATCTCTTGCACCTTTTGGGTTTTTTGTCACATTCCTATTGATGTATCTAGATCATGTGCACAAGATCTATAATTGTGTATAGCTAAAACCCTAGTTCTTCACCTTAGGTTAGGTCACCTTGCCAAAAATAAGTTAGAGCAGTTTTGAATACTTGGTAGGTGGTTTTGTTAGATGTGTGATTGGTAAGTTTCTTTGAATATGACTCAATGGTAATGAATGGTCTTTGTTTTGTATTTATACCGATATTTTATAAAATATCTCACAAAAGGGTTAGATAAGATAAATAGGCTGATCCATATGTTTCAATTTTTTTAATTTGGATGACTATCGAGGTACAAACACTTAATAAGGAACTAGACACTGACATTGATGATAGTGTCCCTATGAAAACACAAGTGTCTGACATGATAGAAAACTACTAAAGGTCTAAAACTGATAGTGAAGTATATAGATCATATTTTGAGATTTATGTAGTGTACAGGTGATCTGAGTCATCAAACTAATAGGGTCATACCATAAGATAAATAATTAGGCACAATAAAATGGTGAATGTGAGCCTTTCGACAATAAAAAGGTATATAATTGAAGGGTAGATCCTTGATTGATATATTTCAAGTGTACAAGACTGAGATGTTATATACAATCATATTTTGATATCTATATTTCCCCCCATTTAATATAGGAATGCATAAGGATGAAATTACCAGGTTAAAAGAAATAAATGTGTACCTAGGCGTGCACAACACACCTTTCATTTGTTTGAGCCCTAGTAAAACTTAATGGTGGTGCATGAATTGTAACCAAGAACATGTTACAATATAAATCAGTGCATGTAATTTGAAATTGAATAATTAAAATTCTTGAAAAGTAAAGAGAGTAAGGAAGGAGTACACCTATGTGTTGATGTAATCATGTTTCCTCCCGATACTTTGCTTTGGTTAAAATGATTTCTTATGAAGCATTGACATTGGTGGAGGTTCAAACTTAAACCTTAGAGATTTGCAGAGTGAAAAATTTAGAGGGTAATTATGCCCCCAACTTGGTGTAAGGTTGACTTGTGACATGACCATTGAGATCATTGAATCTCAATCACACAACTCAAGTGAAAGTATAATAAATTTAAGGTAAGTGGTATAACCAACTCAACCTGCATAAGGGGAGTAGTGATCAGGTTATTGAAGGCATAGAATCTTGATTACACTACTCAAAGGAGCCAACTGCTATATATAGAGAAGGCTCAAAATGGTGCTTCTTGGTAAAAGTGGTACTTCTTGGTAAAATGTTGTGAATACATAATTTCAATTTTTTGTGTACTTACATGGAATATACACCTCTACTATGTCTCAAGCTGAAGTATCTATCAAAATATAACCTCTACTCTGTAAACTATGTATGATATATATCATAAATCTAAATAAATCTATCTCAGATATGTAAAAATTGGTGAAAATGTATTGGATTTTGACCTAAGTGTGTATCTAAATCATGTAAACTATATCAAATTCTACCAACTATGTATGTGTGGAATCATGTCTCTATGATGTGTCCTCTCTGATATGCCACCCCTTTTTGGGGTGTGGGGAATGGAATATAGTAGTCACCTTACCTTATAAGGATAAGATAACCATGTCATCTATGTATCAAACATGTAGCATATTGGAGTAGCATGTCTAAGTACATATATCAATTAAACTCGCAATCAGTGATCACATGAAGACTTAAGATGCATGATATGGATCATGAAAATGTCTATAAATTAATAATACAAGATCAAAAAATAATCAAACACACACAAAATTATACTCAATGTCACACAAAAGGGGCTAAGGATACCACAAATAACAAAGGGCATGTTCAAATATCCACACACAAATAAATAACACTCATTAGCACACCCTGCCCCCCCACCCCAAAAAAAAAGGAACATATTCAAATATTCCACAAACAATACAATAAAACAATAACGGAAGTGAAAATATTAATAAGTGAAGTGTAAGCAAGTAACATAAGCATATCATACTAGTCCTTGCATAGATGTGATAGCATTAAATGTCTTGTAACATAACATATCAAGTACATGGTGTAAGATGTAAGCACGAGTATAGGCATGCATAAGTATTAGTAAATATACTCAACATGATAATGGAAATGATCATACAACAATATAACCCCTGCCAATTGTGATTAAAGAAGTAGATTCCCCCAACATAGTATGCCACATGGGAAGAGGAAAGGTCTAATATCTATATATATCATGGATATGATGTATGATTTTATCACACTCAAGTATGTTTGAAACCTATGTGTATATGGAAATTAAATTATATACTATCTACTAAAATCAAATAAACAACACAAATTCTAAGGATCTAGTAAACCTATGGATGTTGAATATTTTATATTTTTGAATTATTTGAATGTATTTGTATTTTATCAAAATAAATGATTTTTATTTTGATTTTTTGATTTTTTAGGAATATTTTATTTAGTTTGGTCAATGTGCATTGAATGAATCATGTTTGTCATGGTTGGAGAATTTTGACTAAAAAGGTTTGTAGCACACTCATATTCTCTCCTTGTGTAGTAGAATTGCCATCACCATCATGTGGTGCGTGAACTAATATTCCTTTATGAGAGAATGAAATACCTCATTGATTTGGATCTATTTTAACTTCCATTTTTTATAGCCAAATTTTTCCCAATGTAAAATTATGGTGAGATGTATAAAGCATGAACCAAAATTTCATTTGGACAACACATATACCACAAGCAATTATTAATATTATATAAGTCAACGAGTCTTTACAACTTCCCTTATGTTGTAATTCTTTGATATTATATCCAAGTTGTGATAAACGCCTTTCAGTAAATTAAGTTTCTTTTTTTGTAGGATCAATATGGTTATGGCGAAAATAAACTCCACCCATGAGTAATGTAATTTTTAAATCATTTTGTCGAGGATATTTTTTACTTTGTGTGCTTGGAAGTGGTTATGGAGTATGTCCATCTAATATTGGTCATGTATTTAGTAACTTTTGCAAGGGTTCCATTTAAATATTTGGAATGCCACATATTTATTCATTATATTCACTTAGAAATTCATTCCCATCGCATGTATCTTTGACAGAGCTTTTGCACTTTGTAGGAGATGTATTTAATTCTTTATTATATTTGAGTAGGAAACAATCATATCTATGCACATCCATATATAAGTGGCCAAATGAGGTGTAACATTTATGTAATGCCTTTTATTATAGTGGATAAGTAAGAGTTATACTAAATTTCAATTATAGTTCTAAATTTGAAGGTTGATATGCTATAGAACATGATGCATTTTTGAATTAGATAACATAATCTTGAAGAGACTCATCATCATGTTGTTTGAAGTTTTGAAAATGTTTCAATATAAAATTAGGTATATTATGTGTATTAAATTCCAAGAATAAAACATATTCTAATTTTGTGAATGTAGTTAAGGAACCATTTGGTAAAGTTTAGAACCAATCCCAAGCTTCTTATGTGAGACTTTCATGGAATGCTTTTAACAATATTTGATCATCTTTAGCCTAGTGATCAAAATAATGTACATATTGAATGATATGTTAGGAAGGATCTTCATGGCCAAAAAATAAAGGTGATATTGGCATGATAAAATCTTATGGATAAGGATATTTAAATATACATTTTGCAAGAGGTTGATTTTTTATGATGTTATCATTAGTAGTAACATTATAGGATAACATTTGTACTTTAATGGGTGAAACTTGCCTTTGTAATTATCATATAGAACTCATCATAGACATAAGATAATTAGTAGGAATTGATGAGGTTTTAAAAGGTATAATAATTGGTTTTAATTCACCCTTGATTTTAAACACAAGATTAATAGATGTATCATCATTACGAGTAATTTGTTTGAGATTTGTATGATTCTACAAGTTTGGATCTTTTGGTAGTTGAACTTCATTGGAAATATTTGGAAATTTTTGTAATGGTATATCATTTATAAATTTTGGAATCTTTGGTAATGGTACATTTTTTGGAAATTTTGGAACTTCAGGAAATATTACCTTGTGTGGAGTTTACAAGGAAGCCATGATTTATTTGTGAATATCATGGAAATTTTTAAGATAAAATGATGAAAATTTGGCCCATGTGTATCTATTTTTACTTTAGGAGGTATAGGAACATGTTGACCATCACCATGATGTGATGACCTACCTTTCTAGAGACTAATAACATGGACTGTGGAACCCAACATAGGTAATTGGTGAATAATGGGAGTGAGATGGTATATATTAAAACATTGAAGGGTAGTTGGCTCAATGATGCATGTAAAAAATGCTTCTTTTGTTCACTTGGTAACATTTAAAATTGTTTGTGTTCAATATATATTGATTTGCAATTTATATACACCTCCTCTTGCTCATAAGTTATGTTTGATTTGAAAAATTGCTCTATGGGGTAAGTCTTCATCTTATCTTTGGTAAAAATAAAATGTAATAGATCAATAATAATATATAAAAACCAAGGAAGATGAAGAAGCTTAGAACAAGCAATGGTTTTGTAAGAAAACTCGAAGGTTGGGTTCACCAAATGTTGAACTCCTTTTAGATTTGGTAAGGGTTAAAAGGTAGAATAGCCTAATCATGAGGATGAATACAAACTATTATAGATTAGACCAATTAAATTAATTCAAATATTACATTTATTGAATTTGTAAAATTAATAAATATGGAAATTACAATGTGAATTGATATTTTGATAATTACAAGACAAATAAGGGATAATACTTAGCTTGTTTGCATATGTGTAGGCATGTTTGAGTTGTGCATAAGTGAAATCAAGTAGGATGAAGCTTAGGATCCAGTCATCAGATTCTGGAAATATTATTTTTGAAGGCCTGGATACTTGTATCTACTTATAGATACTTGTGTTGATGCTTTTGTCTGTACCTTGATACAACTATCTTGCACTAAATATTAGTTGTATTAGAAGATATTCACTTGCACCTTTCTATGTTTTCTATTGCCTTTCCATCATATATCTAGGTCATGTGCATTGGTTCTAAAAAACTGTGTATAGCTCAAACCTTAGTTATTCACCTTAGGTTAGGTCACCTTGCCAAAAATGGGTTAGTGGGTTCATGAAGGTGATATGACTTCAAGGACCCTTTTGTCAATTAGTGCTACCTACATAGATAATACAACAAGGATGGCCTCAGACAAATGCAATTCTCACCTAAATGTGGGCTTGTGTGTGCATAGGGGTGTAATATGCTATATGTAAGGGCATATAATGATCTAGTTTACAACTCGATAAATACTACTAATGGGTTGTTCTTTGAATATTATAGACCTATAATATAACTTTTCCTATGATTGATATAGAAATAGGGAATAATATGGTAGTTTTGAATACTTGATAGGTGATTTTTCTAGATGTTTGCTTAGTAAGCTTCTTTGAATATGACTTTGTGATAATAAATGTTCTTTGTTTTGTATTTATACCATTCATTTTGAAAATATCTCACATAATTGTTAGATAATACAAATATTTTGACCCATACACTTCAAAATATTTTTAATTTGGATGAATTTTGAAGTATAAAGACTTAATAAAGAACTGGACACTAGCGTTGATGCTAATGTCCTTGTGAAACACAAGTGAATGAAAAGATAGAAATCTTTTGAAGGTCTATAATAGACAGTGAAAGATATAGATCATATTTTGAACTTTTTGTAGTGTACAAGTGATCTAAGTCATTAAAATAATAGGGGTAGACTTTAGGATAAGTAATTAGGCACAATGAGATGGAAAATGCGAGCCTTTTGGTAATAGGAAAGTCTATACCTGAAGGCTATAACCCTGATTAGTATTTTTTAAGTGTAAAATACTATGATGTTATACATAATTAGATTTTAGTATCCACAATATGAAATATAATACACAACCTCCTATGAATTTTTATGTTCATAAAATTATGGAGACTAATCCCATAGATGATATCATTGGTACACTTGTGAGTGCACCTATACAATGAATTAAAATCACATTTAATGACCATGGAATTATCATGGATGATTATAGTAATGCATCTTTGATCATATGTGATTTCATTGACTCACATTATACACATAGTGTTATGGTGGATACCAGGTCAAGCAAAAACATTCTAATGTGAAATGGCTTACTAATCTTGAGACACACATACAAACTTTATTGGTATGGCAAAGATAATAAATTCTGTTGATGGAAATGAAAAAAACTCTTTAGGGCATTGTGTTACCACTTATGGTAGGGCCTATAACTATTACTACTTGGTTTTTAGTTTTTACCAACACTGACATATTTGACATGCTATTGGGATGGCCATGGATACATAAGATACATGTAATCCCATATTTAATACATTGATGTTTGAATTATATTCATATCAACCAAGTGGTTATGATTCTTGGTGTTCTATATGAGTAACCCATCCAACTTGAGACATTTCCTCAGGTGCCTCTATAATATGTTATTATACAACCTACACATGTTCAACCTTAGAGAGAAAAATAGAGGCAAGTATTTGACTTTCCTCAACGACTGATTCTACAATGGACTTTACATCAGATAATGATTGTGTGCATGTGTATGGTTACTATGATTGTTACTATGGTCTTGGTGTTATGATTTTTATCATGCATACTTCTATTTTGGGATATTTCCATGTTTTTTTATCATGCATCTACTATAATTATTTTATCACAAGGTGTTCGATTGATATATTTACTAAACAATGACAATTATAAGCATATTGACTTGGATTACATGTGTCATACATGCTTGAATGCTCAAAATATTTCAATGATGACATATTTGATCATTTTTGTATACATAATTTACATGATTATACTTTTCTATAAAACACATGGTGTGCTTAAATCTTTATCTTCATATGAATGATTCATAGGCTTCATCCCTCATATCAAAATTGGGGCATACAATGGACTTGTCTTATAGATTCAAGCCATGAAAAACATATAATCCATGTCTGAGATAGATTCAAATTCTCATATGGGTCATGTTGAGTGGGATGAGACATATATGGGGTATTATACATGATTGTGGTGAATAGTTGAGGCAATTCATGACATTAGAATAGATAGACATTGGTATTTTATACCACTTTAAGGAATAGGTGCATCATATTGGGGTATGGACTTTATTCATGCAAACATTATTTTATTTTATATATTGAGGATCAATGGGGTTCAATGATACTATGTAATCACTTTGGATCTATAATTCTTTTAGAACAATTGATCGTCTTACATACAAACTTGTTTTAAAGTTTTATTTTTACATACGAACCTTATTCAAGTTACCACTTTGACATACAAACCTAATATTGGAGTTATACAAAAGAGTTACTATTATATTTATAGTAGTGTGGTTGAGGTTACTACATCACTTAAATTATAACACTCCTTCTTTTATGGTGGTTGGGGAATTTACTCTCGTCAACTCATAATTTCAAGAGTTACATGTCCTTGGGGTATGATCACCTCGTGATATTCTCCAAAAGTGGTAGCTTGGTTCACATACCCTTAGTTGTATTTGTTCCTTGGCTCTTAAATTTCAAGGGATACAATGATCTAGATTGCATTCATATATATTTTTCTTTATAATACATTGATCTATACATGATGTCTTGTAGGCTTCACATGGAGTAAATGGGACATTCTTTCCATACTTGTCAACACCAAGTGCGAGTATCACATGTACCACATTTATTATTTTATCTCTTTAATTTGTAATTTTAAATACTAGATTAAAAAGGGTGCCTCTATAGACATATAAATTTGGTATTAGACATTTTAAAAACATCAACTTTGATATACTTTGATGTACATATACATTGCTAGTATATTTGACTCTTGTGCACACTTCCTCTCTTTCTATCTACACATCTATTATCTTGGCCAAATGTATTTATTAGATACACATATTCAATATTAGCCTAGTCTATATAGGAACATCTTAAAATCATAGAGAAAGCTTCTCCATATCTCAGATCATTGATTTACACTCCCAAGATAGAGTTGGTAACAATTGAATAATTATGATTACCATAGGTGTCTATCTCTATTGGTAGTGTCTAAAAACACTCAATGATCATTTTTTAAATTGGGAATTCTCATTAGGCCATCTTGGACATATTTCATGGGTTGGTCATAGTGGGAAATAATGAAGAGTCAACTATAAATACAAATAATTCCTAAGGTTATATTCACTTTATGAGAATTGGCCATCTCTTTGAGACGCATTTGAAAACTTGAAGAAAAAATTATCACTCTCTTGAGACATTATCACAAAGGCATCCACATCTAAAAACCCATCAAATAAGTGTCCATAGAGCCAAGTCTGAATACACAAAATTCAAAGTTGCATGGTGCCATGTGTTGAACATCAAAACATTGCATGATAGTCTATATCGATCATAATGTTTCACACACATGTGTGGGATAACTACGTGTGGTTTTATCCCTCTTAATATTATTGGAATGTAGGAAACACTCATCCATTATATGAGGAGTATTTGGGTTTTTCGAACCCAAAATACAAACCCCCTTTTAAGGGTCATCTTGTGGTTGAAAGTGAAATTAGGGATTGGATGGAAAGAGAAGAAAATAAATATTAACACAATGATTGAAGGCAAGCACACACATAAGAAACATGTATATGTGCATGCACATGGGTCTTAGGATTTATAGACTACACAATGCATATAGACACTATCAGTAGCCACTAGATAGTGCTAGCTATCATGGGGTCATACTTTGTTGACAACATCTAGAGAGGTTTTGAGCCTCTATTTCTTATCTGAGTGGTTGACAACACATGTACAAATCATTTTTATATGCAAATATATCTTTTATGAGTGGAATAATAACAAATTTATCCAATTATTCTTTTATCCTCTTACTTTGTCAAATTTAAATTGAAACACCATAATATATATAATATCAATTTCAATTCATATTAGTGCTCGATCATTATATTTTACATAATCTGATTATTTATAGTTTTACACTAGGTTAGGACACTTAAATCCAAAAAAATTAAAACAATATGATGGAAAACATTCCATTATTATTCTAATTTTGGAGGTTTCCTTATCGAAGTGGCCTTATATTTGAGTTTTTATTGTATTTCTCTAAAAAAAACTTAACACTACAACATGTGGTGAGACTAGTGCTCCTGAAAATACTTGTGTGCCTCCACCTATAACTCATCCTCTAGTTACTAGGACTATTCCTACACAATATACTTATTTTGTACCTCCTACTGCTACTAGAACATCTCAGCCTACTCCTAATGTTATGTCTTTTGGTCCTAGTCTTAGTCATAATACTAGAGCATTCATTCCTACAAATGATAATCATGATTTGACTCAGACACATAATACTACATCTAAGGATGCATTTTTTCAACAATCTCTTCAATATATACAATGACAAATCAAACAACATGGCCAATGATATAAAAAACATGGTCATGTGGTTGTTTCTAAACATATAGTACATCATTCATGGGGTCATGTGGTCCTCACCCTCCCTTTGCCTACCTATTTTATAGTGCCTAAATTTGAAGAATACAATGGTAAAAGTGATCCTTTGCATCAAATTATATTATATTTTTCTTCATGCTTTATTTTCTTATATGATGATTTATTGATGACCAAGATCTTTCTTACAATTCTTGGGGATTGTGCCTTGGGTTGGGTTTACACCCCACTTGTGGGATTTATGTGTCATTTCAATAATTTAGATGGTTTGCTTAGTTCACCTTTCTATCACCATTAGTTAAAAGATCACATTTTCTCAAATTAATCAACTTAAACAAGGACCTAATTAAAATGTTAGTTAGTATCCACTTAAATTCAAAACTATGCTTAAAAATGTCTCACCAAATACCTAATGACGAGTTACAAATTATTTTCTAATCCAACAATTTTTTTAACCTCTCAAGGAAAAATTCATGTTTATCACATATCCATATTTCGATGAATTATGTCATATGTTTTTCAATTACAAGATTAAAATTATAGATCCCAACATGCTTAACAATGGGTTTAATTCCCCTACATCTACCAACTCAAAATATCAATATAATTCAACATTTAAAACTAAGACTAATAATACACTTAGTTTTCAAGCTAAAAATGAGGATAAAAATGTAGCAAAATAGTTTCATAACTACCTGATAGGGTTGTTCTCCAACATTCTCAAGAGCACATTAAATTTACAAGGTTACTATAGAATCCTCACTAATTGTTCAATTAGTTGCTTGAATGCAATGTGATATCTTTACCTGCCCCAGGTGAGTTGGATACATCTTGAAATTTTATTGGAAATAATGATGTGAATGCATATTGTGAGTATAATAGATCCTTAGGACATACTACCAATCAATTATTTTCATTGAGACATACAATATAAGATCTAATCAATATTAATTTTATTTAAGTGAATAACATAATACTAAATTGAATGAATCATTTGATACACCAAATCAATGATTGAAAATATTTAACAATCTAATTCCAAATCATAATGCTCCAAAGCAAGATAATGTTCACATGGAAATACCTACACATCCACCAACCGTTTTCAATGACCATATCATAGATAATATTATAGGTATGGTCCCATGTTCCTGAAAGCAAGCTCCATCTATCATAATCTATGACCATGAGATTCCAAATTATGATACTAATAATGGTCCACTATTTACACAAGAACTTTATGATTCACATCCTACAAATATATGACCATGAGATTGCAAATGATGATACTAAAAATGGTCCACCATTTACACAAGATTTTTTTGATTCACATCCTATGATTACACATGGCATATGGTAGACAATGGTTCAAGTCAAAACTTATGTAGGATTTCATTCTAGCTAGTATAGGGTATAATCAACAAGACTTACTTGTTACATCCATGGTTTTTAAGAGTTATGATGGTATTACATGGATACCTATCAGGGGCATTACATTACCAGTCATCATAGGTCCTTAAACCCTTCTAGTATGACTTCATATATTGTCAAGTAGTAAGACATATGCTTTATTACTTAGATGCCCATAACTAGATCAAATGAGTGTTTTTCCTTCCACATTACACCAATGTCTCAAGTTTTTGCATGATAAAAGTATCTACTATATGCAAAGGTATTTACTATATGCAATACACCTTATGAGTTACCCATTCAACATCAACAAAAACATTAGATATTACCCAAAGTTTTTCTAAAAAATGTATACAACCACTTTGCACATCTTCTAGAGTTCTAAATCCTATGGTTATGGTTCCTAATATTCTTACATCTACAACATCTATATTTCCAATTTCTCGAGTTACAGTTCCTATAACTACAACTTTCAAAGTTACAGTTTCTATATGGACAACTCATAGAGTTATAATTCATACAGTTAGACCACCTTAGGTTATAATATCTACTTGTCCATGCCAAAATATTTTCCTACCAACTCTTATGTATGTTTATGCTCAAACACTTGTAAATAATTAAAATATACAACAAAACACTCGATTTGATACATTTGGTTCTTTCCAAGAGGTCAAGATGGTTCCTCTAGTTCATTATTGTGATGATCATCCTTATGATGATGATTCAAGTTATTATACATATATTGATCATGATTTTAATACTTTTGGTGATGCATATGAATCCATACCTTCAAGGTCCTCTATTTGTGTAGTTTAGACAAGATTATCAGTTAGCTTTGTTAGCATAGTATAGATATTAAAACTAAATACTTATAACATCTCAGTCTTGTACTTTTTATAAAAACCAATTAGGGTTCTACCCTTCAGTTATGGATCTTCCCAATGTTGAAAGGCTCACATTTTCCATCTCACTATGACTAAATGATTATATTGTAGTCTAACACATATCATATTGATGACCTAGATAAATTGTATACTATAGAAAGATCAAAACTTGATATACATCCTTCACTATCAGTTACAGATCCATACTTCCTTTTTAGCCTTTTGGATACTACCAGACATAAAGGGGCACTAGTGTCAATGCTAGTGTCTAGATCCTTATTTAGTGTCCAATACTCAAGATTCATCCAAATTGAAAATTATTGGAAACCTATGGGAGAAGGCTTAGACTTGTATTTATACTACATCTTTTGAAAATTCATCCAAATTATAAACTATTTGAAACCTATGGGTTAGCATATTTGTCTTACTAAACCCTATTGTGAGATATTTTTAAAAGGTATGGTATGAATACAAGTTTAAGCCTTATCATTGTTCAACCAATAAATACCAGGCAAGCATCTACCAAGTCTCTTTTAAAACATCACATAACTAAGTTATTCTACCTTATTCATGCCTATTTATATATCAATCATAGGAGTAGTCATATAAAATATCTAAATCATACAAAGCATAGCCCATGAGAATTATTTATTAATTACAAGATAGATCACTTCATGCATCTACATATAACATATTACACCATTATTCACACACACACTCACACATAGGGGAGAACTATATAAGTCTAAGGTCATCCATGGAGTATTGAATATGTAGGAAACACTCAATAATAGGGGGTATTTGAGTTCAACTCAACATCATGATCCCACTAAACTATTTTACACAACACTCATTCTAAGGGTGAATAAGGGTGAAGAGATAGGGTTTGATCAATAAGAAGAGAGTGACAACCTACATTTTAGATATGAAGACATCATTAGAAAGGTGAAAAAAAACTAAAAATAATAGAGTTGGCTACATCAAGATCCTATGGATATTCTGTATAGGATAAAAAAGTTATAACACAAATACTAACATCAATGGTAGTGTTTGTAGCTACATAAATGATATTTATAGAATCTGATGTATGCTTTAGAATACTGATCCTACACACTTGTTCCTACATCTAATCATAGATGATATTTTAGCACATCAATCTTGTACACTTGGAAAAATGAGACCCTAGTTGTTCCTCTTAGTTCTACACATGCCTTGCTTTTGCAAGCTTACATCTAATTTATTTTATTCCCCTTGTCCCATCTCTTAGTCCAACCAGATTTATATTGATGACACATATATCCTATCTTGCCCATAATGATTAAAACATATTTATCTTACACCTTTACTAGTTTTAAGCCTATGCCTTCTCTATTTCTCCTTAGACACTAACATCTGAGATAGATAAAAGTGTCAACATTACTGTCCTATCTTGACATAAGTGTCCAATGCCCTAATGAAACATATCACAATGGTTGGCCTAATGATTTAATGCAAGTGATCTCTTGATAGGATTGGTATAACTACAATACCAACCCCCATTCATTCTTCACCTAACAATCAAACCAAAAGAACACTCAAGAAGCACTCAAGTTGCCAAAAGTTTTCTTATTATGCCCTATCCTAATATTATTCAAATAAATATCTTGATTACAGGTCTGAATTACTAAATGAAAAGTTGCAAGGTAATATTTACCAAGTTACAAGCTAGGTCACTATTGTACTTGCTTTACACGCATTGCATGATTCACACATAAGCCAACACATAGGGGAAAACTACATGAGTTTGAGGCCATCCTATAGAGTATTGGATATGTAGGTAGCAACCTTTGACAATGGGGTTATTACGGGTTAACTCAACACCATGTTCCCACTAACCCATTTTCCCGAAGGTCACATTAAATATAGAAAGCTAGGGTTTTACCATTTCACTAGGAGTGACAGTCCATGACCTAGATCTAAATGCACCAGAGTGAAGGTGAGGGAAAACCTTGAAGTATCCATTGGTCACATCTTATTTGAGCATATATTATATACAAGACACTAGCATTGAACTTGGACACTAGTGTCGATGTAACTATCTTAGGATGATGTAAGTGTCCAGAGAACTAAATACACTATATCTAGAATATGATGACTGATCTAAAACTATCTTCCTGATTTTCCAATTGTACCATATCCAACATTGTATTAGCATCAAAACCAACTAAGTACTCTCTTTTATGTCATTCTTATATCTAGCATAGTTATACTTTTGATTAATAGCCTATTTTAGTTTTATAATTTTTACATATAATACATCTAAGTTTAACAATTTAATTAGCCTGATGTAGTTCTAATATTCACCCTTGTTTCATGTCATTTCTATATCCTTAATATTATTTACCCAAGTAGGATTCCATAATCCAAATTAAGGTTAAACGTTTGGTGAACTTGATCCTTGTGAATACAATTTTTTTTATTCCTAGGTTTTAAACAAGATAGGGTTTTAGATTACTGCACTTTTTCATTTCCTATTGGTACTATCTTGCATGCAACCTAGGAGTATCCCTAGATTGGGGGGGTTGTCTATTTAACATATTGAACTTCCCCTCAACCCATCCAAGATGTCTCAAACCGATGAGGGATCTCATACTTTGGATCATAATGATACCCATGTTAATAATGAAAAAATCCTGACAGGGTTATCATAGAAGAAGATTATGATAATGAAAATCTAAAAACAAATGAAAATGACCAAGTAGACAATGACCAAGTGTATGTAATTATAATGTTTTATGAGTGTATTTGACAAAACCTTGATGATCTTGATAAAATCTTAAAAACTATACTTGAAACTAAAAATACAAAAACTTTAGTGGATATATTCCTCACCTTGAACACATTACAACTTAATACATATAATGGGGGTACAGATTATGTGTTCCAAACTTTGTTCTTTGAAACTACTATTGATACATCTATTATGAACTTGTTATTTCCACATAAATACTAGTTGTAATGCTTATTACAACTCAAAACATGTTTCTAGCCACTTTGGTGACTAAAATTATGAATCAAAATCTCCTTGGGCATACGGTTCAATCACTCCTTCAAGTTGTAAAGACCTTACATGATAAGGTTGCAAACATAAAACAAAAGGCTTCAAAGTCTTCACATGCTATAAATTTGCAAGATTTATTGCATAACCCTCTTGCACTTGAGATCTCTTTACACCCTTTGCCAATTGGATTTGTTGCACCTAAGTTCACATTTTATGATGGCAAGGGTGATCTTGAACAACATATTCAAACCTTCTACATGGAATGCCTTGATTATGATTCAAATGATAACATTTTAACCAAATTATTTCCAAGGAGCTTTAAGGACTATGCTTTGAGGAGGTTTTATGACTTACCTCTCCCATCTGTGAAAGCATTTAAACCTCTTGCAGATAAGTTTTTGCCACACTATTATATTAACATTACCAAAAAGGTTTCCTATGCTCAGATTGCAAAGATCAAATAAGGCACCAATAAACCAGTCAATAAATATTTCTTGAGATATAAGACAACGCTAGCCAAAATGACCAATCCTATGTCAGAAAAAGAGTTGGAAGACATATTTAAGCAAAGTTTGCTTTCTAATTTACATGAGTCCATTATTTTCAAAAAGTTTCAATCTTTCGATGGCTTATTCCATGTTTTATGGGACCATGAAATGAAGCTTATGTCATTGAATAAACTTAGTTATGTAGCAAATACACCAGCTACATCTATATCTAGTACAAAATTTACAATTAAACCAAGTTATAAGGTAAAAACTCATGAGCCTAAAAATAAAAAAACCACCATGGTTAACATAGTTACATAACATCCTAATTGGATTATCTTCTCTAATGTACCAAGGAGACACTTTAAATGTTTGCTTGAACCTCCTACTTCATTACTCCCATAGTTACTAGAGTGTGATCTTATATTTCTCCCTCCTCCTATTGAGGTTGATGTAAATAGACCTCTACCCAAAGGATATGATTTAAATACTTATTTTTATTATCACCAAGGCCTTGGGCATTTTAGAAACAAATGTTTTAACTTAAAACATAAGATACATGACCTCATTGATGACCAACATATTACACTTGATGATCCTCAAAAGGAATCAAGTTCACAACTTGGTGATCACCATAAGTAAAAAATATTTAATAATCCTTTATAAGACCATTCCAAGAAGGAACAAAAATTTCATATGGCATATAATACACATCCTCATCCATCATATTATGGATGCCCACTAGATGGGGTCATTGGTACTTACACCCGACATATACCTCCTATGGTATAAAAACCTACCATTTTCTTTGATGACAGTGAAATTAAGGATGATGACTCTAATATTCTTTCTCTATTGATTTGAATATACCTTGATAAACACCCCATACATAGTGTTATGATTGATAATGGTGCAAGAAAAAATTATTGCACCATGACATTATTTATGCATTTGAGTTATACTCATCATGATTTACACCCCTCTACTAGATTAGTTAAAGCATTTGATGGGACCTCCCACAAGGTTCTTGGTGAGATCGACCTAACTTTATAGGTCAGTCCCAGACATGTGATTACTACTTTCTTAGTTATACCTTATATAGGTGTCTTTGTCATGTTGTTAAGATGACTTTGGATACATACTATTTGAGTAGTACCTTCTACAGTGCATGGGTTTATTAAGTACATTCATGCCAATTAGGTAATTAAAATTTCCATTATTTCATATCAATATCCTCTTAAATAAGAGATTCATATCTAGGTAGTTAATTATCAATCTTGTTAAGGCTAATACACTAAAAAGAAGTACGCAATAAGTAATCCCCTTTACTAGGAGACTAGTACTTGAGAGACCTCTACATTAGATATAGATAATGGGTTCCATGGAATCCTCATCTTTTATGTACTGTATTTAGATATCTAGAGCACCTAAAGATGTTCGTACTATTTTCATTCTAAAGAAACCACATAACACACAAAGATGGGTTGCAAGAACCCCTATTCCTTGTATTGGTACTTCAAAATCTTAGAGTCCTATTATACATACACCAAACATCACAGATACTACAGTCACATATATTACAACAATACATACTCCTTGGTAGTACCACCAATTTATTGCACCAGGTTTTAAGTGGAAAGATACCTGTGATCACCCTTTGGATGATTTCATAGGATGATCTTATCTCTTCCAAAAATAGAAAAAAAATACAAAGACATTCAAAAACCCAAAAACATTTTCAGCACCTAATGTTGTATTAGATCATTGGAATCTATGTGTTAGTTCTATGTTAAGGGCTATCATATCATTTAATTTTACACACACACACACACACACACACACACACACACACACACACACACACACACACACACACACACACACATGATACACTTATGGGTGTTTGGATTTCCCTCTACTCATGTCACCAAGACATTAGGGACATCTATATTCTATGATCTTGATACACACATGTTATATAATTTTATGATCACTATACAATATCATGTTTGAGCTTACATATGTACTTACAGATGCCTATTATCCATGATTATATCTTACACAGGGCACTTGATATGTTATGTACTTGACATTTTTTGCTAACACATTCAATTCATGGGTCACTATGGCATGTTTATACTAGTTATTTATGTTTTTCCTTTACACTTCTTTGAGTTTTTTGCCTTTATATTATCTTGATTTTCAAGCATTGAAATATGCTCCATTATATGTGGTCCTTGTGCCCATGTTTGATTTCTTGGACATTTGAATATGTCATTGATTCTTAGACATTTGAATATGTCATTGCTTGTTATATGGACATTTGAACATGTCATTCCTTGTTTTTATGGACATTTGACTAAGTCATGTCCATTCAATTTTGTGGCACTTGAACATGCGTCCTGTTTGTCATTTCCTTAGACCATTGATTTTTGACTTGCTTTTGAATGCTCTTGTGTGTGTGATTATTTGATTATTGATCTTATACTATTATTTTTAGACATTACCATGATCTTTATCATGCATATTAGGCCTACATGTGATCACATTGGTTCTATGCACTTCAATGATGCATTTACTTAGACATGTTTCTTTCTATATGTTACATGGATACATTCATAGATTTTATAGTTGTATTACCCTTTTGAGGTGAGGTAACTTCCAGCTACTATTTTTACCTCACCTCAAAAGGGGGGCATATCAGTGGGGGCATGCTTGGAAAGCATGTTCTCCACACTTTGCATAATTATCAAATATCAATCGGGGCATGTCATATGGACATGGCTTCCACACATTCACAATTTTTAGATTATAGTGGGGGCATGATTTGGAAGCATGCACTCAAAATATTTAATATTTGGTACTCATACCATTTTAAAGATTCAGTGGGGGCATGCCATATAGACATCACTTCCACACATTCACAGTTTCAAATTTAGTGAGGGCATGCTTTGGAAGCATGTCTCCACACTCATTCAGTATGGTACTTATAATTCATAGATTTAGTGGGGGCATGCTTTGGAATCATATTCTCCACACCTACTTAGTATTCAGTGTCTCCAGTTTATAGTGGGGGCATGTTTTGGAAACATGTCCTCCACATTGGCACTTATATCAGTTTCAAAATTTTCCATATAGAATGGAGGCATGCTTTAGAAGCATGTCCTCCACACTTACATAATTTTTTGAATTGGCCAAAGCACATAGATATATGATTCTAATACAAATTTTGGTAAAATAATATACATTGTACCATTGTTTCACATAGTTTCATAATGAGACATTTCTAAGGTGCATATGCTATGTAACATGTGCCTGACATTACAAAATTCAAACCAATCTTAGATTTTAAAATTATTGCACATATTGATACCCTACAGACCTTTATGAACTTTAGTGAGCTAATCTACTACAATAGTTGGTTCACATTTTGGTATGGTTAGGGTGATTGAATCCCTCAATCTTGCCAAGTTTTTGGTTTGGACTTGATCATCTAAACTCACCAGGTTATAAGTATCATTGGGTTGCACAGTTGAGTTAATCTCAATTCTTAGGTGGTAACTCACTTTTACTCTAAAGTTGGGGGCATGGGCCTTTCAACCTCTCTCTCTATATCCTTAGATATATGCACTTAAAAGATTTATCTATATTTATCCTAATTTTATTTTTAGAGCCTTACAATGATACATCTTTTTCAAAAATAACTTACCAAAAGAAAAGGTGGTTACATTGACATATAAGTGTACTTCTAAACCTTTCTCTTTCAATTTAAGTCTATTTCAAGTACTTTTGAACAAGATTATATGTAATGATTATACACTATAATGTGATCTTAGTTGCAGGTCAGTCACTAATAAAGCATTCAAATTCAACTCCAACAAAGCACTCAAATTTAAATCAAGCAAAAACAAGGTGTACATACACACCCAGGTACTTATTCCTTTCCTTTAAAATATACATTTAATTACTAGATTAAGGAGGGGGGTAAATTTAGATGATATTTTGTGATTATATAGCATCTTAGTCTTGTACTCTTGGAAAATTTAGACCCTGGTTGTTCATCTTAGTTCTACACATACCTTGATTATATAAGCCTAGTATCTGCTCTATCTTATGCCCCTTGGCCCATCTCTTAGTTTGATCAGATTTATATTGATTACATAAACATCATATCTTTCCTAGAGTGCTTAATAATCTACTTATCTTACACCTATACAAGTTATGAGCATGTGCTTGCTCTCTTTCTCCCTTGATACCAATGTTTAAGATAGACAATAGTGTTGATGTTACTACCTTGGCTTGATGCAAATGTCCAGTGACCTAAAATTATCCAATTTTCAAATGAAACATATCATAATGATTAGCCTAAGTGATTTAATGCAAGTTATCTCTTGATAGGATTTGTATAAATATAATATCAACTCTCATTCATTCCTCACCTAGCTATCAGACCAAAAGAGCACTCAAGTTACCAAAAGCTTTCCTATTCTGCCCTATCCTGATATCAATCAAAGGAACAACCCCAATACATGTTTTAAGTACTAAAGGAGTAGTCATAAGGTCATATTTCTTTAGTTAAAATCTTGGTCACTATTGTACTTGCTTTACACATATTACATGATTCACACACAAGATAACATATAGGGGAAAACTACACAAGTATGAGGCCATCTTCTAGAGTATTGGTTATGTAGGCAGTGCCCTTTGACAATGGGGTCATATGGGTAAGTTTGATATTGTGTGCGTACTAACCAATTTATCCCAAGGTCACATTAAAGATGGAAAGCTAAGGTCTTACCATTCACCAAGAACGATTATCCATGACCCAAATCTAAATGTATAAAGCAAAGGTAAAGTAAAACCCAAAAGCATCAAAGTGGTCGCATCTTGTTTGGGTAGATATTATGTATAGGACACTAATATCTACCTAGGACACTATCATCGACATAATTCTCCTAGGCTGACATAAGTGTCCAGAGAGTTAGAGACACCAGATCCAGAATTTGATGACTGATCCAAAATTGTCTTCCTACCTATTATATATATATACTAGATCCAGTACTATACTAACATTAGAGCCAACTGAGTAATCTATTTTATGTCATTTATATATCTAGCATAGTTTTACTTTTCAATAATAGCCTATCTCAGTTTTATAAATTCAATGTATGGTATATCTAAGTTTAGTAAATTTATTGGCCTATTGTAGATATGATATTCACCCTTGTGGCCTATCATTTCCATATCCTTAACCCTATTTACCCATGTAGGATTCCATAATCCATATTAGGGTTAAATATCAACCCAAATCTACTTATATACAATAAAACCTAAGTATCATTTCTCTTTAATTCTGTAATCAATTAAGCATATTTCAAATTTGGCACTTTTTATATTTAGCATATCTTAGTTTTATAATTTAGAATATTCATTTATCTGAGTTTATAATTCATTGGCCTTCTATAGATTAGTTTATCACCCTAGTGCTTAAGCTATTTATATATTCTTAACCTTATCCCCATCATTACTAAATTTAGGGTTAAATAACTATCCCATATACTTCAAAGATATAATCTACTATACATAGCTTCTTTTTCTTCCTTCTACTATATGTTGGACCTTTACTCATTGATATTGCTCCTTGTCTCATGTTGCTTCTTGGTTTGAAATTTATGTTCTTTCCTTGTTTTGTATTGACATTCTTATAGCACTTTGGTTTATGTTACTTGCTATGTTTTCATGGCCCTTGTCCCTTGATTTTTGATCATGTTCTAAACACCTTCTTGATTTCCCTAATGATTATAACACACACACACACACACATCAAGGCCTTTTTCCCTAACATGCACTAATTTCTTAGGAAAGTTGTAGGTTTTTTGAAATCCTCTCATTGTTTCTTTCTTGTGCCCCTTAGCTTTCTCCTTGTGTGATCTTCATCTTTTGTAAAATCATAAAAAAATGAAAACATAGAAAAATGTTAAAAAACAAAAATTGCCTTTATCTCTGTTAATGAAGACATATGTTGCTTATCTACATATGCTATACGTTTACATATACATGTTACATATGTACTTCTCAATGTATTATTTGAGTGGGTGAAATACAAGATATGCAAGTTATATATGATCATGGATTTACATATCCTATGCATTTTCATCATGCTCACATGCAATGGCATTCTTACATTAAAGACATGTTTGTGCTAGGGGCATTTTTTTAGTAGGTCTCAAGTTCTATCCTTCCTACTTTCCAATTATCAGATAAAGATACTTATATTGACTATATACATCTTTTTCTATCTAACATCTTGTGTGTTATGTATATACATTGCATGTTCTCTTGCATTCCTCATATTGATTATTTTATTGCTAATGTTTGTGTGTTTGTGCATGTTACTTATCAATTTTTTATCTAGTATTATATATTGATGATCCTCTAATTGTTATATCATGTCATTGATTGTTTATGGGTCACGTTCTTTCTCTATGGTTACATCTATTCTACATGTGATTACATGATGTGTGATGACATTTTATATACTATGTAATATCCTATGTTTGGTGTCTTGTTCCATATCATGCATTTTACTAATTGTGGTATACTATGCTTATTATTTACATTGACATGGTTTCTCTACGATGGAAAATACAATAAAAAATATAATTATAATCTAATTTAAGAAAGAGAGAAGCCCATACCAGGAACACCATACATACAAATGGCCACCTGTAAAGCTGAGCATAGACTACAATAAAGAGTTATTAGTAAAAGAGGAGTCAATGATATAATAAGGAAAATCCATGCAATAAATTAAGTATATCAATATAGATCCAAGATGGTAAGAATATAAAATAATAAGACATAAATTATAAATGGATACAAGGTTTGTAATTGCATACAAAGGTGGTAAAAACTAACCTAAGAATGGACAAATAAAATATAACAATGGTTGTATTTGTAGGCCTAGATAACCTAAACTAGTATAAGCACAATGATAATTTATGTGAGGATATAAGTAACAACAACATACTACTCTAAAAATATTTAAAATATATCTATCTACTAAAGTAAATAAAACAAAGATATTAGGGATAGGGATACTTGTCTTGAGTATAAGTTTTCAGTGTATTAATCTCCCCCTTAGCTCTAGTGGCACTCTGCAAGAGATGCTGTAGGAAAAAACCTCAAACGTAAAGGACTAAGACCTAAGTTTCCTTAATTTGGATTCTAAATATTAAGGGGAACCTCATTGGCTCAACTTCCTTCTATTGAGATTTAAAGACCTTGAGAAAGACTAGACCTCCATAAGAATAACTTATATCTCCTAATTTATTTTATGTGCTTAGAATAGACTTGTTGTGCATAAAAATAGTAGATAGTGTTATATTTTTATCAAAATTATAGGAACTCGATAAATACCAATCATAGTCCTAAAAGTGACCTAGCTCAAATTTTGATGGAATCAATTCTATATCGATTCAATATAATGAATCTAGAATGACACAATATTGGGTTAGCCATGCCAATCTAGTAAAAATAAGCAAGCAAACAAATATATTAGGATTGATTTACCCAAAATTAGGAAAAAAACTAGATCAACCATGTCATTTTAGTAGGAAATTGACATATAAAAGCAATAGACTAGATTGACCAAGTCAATATAGTAGGAAATACAAGGAGTAATGCATAAAACTAGATTGATCAAGATCAATTTAGATGGGAAAAGTAAAAATACTAAACAAATAATAGGAATGTAGTGAAAAGAGACTCAAAGAAGGTTAAGAAATAATTGAAGGCATGATGACAATTATGCATAGGTATAATGGGATAATATGGACATATCTCATAAAGAGACATGAACTGACCCCACCCCTTTCCTGGTGTACTCCTTAGATAGTGCAATCTAAGAGATTGATGGACCAATGAGTCATGCAAAAGACATCGTCAGTAACTAAAAAATATATTTGTATACATATGGCCCACATAAAGTGCATCACATGTCATAATAGTGTAACACATGATGGTTCTTTGGGGAAGAAACATCGTAACACAAAATCATAAAATAAAATTCTATAAATTAATGTTTATAAAATGAGATAAATGAAATAACATAAATGAACATATGTAACTTCACTTACCTTCCTGAATATAAAAATGATTATATACGGTGCCAAATAAGAGCTAAGATGGTTTTGATATGTTGGGGGCATATAATACTAATGTAAGGTACCAATATATGATTATAATTGATCTATCATGCTTAAAAATAAGAGAAAAAAATGAAATTCATACAAATATTATTCCATTAGAACCGAAGTTTTTCATACAAAACTAGGATTATACTACTTCTTTCGATTCGTCAATGAAACCTATAAAAATAATGATATGATCAAAAAACATAATCTTGAGGAAATTTTTTGAAAGGTTCATTTTTTACATTTTACTATAAATAAGTAAAAATAAAATCATTTGACCATTTGCTATTATGAGATTTTGAGATCTTTGGGAAACCAATTTTAACGTGAAGAGAGACTATGGCAAGATGATGAAAACATGATGCAAAGAAGGGCATTATGGACTAACCATTGCTACCATATAGGTAGGCAATGCAATGAATGTTGGGAAGGGTAGATAGGTTATATTTGAGAAAAATAAATGTTATGGAAAATACATGTGGCATAATTATCTCTAACAAGTGTCAAATTATAGATACAAATTTGATGTATAATGGGTAGGATGAATGTTTTTATTTTGTGAAAGTTTTGATGATTTTTAAAAGCTAATTAGAAATTTTTGTCATTAAAGTAATGAGATTAACCATGCCAATTTAGTCATATGATGAAAGATCATGAAATTAGTCAATCTAGTTTTATATCAGAAATATGGTCAATTTAATAGAAACTAAAGTGACCGATCAAGTTGATAAAGTGGATAACCTGTTGGATTTAGTATATAATTACAAAGATGGCCGATCTAGTTGATAAAGTGGATAACAAGGTTAATTTAATATAAAATGGAAAGGATGGTTGATAAATTAGGAATTAACATGGATAATATAGTTGGAAAGGTGATAACATGGTCAATTTAGTATAAAATCAATGATATAGTCGATCTAGTAGAAACTATTATGGTTGATCTAGTTGAAAAGTGATAACATGGTTGTTTACAATAAAATCAACTTGATCGCTGATCTAGTAGAAGTAACATGAACAATCTAATTATTTTTGTTATTTTCATTGATATTATTTACTTTTACTTGATTTTTGTCTAACAAAAGACTAGTTGGGCTTTGTTGTTAAGTGTTTTGTAGGCACAAAGATGACCAGGATTGTTGCACTTAGTGGTTTATAGCTAGATTCATAATTTATTGGCTAGAATATTGGTGGCCGACTAAGCTTGGATGGTGATTCTAGGGTTTAGAGGCATTATGAAGGTGTGTCAAGTCCCTCTACATACATATTTGTTATTATTTTTCTTACAATAATGGCAGTTAAGTACAAATACATTCTTATAAGAGGTGGATGGGGACACAATGGAGGTCATTATTTTTGGAGAACATTCATGCTATACTAGGTTTATCATTGGAAGGTGTGTTAATGTTATGTAACACACCAGAGACTATGGAAAATAAATAGGAGCTAGCCCATTGGATCATAGGGTCTAAAATTTATAAGCCAATGCTGATTATGTTGTTTTTTAATGTTTAAAATTCACATGTTTTGGATATTTGGAGTGGGCTTCATGGATAGACATGAGTTTTTTCACAAATTTTTATGGTAGATCCTTTTGTCTACAATTATAATGTGTTGGTTCACACCGGAGTAGGACATAATATAAAATATGGGTGTGAGTATTTGGGTATAGTTTGTGCATGGTTTGTCTAGAATTTTAACTAGGCAATAATGAACTATGGGTCCTTTAATACCATTGGATTATTATATTCATGAGAGGTTTCCCATTTTTTAACTAAATAATTGACTCATTAGATACCATATCCTACACTTTAGGTTAGATGATGGATACAAGATGGTGGGACAAGATGCATTAATAAGTATTTAAGGTTCTATATAATTTATAGAGACTAAATTATATGGAGGCCTTATTAAAGGACTATGAATGCATTGATGGCCCATGTAAAATGGAAGGAATAAATTTAGAAAAATGTATTCAATGCAATCTTCTTAGTTATTTTATTTTTGTAAAAGAGTAAGCTTAAAAATCTTATGAGAGAAGTAGTTGGTTAAGGAAAACCAAATCATGAGTATAACCAACCTATCAACTAATAATAAATGAAAACATAAACTAATTACTTTGGATCATAAATGATCCCAAAAAACTCTCCCTTGATCCAAAGGAGTATAGAAAGATATAAGTAATAAACTATGAGTCATCCAAGTAGACTTTGCCACAACTACAATTGGTACACTGTGTATCTTAGACTGATCAACACCCTGATCATCCCCACACTAAAGTAGAACAAGATCATGCCTTATCTAAATACATAGATCCTCACATAGAATCCATCCAACAAGTGATTTCCATAATACTATGTATGACACATCTCAAATTAATGCCCAAAAATTTCTAACATCTCTTACAGGCTTTTGCTCAACACTAACAATGTTAGCAACTCAATTCTAACTCATATCGTAACCATAAATGACTGATTGAAAACCAATATGAAATATCTTCTCCCCCTATCAGGGAAGAGGTGAAAAGCTGTACAACAAATAAAATAAGTACAAACCACTAAAATGCTCCACATAAAAGATCATATCAACACTAAATCTATGAAAGCAAAGTGCACAAGCCAAAAAATGCTACTACATCGAATCCCAATCTTGAGCTTAGAAACTAACACAAGATGGGTGTGTTATCATCTTAGAATATATAGTTAGCATCTATGGAGTAATAAAATTTGCAGTCATCCCATCTATTAGAAGAAAATGTAGAAAAATAGCTAGAAGAGGAACTGGAAGAGCGACCTGAGTGACTGGAGTGATCATCAAAGTTTAATTCTACCTTCTATCAATGTCGAGAGGACTTCCTTTTGGATGAGCACTCTATAGAGAGGTGTCCTATGTCACCATAATTATAGCATGTTTTCTCACATCCACTAGAACTAGAGTAAGAATAGCCACATGAAGAAGAATGCCTGTGCTTGTGCTTGTGTCCATGTGAATGTTTGTGGTGATGCTTATGATTTTGAGAACCAAAGTGATGTTTATGCTTTGAATAACTAGAAAGATATCTATGCTTTAAAGAACCAGAATGATCCCTATATCCAAAATGATGCTTATGTTTGGAAGTGTGCCTCAGAGAGTGTTTCTATCTCTGAAAGTGCTTTAAAGAATGTTTTTTGTTATTCTCATATAATGGATCACCTATTTTGGTATAGTAGGCCTCCTCAGTTGGTTTTTCTTTTTTCTTTACAAATTGTCACTCATGTTGAGTGAGCAACTCACAAATAGAATCAAAATTAGATTTGTTAAGCTTATCACTAAGCTGTAACATTTTTAAAAAGTTCTTAAAGCTAGGGTTAAGGACATTCAAAATAATAGAAATGATCATTTCATCATCAATTTTCCCACCAATAGTGCCATATTCTTGTTTAAATTCTTAATTCATGACACATATTCTAAAACATCTTCATCATCTGTTAGTTTAATGCTAAGAAACTACATAACAAGATAAATTTTCTTATAGGAAGGTTGTTTATCATATAGGTCTTTTAGATCTTTCCATGCTTTCCAAGATTTAGACTTGATGGCCTCTATGTGAATTATAACTTGTGTACTAAAAGTTGATTTTAATAAAGTAAGGGCATGCCTGCCATGTGTATGAAATTATGTAAGCTTTGTGACATCAGTGGGCAATGTTAGTTGATTTTAAACTACTTCCCACAAATCATTGAAGATTAATGTATTTTCCATGTTCATTGACCATTCCTTATAATTTTTAGGAGTTAAGCATCCATGTTTATAAATTAAGCTCATAATTTAGCCATGGTACAAAATCAAAATATAAAGAATGTTATCGAGGTTTTGCCTTTACCTTTGAAATAGCTTCCGATTATAAGAGATTCCTAGGACTTGTAAAAAAAGATTACACCTTATAACTCCTATTACACCCTTATTTATCCAATGTCATTTTACAAAGCCTTTGAAAAAAGAACATTCTCTTCAGAAAAACATTTTTGACTTAGATGAAAAATTGACCAAAAAATTACTTATGAGGGTTTTGAACTTGTAACCTCTCTATTTACAAGTGACTCATAAGATTTTGACAACCAACTCCACTAAGACCATTATTAAGATATCAAATACAAACTATCTATTTGAACCTTAATTTTTATGATTTTTGACAAATAAATCATATATTTGTAAAAATGATTTACCTATGCATGTAAAAAAAGAACTGTGCCTTTTTCTTTTTTTGGTTTCTTATGGGGCCCGATAAAAAGCTTAGAATAAATTTAGGTTTGAAGTATTTTTGAAAAATAATCTATATTCTGGATGTCATATGATTTCACTATGTAATTTGAAACTCTCGCTACCATACACGTGCATTGGAAAAATGGTAGAATGCTCAGGATGCTTATTATGCAGTATTTATCCAACACACTTGTTGGGAGCATAGACTTTCTCCAAGATGTTTCAGTCTGATCTTCACAAAATGTAGTAGACTATTTGCAAATTGTGCACTTCAAATCTTCTTCTTTCACAATTAAAACTTCAATTTGTTATCACACCCTTACCTTTACCTCTATCTATGTCTTTTCTGGACTGATGAATGCAAAATGAAATCATTACAATTGTCTTTTCCTTAGGCCATACAATAGAAATTAAGTCATAATTTAATCAAAATAGAATTGTTATACACCGTACAGGTGCTTATATACTAAAAATTGTTCTTTTTCTACCAAAATTTTCAATTTCTTCTTTCCTCATTCAAAAATTTCTTGTCGTGGTTTTGATAAATTTATTAAAAAAAAAGTTTCTTTGCTTTCACCATCACAAATTTCTTACCATGGCTTTGATACCACTAATGTCCCGGGTCAAATAGAAGGAATAAATTCAAAAAAATGTATTCAATGTAATCTTCTTCATTATTTTAATTTTGTACAAGAGTAAGCTTTAAAGGCTTATGAGAGAAGTAGTTGGTTAAGGAAAACCAACCCACGGTTATAATCAATCCATCAACCGACAATAAACAAAAACATAAATAAATTAAAAACAAACTAATTACTTTGGATCATAAATGATCCCAACATGTATGCTCATCATTGCCATATACCATGCAACTTCTGAAAGAGTTTAAAAAACTCTCACCCAAAGTCAAATCTATGAATCATTACCAAAATAAAATCCATTGATGCATTACTTAAATAATATCTTAGTCTATTATATAAAAACACATCAGATAATGATAAATCCTCTATATCTCCAAAGATCCATTAAATACAATGAATGAGCCTTACATATATAGTCAAGGAAGATCAATCATAACTGAGATATCAAGTTAAGCGATCAATTATAACTAAGAGATCAAGATAGAGATCAAACCTAGGAATAAGAGATAACTATCCCTAAAAGATAAAAACAATTAAAAATTATCCCCATAATATATAAGAGATAAATATGTAATATCCTATAATATATAAAATAAGATAAATGAAATATCCACACATAAGTGGGTGGGAATAATAAAGTACCTAGGTGAACATGAGCTAAGTTAAATAATATACTCTTACACCACCTTAAATGAAACTAAGGGTAAAAAATAGAGTGTCATATCCACAATATGAGTCCTAACAATAAGGCTTGATCAAGTACTCATATATATATATATATATATATATATATATATATATATATATATATATATATATATATATATATGAAGCAATCTCTCATAAAGTGGAGAAAGAGAGAAATCCCATAGGAAAATAAAACTCCCATCAGAAAGGAGAGAAAATAGGAAGGAAATGGGTCTTGACAACATGGTTTGATGAGGTACCCATACAAAAAAAAATGATGCAATGTGAAGACAAGTGTCCCTATGGATGCCAATCCATCTTGCTAGAATACATGAATGTCAAGTCACTGTAATCACTAAGTCAAAATAGTAATAATCTTGAATATGAGAATCATTGAATATGAACACTACACTTTAAAATACTAGGTAGAATGATGAACTCAAAGAAGTGTTACCTGAACACCTCCCTCAATGCTGAACTAGGAGAAGATATTAATGAAAGTCTCTATTGACGTGGACTAAAAATTGGTGAGAAGTGAGCACAAAGACTGGTGGGGATGTCACACTAGTGTCACCACATAAAAAGTCACCAAGAATGCCATTGAGACATAACGGTCCTTATATGGGTTCTAACAAATAAAGTGCTTGAGTAAAATACCGATGTACAAATGAATAATATTAAAAAAATGATCCTGGTGGTGATAAGAGAGACTGGTAACTCAAATAGTAAAGGGTGCACAAACTAAGGTACACATGCATGAAGGTAGACTAAGCTATAAAATCAAACTCTCTATGACACTTTATAATTTAGTGTGAGTTTAATTTATCCCAAAAAACACCAACTAAAAAACAATAAAGGCATTGTATCCACCATTATAGATCCAAACAAGGAGACTATCAACCTATTTAAGAAGTCATCACAAATCATGAGAAGTCATCACAAATCATGAGAGTTGCTCCAAAAATAACTGTGGGCCAAAAATACAAGTGGCATAAAAAATATTCTCAAACAATGCAAGACATCAAGCTCTATTGAAAATATATCTGCAAGTATACAACTAAATGAGCATAAGTGTAATAAATTATTTTTTTGAGGGGATCTGACCACTTGTCAGATCAGACCTCACCCTACAGTCTTTAATAATTACAAAACACATGCAAAATAGGAAGTTGGGCTCAGTCGATAATGCATCCATGATAAAGTGCAATCAAGGGGGTGAAATCAATGAAAGATAAAGTTTGTTTTCTTGTGAGGGGGCTTGGTACCTCATACTTTGGTCTTTAACAAATAAGATCGAAAAAAGGTACGTAGCCAAGCAATAAACAAATACAATATCTCTTTGTCTCCCAAATATAAACTATTATTTTTAATAAAAAATAATTAAGAATTTATCCAAAGATATTATTTTATAATTAAAAAAATCCCTTTAAAAATATCCAAAGGATATTTTTTAGTGAATAGTACTAAAGTTAGTAAAATTATAATAAATTTTACAACTCATAATGAAATTCAAAAATTCAAAATGTTCCAAAAATTTGAAAACAAGGCACACAAAATCTATAAAGTTTTTGAGTGATCATTTACAGTTTTCTCACAATTAAAGAAAGAAAAGTCATATTTTTTTAGAATAGTACTCCTCAGTAAAACTACGATAAATTTTACAATTCTTAATGAAATTAAAAATTTAAAAATATTCTGTAAATTAGAAACAAGGTGCATAAAACCCAATTTTTTTTTAAAGTGATCATATACAATTTTCTCACAATCTAAAAAACAATCATTTTTAATCAAAAAATATATTTATAAAAAACTAGCAAATCTTGCCTCTGATATCCAATTGAGATGAAATTATAGGTGATTATGTCTTTCTCATATAATATGGATGCATTGGTGAGTTTTGAATTACTCCTACAATCTCTAAAATTTACCCACAATAAAAAATACAAAAAGAGGAAGTTCCCCCCAAAAAAACTAGATTTTCTTGCACACCTTTCTAATTCTTAGGATCATCCAAAGAAGATGCAAGAGAAGAGAATACTTAGTAAAGAAAGAGAATACTATATGTTGATCAAAAATAAGTTAAGGAGATGAGTAATGGTTGTTAGAGACCGCTTTGATACCATTAAAGATTTTGGAAAAATCTCACCCAAGGTCAAATCTACCAACCATTATCACAGTAAAAATTATTGATACATTGCTAAAACAATATCTTAGTCTATTATAAAAAAATAGATCATAAAATGATAAATCCTCTATATCTCTAAAGCTCCATCAAATACAATGAATGATCCTTGTATATATAGGCAAATAAGATTAATCATAACTAAGATATCAAGCTAAGTGATCAATCATAACTAAGAGATCAAACTAGAGATCAAACTTAGGACTAAGAGATAACTATCCCTAAAGGATAAAAACAAATAGAAATTATCCCTATAATATCTAAAGATAAATATGTAATATCTCATAATATCTAAAATAAAATAAAATAGATATCCATACATAAGTGGGTGGGAACAAATAAATACCTAGGTGAATATGAGCGAAGGTAAATAACCTACTCTAACAACCTTGAAGAGTGGTCAAGTTGACCCGTCACTACATTTGGTAGATAGAGCCAAACTCTTGTAGTAGGTTTCTAAGATAGTTTAGGATAGTGAAATATGATAGGGAGATAAGAAGGGTACAAGGATAATGATGGGGAAATCAAGAACAACAAACAACTCTGATCCCACTTGTCAGGATCTTGCTCCTCAATAAGAGCACAATATGATTACCTTGTATAAGCAACTAAACACAGAATTTAATCAGAAGCAATAAGTAACTAAAATTCACAAATGACATAGAATAACACAATATGTATTAATACTCATCCAGAAAAGAATACAATGAAGAGACGCCACACTCTTCCACACCTTTCAGGCTTCCCACACCAAGTGTACAATAATTCTTCTCAAGAGTTCACTCTCCTACCAAAAATGGTCCCAACACACAACTCAAACACAGAGTTGGTGTTCACCTCCAACCAGTTAGTAATAACCCTGCCAGTACACAAGTACTCAAAGTACTTCAAGTAGATCTCCCATAAGCTTGCAACAACTTGCAACTCAACATACCTTACTTACACATGTAGATCTCCTATGAGCTTGCAAAAACCTGTAACTCAAATGATCTTACAATGGAAGGATCTTCCTTGCCTTCCTCTATTGCTCTTCTGTGGAACTAGAAGGAGCTACACTTGCTCAACTCTAACTAGCACACTGGCTATCTAGCACACTTTACAATACATGCCAATGGGTCTACAAATAGATCCCAGACTAAACAATAACTTAGACTTCTAATTTACAATAATTAGACTCGCAACTCAAGACCAAAAATAGCCTTTTACATGCAAACACTCGGTTCAACGAACTAACTGTTCGTGCAACAAACAATTTTGGAACCGCACAGGTGATCGACGTCGGTCCCTATCTACCTGGAGATGACCGATGTCAGCCGACCTCCTGTCGATGCCGGTTGCCCTTCTGTTCACCCATGACCGACGTCGGTCACACTGCCGACGTCGGTATCCCTGGAACTCAGTAACCTCCATGTCTGCATAGTTGAAGCTTTTAGTTCCACAACCTAACAGATAATAGTCACTAACATAATATATAATTTTAAGACCCCAATGTGCATCTTAGGATAAGTGGAAGAGGAGGAAATAAAATTAAATTATGGTGGAAAACATAGGAGCTAAGCTAAGAGTCTAATGTAGGATATTTGAGATGTACTTATTGTCACCAAATATTTTAATCTAAAGGAGGTTGTTCAATCCTACTCTAATACTTGGTAAACATTGGAATACCTCTAGGCCTGTGGGTCGCCTATAGTAGAGGTAGAGCTCTGAGTTTAAGGGCTAACTCCCTAGATTGACCTTTAAGTACTTATCACCTATACTAACTGATTACTTGTATGAAAAGGGATATAAGTTTGCATGAATTTAAACTAATCCAAGGGGGTGATACACCAAAATTATTTCCACAAGTTCATCATACTCCTTACACTAAGAGACAAGACTTACAACACTAACTTCAAAGTCCTAGAGTACTCTAACATTAATATTTTAATATGGAGGTGATATGCATGAGACAACTCAAGGTAAGTGGACCAAAGGTTATATTATAGAATATAAGGGTACTTTTACACTTTAAGGTAATCAAACATACTAGTTACACTCCATATGACTAGTTAGAATGAGAACTTCTTGCACTAAACATGAAAGGATAAGAAGAAGCAAGGATAGAAGCTTATCACTAGACCTCACCATAAAACACTTCACACACTTATAAAAAATGTTTGTGAACTAAAAAAAAGGTTTCATATATTATTTAAAGACAAATTACAATATCAAACTAGTAAGACTTTGCCATACATGATGTGGAATTAGTATACAAGAGCCAAAATGGGTAGTACTTATAGAATATGAGAAATGAGAGAGAAGAATGAAGCTAAAGAGTCACAAGAACAAGTGTCAAGTAGAGAGATAGAGTTACATATTTATAGGAATGAAGTATGAAATATACCATGAAATTTCTCTTTGGACAAATGTCTCTCCATGCATGAAAACTCCTCAAATTTGGCATAGGATTCTTCAACTGCAAATTTGGAAACTTCCTTCATCATTGGCTTCCCTTGAGCATTACACAACAAAATAGGAATAATTTCCACATTTCCACTATGATGAGGGGGTTAATAAAAAAATCCAACATGAATTATATGTGTCCCTCATCATTAGTCTTCTTTTGGATAAGTGTTCTCACTTCCTGTAATCATTGTCATCCTTCTTTCACTCATTCTTTACACTTGTCATTGAAGTGATCTTTAGTTGTTTAATACAATCCATACAAGGGGTGGTATGACACCTTTCAAGAGTCTTCATGTCCCTAAATCCATTAATCATACCTCAAAAGGCCTCCCAATTGAATTTATCACCTCACTTGGTGATCACCTTCCATTCACTATGCCAGTTTGGACTCCCTGAAGTGAAGGTGCTTACAAAGGTACCTATGTGATTGAATGAAGAAAAAAATGGATATGAGGAGTTATATTAGGTCCAAATTTTCCTCCCAAAGTGATCCTAATCCTTTTAAACTCATGTGTACCTATAAAACACCAAAATCTATCAATAAAACTAGTTTTGTACCCTTTCCGTATAAATATGGTACAAGTCAATCTAATGGGAAGGAGATTGAGGGAGTTGTCTGCAAGCCCAAATCATTTTAATACCCAATCTATCCCTCTTGGATGAATTTATTTCCACCTTTTTCTCATTGCGTCATTAGCAAGGGTTTTGGAGGGTTTTGATTGATTTTGACCCTTAAGGATTGTTCATACAATCCTAACATTAAATCCTCAAAAAAATTTCACTAGAACCTTGTTTAAGACCCTCTTTAACATATACTAACTCCTCAAGTTCCCATGCTAAACATTTGTATGGGTGTGAGCTTCTTAAGATGGCTTCTCGAGCCCTTCCCTACATTTTATGCAAGTTTGAGGTGACAAGAGTAATGTTGGGCCAAATTATGACGAGTCTCTACAAATTAATGGATCTAACATACTTAATATTCCCCCATGAAAGTCCTTAAATGCATTTCTAGGCTCATTTGGCCCTAGAATTGGTATTAGACCCCCTTTAGGCATTAGGCCTAGTCTAGGTTTAGTGGACTTGACTGTGCTTGGATCTTCACAACCACCTATGAGTGATTGATTATGATTGTGAGGTCTTAATTACATTTTTTAATGCAATGTTTCAAATAATTTCCAACCCATTTCCTAACATTCTTATACCAAGCTTGCAAGGTGCATCTCTCTAGGAGTGCCCTCTATTTGAGATAGAACAGAGGGTACTTCCCCTATTGTCCTAGGTAATATGAAGAAATGAGGGGATTAGATAGGTCTTGGGGACCTTATGTACAATATTTCAAGGTTTGGTCATGTTTTTAACACCCCCAAACACCATAAAATCCAAGGCAGATTTTCATATAATGACTGTGCATAGATTTTGTGTATATAACTGTAGGTGTACCTTAGAGATTGTATTTTACCATATTTCCTTATATTGAGAATTTAATGTGATGTAAATAAATATTTTGAGGGTCCTTTAAACATGTATAACATTAAAACCTTTGCCAAATCCTTCAATGTATACCTTTCATTTGGACAAGCCTAGTTTGCAAGTTATATGATTGTGCTGTTTGAGAAAATGGCATACTTGTAGGTGTATACTACAATATTAGGCATTGTGAATTACCCTAAGAACTTATTGAATTAATTTAGTCCATATTATATTCATTTAGATCTGTTCACACCATACATATGCTATGCCAACCTCTAAACTGTTATGCTCTAGTGTGAAGTTATTTTATAGTCAACTGTAAGTGATCATTATAAGAGTAAAAAGGGGTCCTATAGGTTACATTTTCAGATATTTAACCCTATAATGCACACCCTATGATCTCATTTAATTCCTTGGAATAATCTCTAGATAATAAAGTTTTCTTATTTACAGGGTTCCCATTTCTAGGTTTATCTCATGAACTTATAAGTATCTACAATCAGACTGTAGATGACCCTTTTGAGGGAAAAAGATACACCTGTAGGTGATGATGTAGGTCAAGACCCTATAATTTCACCCCTCTCAATGTTCTTTAGACCACTAGTGTCATTATTACCTCAATAAGGTCACACCATGAAGATATGCTCCTATCTTGCCACCTTGGACTATAAAGTCATTTGAAGTTCAACATGTTGTAGAGAACACTAAGAACCTACAGTAAAATATTGTCTAGAATGGAGGCCTCTTTTACATCAGATCTTGGGACAAAACACTCACTCTCTTTTAAAAATTATTATTCCTAGGTCTTATCTTCATTATGGAACACTTATAAATGTGTAGACCTTAGTACATCTCACCATGAAAGGATAAAAACAAAGCATGCTCCCCATTTCAGAGTTTTTAAGGTAATGAATCCTTGAAACAACCTTTTTAACTTGTGGTGGGATAGAAAAGATTTGTTTGTCACTTCATGGATCCTTCATTATTACTATGGTGCTCTCCATATTTCAAGACCTTAATGAAGGTTTAAACCTATCTCAAACATTTACTTTCCAATCTCCTTAGACCTATATAGAGACCTGTAGGTGCAAATACATATGTGACACAAGACAAAACTATTGTGTTAGAGAATTGGTTGGTTAAACCAATATAAAATAATCTAAATGGTTCAAACATGGTTATATACACTTTAGGAAGTATCTCTTCACTTTGAAAACCTTGTGCTTGACTACCATGGTCATGCAAGGTTCCTTACCACCTGACTGTGTATGACATACATGTAGAAATTTGACCGTGTGAGTGTGTTAGGAATTTAAATCCTCATATGGAAAATTATTGAGACCCAAAGCCTTCAAAGATTAGTTGATCATCATGATACATGATATTGGAAGCATCATGTCCCCATTTGTTTTGAAGGCATTTGCATGAGAATGACCTTGCAATAGGTGAAACTTGATCTACCACCTCAATGGAGTTTCTCATTAGCAATGTGGGATGTTATGCCTATATCTCTCTTAAAAAAAGTGTAAACCAGGTCAATAACCATGTGATAATATTATTCACACTCTTCATAACCAATTAAAACCATTGGTTTGTATAGAACTAGGCAAACAGAAGAGAAACCTGTAGGGTGTGGGGATAACTGTGATCAAGGAATTTAAAAAAGAGAGGAGGATAGATCAAGTTTTACTCCATAAAACCATGAAATAAACACACTAAAATACTAACATCCATAAGCATAGATCTTAGGGGGAGATTAATGAACAAACAACAATTGAAAACCCAACTAAAATGCAAAGAATAACAATCTTTACCTTCCTTGAGAGCTTCAAATGATTTCTTTGCTTGGATTGCTTGGTTTATGCATAAAAAGTTTTCATAAATGACATATGGATAACATCATATCCTATATTCACCATTTTTTAATGCTTGTATTGATTGATATGGCTTGGCTCAATTTCGACATTACAACACTAGGCTTTTAACTTCATGAATCTATTCTTGCATTAGAACTCTACTTTGATTGAGTTCCCTAAATGAAAATCTCTAGGATTAAATATTTTAGTATGTTAGTGTGTTTATTTCATGATTTTATATACTAAAACTTAATATAAACTCCTCTTTTTATCAAATTCCTTGATCACAAATGACACGTTCAGTGGGACATGATTGCACACCCCACATCTTTGAACAAAAATAGATGTTAAAACAACTCTAATTTTTAATATGTTTATTATTTTTTTATAGGATGTTATTAATTGTTTCATATTAATTATATAAATATTTTATTAAGATATTATATGTATTTTAAAAGTTATGACTCTTTTAGTGACTGTCACTTTTTATTTATTAATTTTCTAGTAAAAATAGATAGTACAGAGTTAAGATTTTTATTTATTCACTAGTTTGACATGAAATTTTTAAGAGAGGTAAAATATAGACCTATAAATAACATACAAAGATTTTGTGACATATGGATTTATATTTTAAAAGTTATGGCTAAATTACTGACTGCAGGTTTTTATGATTTTTGTGTTCAGTTTTCTTATTTTTAACCTTCTAACTTGTTGTTTGCATGTTTCATGAGTTTATTTTATTTTTTTGAGATTTTTTGAGTTTTTTATTGATATTTTTTCTAATATTTGACTAACCTAACATGTTTTATTTTTTGAGGTCTTGCCTTCGGGTTGATAGATTTTAC
This sequence comes from Torreya grandis, assembly GCA_037957365.1. Lineage (NCBI taxonomy): Eukaryota > Viridiplantae > Streptophyta > Pinopsida > Cupressales > Taxaceae > Torreya > Torreya grandis. Next base: position 347,913 of record JARHVA010002838.1, on the reverse strand, counting down.
CCTTCAAAGTTGCTTGTCTCATTTGATAAATAAGCTTCAAGGCTAAACGAAGTTTTGACCTTTTCTTTGCAGGACCTATTTGAAGAAAACCATTTAAATATAAATTATTCTTTTCACACTTCATTTGGATGTTTAAAAAAAACTATAAATCCTTCATTTTGGTGTTAAAAAAAAACTTTTGAGGGTGTTTTATTGGTTAAGTTTTTGTGGTTTCTTTTAAAGTTCACAACTTAAAGCCAAGGGACTAAAAGAACACCACCACACATTTTATTTAGTGCTATAAAATTAAATACACTTGAAAGTTTTTTCAAGTTTTTGTAATTATTTGTTTAATATAAAATTATTTGAGTAAATAGGGAGTTGTGCGTGTATGCTCTCCCATCCATCCCCTTTAAGGAACATTTGGGATCAAAGTGAGAACTTATTTTTGGGTGGTTTGAAATTATTTTCATTTACACATCTTAAAAACAAGGAGATAGTAATGAATCTAATCAAACACTTTCAATTTGGTACAATGAAATTAACCTCACTTCAATTATTTTCATTCTTGCTTGTTGATTATGTGTTTTAGTGAAAAGAGACGTGCGTGTATGCTCTCCCATCCATCCCCTTTAAAGAAATTTTGGAATAAAAAGCAACATATAATCACACTTTGAGCCTAGTCCAAGGCATGGAAATAATTTCATTTACATCACTCCCCAAAAACTTTTGATAGTATTGGGTGATCTTGAGGGACCATAATGTCTTTCTATTGTGTCACTTATTTCATGCATTTTGGCTCATGAGGGGGACTTCATTACCTCCCATGAGTTTTTTAGGGAAGCTTTGACCTGGGATTTCATCACCTGGAATCAAATTCATCACCCCCACTAGGATCAGAGGTTTGAGTAGTTAAACCACCTTTTAGTGTTGGAGTTAAGCACTAGGATGTATCTGCACATTGGACATCACACTAAATTGAACAAGCGACGGATGTAGTGGTTGAAAAAAGGGCAAGACATTTTTACAACAAGCCAAGTGATGTAGACACCTAATTTTAATATGCATCATTTGGCATGAAAGTCATTGTGCAATTGATCCATCTAGAATAATCAAAAACTAATTAGTTTAGTCAACCCCACTTTGCCATACCCTTGATAGGAATTTGGATAATTTATTTGTATTTTGTCATTTTATTACTTGGTGTTTTGAGACTAAAACTAATGTGTTTCCTTATAGCCATGTCCAAACCAATTTGTTTATATGCCACTCTTTTGTCTAAAGAGGCGTTATATTTGCCATTTTACACCACACTTATGTCTTGCAATTTTTTTGCTAAACATGTTTGTGCGTGTGTTAGTTATTTGAGATGGGTACCATTATGCTTCCCAAATCATTATCAAATTTTTGCCTTTGAGTATTTGAAAGAAAATATTGATCACATCATTAGAGCATGATTATGCCATTAGGCTACTCATTTTGTTTTAAGACTTGTTTACCATTGTTCAAAACCAATCACATATACCATTGGACCTTATTCATGCATCATCATGCTGTCCAATCTTGTTTAATTTATTTGGTTAAATCCTAGTCTTCAACAGTTGAATTTTTAATTAACCTATCCAAGTTTGAATTCAAACATTGATTGATTTCTATTTAGGCATCACTTCATAGGTGTTGATACATAAATATTTCTCTTTTAGGTTATGTAACTTAGGATAATTGATTGCCCAAATTTGAAAATTATCACTTATTTGTTCATTCAGTCTATCCTCATCATTATTTATGCCTTTATTTGGGAAAACACAATCTTTTCTCCAGGTGTCTTTTACCTTATGGATTATACCAATTGATCATGTTTATGTTTGATTTTGTATGTCAGGTCTATGTCAAAGTTATTTTAATCTTGTTAGATTAAATCAAATCATATCGACTTTTATTTTAAAGTCTAGCTTTGATGTTGTTTGGCTAAAATTCCTAACAGATCATGTTTGTTTGAGCCTAGCTTTTGACTTCATGTTTGGATGAAAGCCTTAGCAACTCAGCTTTTCCCTTTCCTAGTTTAGACCTTGTTTGGAACACTTTGGCCTATACATTGACATGCTAATTTTTATTCATTGTTTGAAATTTTATGTGTATAAAATTTGACGTTATACATTTGATGTTAGACTATTTTATGCCAAGTTTTAACACAAACCATTTTGGAGATACAACTCTATTCTTAGATCACGTTGGAGATATAGCTCTAATTTCAACCAAGTTAGACCAAATTTTAACCTTTTGTCCTTTAGACATTGATTTTTAGTTTTTATAAAACTCTAAACCTTTTTATTTTTGAAGCTTTCATCATTTATGTGGATATGACTAACTACACTTATGGAGGAGTCACGTATAATCCAAGTTATGATAGATTGGCCACATAAATTGACTGTAACCAAATTCATGCTTATGATCTAACTCGAGACCTTGATTGGTATGAAGAGGCTTGTGAAGAGGACTTTGTTGAAGACCCAACTACAAACAATGTTGTTTGGGAGATGGATCCATACCCTCTTTACAATGATCAATACATGGAACACAATAAAAAACTAGCTTATGACCCAACTTAAGACTTTGATTGGGATGATATGGTTTATGAGGAGGACTTGGATGATTTGACTTGCGTGAGCAATCACCCTCCACGATGTTGTTTTGTTCTCCAACCCTTGACTACCCCTAACCCTCTTTCATATTATACAAGCTACCAAGTTTCATAATATCTAAGGAATACCATTACAGTTCTAGGACCTCATCCTTTGGCTTACAATAGCAACCAAGATTTATGATGCCCTACCATTTCTATTCTAGGACCTCATCCTTTGGCTTGTACAAGCAATCAAGCTCCATAATGTCCACCCATTATCTAACCACTGACCATTCCTCATCTAATGAATATCATTCCCCACTTTAGAAAACCCTAACCAATCCAACCTACATATCAACCAATCCAATTATGATCCCAACTAATCATTCAGCCTAAACCTCATCCAATCATTCAACCTAAACCTCATCTAATCATTCAACCTCAACCCATCATTTAACCTAAAACCCAACCAATCCAACCCAAATATCAACCAATCTAATTACAGTCCCAACCAATCATTCAGCCTAAACCTCATACAATCATTTAGCCTAAACCTCATCTAATCATTTGAACTCAACCCATCATTCAACCTAGACCCCAACCAATCCAATCAGTACCTACCCAATTAAGCTAATCATTTTAGGATCAAGTTGTGATCAAAATTGTTATTTTCCAACTCATTAGAAGCCAAGGCCAAGAATACCAACTGATCCAAGATGTTTTTATTGAACCAACCATTTGTGATAAGTCAACCTCTGATGAATCACCTATTAATCCTATATCTATTGTCAAGGAGTCTCACTCTAATGAGCTAGTCTTTACTGAGTCACTTCTTAATGATTATAACTGCCTTTGGGAAAATCATTACCTTAACCATATGCCTATTTTTCAAGAGCCTCATATTGATAAGTCACTCTCTAAGGAGTTATCTCTTGAACTTTTTTCCATCCTAAAGGAGTCTCACTTTGAGAAACAAATCTCTATGGAGCCCATTATGCCATCACAAGCCGTTACTTGTCCAATACCAAACATTCAACAAGTCATCATTATAATAGAGTACCCATTAGATGAAGAACAAAGTTAGAATCAAGTTCTATTCTTGAACTGACATTAGGTTTAACAACAAAATCAAAATCAACATCAATCTTGACATTGGATTTAGAGTCTATTGAGTTAGAATCAGATTTATAATTATAATACATTCATGACTATTACGATATTGATTATGCATGCCTAATAGATCAGTATGAATACATTTTTGATCCTTTTATAGTTGTTGAAGATGATTACTTTAGCATTGACATAAGTTATCCTAATGTCTTCTATGAGGTTTATGCTACCAAACACCATTCTATTACTACCAACCAACATAGCCATATTATTGACATTCCATCTCTTTCAAGTGTTTATTGGGACTGAAAAAATCACACCTTGTTGAACTATATCCATGGTGACATATCATATGAATAAAATCAAGGAGGCCAAGACCACAATCATAAAATAGAAGAGCACTCTCTTAGTGTAACCTTTTTAGAGATGCTAGGGGACAATCAAAGTTCAAACTCAACATCTTTTAGTGAAACCTTTTTAGAGGTGCTAGAAGACTATCAGAGTCAAAAGTCAAGATTTCTTAGTGAAACCTTCTCAGAGGCATTATGGGACAATCGAGACAACTTTATTGGTAAAAAACTCATCGAGGTGCCAATAGTTGAGCACAAAAGTTCTTTACTACTTGATGAAGACATAATCAAATATCAAATCAAAATAACTTCCTATCTACATCCTAATCAGATAGTAGCTACTCTCAAGATCAAACAACAAAAAAATATGGGGGTCTTATTGAGAGAATATTTAGAAGTCTTCAACCCCACCACATCCAAAGATATGTCAAATCTGGAATTAGCAACATTATGTGTGCTTGAAAATACTGATCTTCATTTGTTATCCATCCATTATTCATTCCATTATCTTCCACAATTCCATTTCACAAACAAACCTATCAACCAACATTTATCCATATTTACCATCCATGGTCATACTTTCCTTTTTAGAGGCTATGAGGATATCTTGTCTTGGGACTTTAAGGAATCATAATCAATGACCAAGAAATATCACAACAACATCATTTGCATCTAAATTTACAGTAAGTTCTTAATAGAGTAGCTATTTTAATGAGGTGTGGGCTAAAAATTAACATGATTAACTATTTTGGTTGTATCATTTGTTGATCAAGACATGCATCTCCACATCAATAGGAATAATAGAATCACATACCCAGGCCACAAATATAAAAAATTAATGACTATCATCAGCCAAAAACATGTACCATACCATTTCAATTTGTCATATCCATCTGCCATTGTCACATATCCATTTGTCATTCTCACATAATCATTTTTTTTACCCTACCACTTGGGGGAAACCCTCCTACTATTCTATCCAATCAATCAAACCATTAGTATCCTAAGCAAGGTCATCCTATCAAACCATTTTACCATTCCATTCCTACTCGACCAAACATGTTTTGAATTCTATCAACCTAGTCTGTTTGACCTTGGTTCGTCTATTGGTTTCATGTTTTTAGCATATATAATCAGATCAATTTTAGCAGTTATTTCAATTATTTTAAATAGAGGTAGTATTTTGGAACAATATGATAGAAGTTTTGGTAGTTTCATCCTTGATTTCTTGTTCTCTTATTATCAAGTTTGTTAATGTGAGCTTGATTATATCCCTTGCTGGGGAAAATAAGTGTTCATCAGTCATGATACTAATTATATCACCTACTGGGGTAAATTGGTATCATTGATCTATTAGTTGTATCCTAGTTATAAATACCTATAAGAAAACTGGGGGAAACATTTGTTTATTGTGCCTTGACATATCACCTAGCCATTCCTATGTCGTACTATGCCATCATACCAATTGTGCTTGTTTTATTTGAATTGGCTACTACACTAGTTAGATTCCTCTACGATGAGGTGAACTACTATGAACTAAAACCATTTTGGGACTATGTGGGTCGCATTTGATTCATGTTAAGTCAGCTCAATCCCCTTCTAGCCATGCTCTCACCATTTTACAAGCAACTTTAGCCATGCTCTCATCATTTTATGAGCATCATTTCAAGTTATAATGATCTCACCATTTTGTGAGCAACTTCATCTATGTTCTCTCTGGTTTGTGAGCATCGTTTCAAGTTATAAAACTCTCACCATTTTTTAAGATTAGACCATTTTAGTGTCTCATCATTCTTGATTGAGTTGAGATGCTTCAAAAATTCCAAAAACATTTGAAAATCATTTAGAAAAATTAAAAACATTGACTACTTCTTTACCTTAAGGATTTTGGGAACCCTCACTAAGTCACAAACAAACCACTTGTTCATTAGTTTCCCTATCTTTTTTGGCCTTTTATCCTACGCTATCCCTATTTTGTGAGTTCATCCCCATTCTTCTATCACATCCATCATGTCTTCTATCAATCATTATTTTCTTCCCATTTCCTGGGAGAACTACATTTAGCCTGACTTTTTGTTAGATCATCATATCCATAGAACTATGTAGACAACATCCAATTGCCTAGCATATATGGAGACAATTTGGCCACCCCCTTCCTTTTCTTCTATTTCCCCATCTTATTTATTTGTTCAATTTTTACCTAGTTTCTAGGGGCAATATTCATCGTGTTTTTTATACTAACATAGGGACAAACACTTGTTTGTTTCTTTATTTGTCTTGTTTATTTCTTTGTTTGTCTATTTTCTTTGTTTGTTTGTGTGCTTGTTTTTTTGATTTCAACACTGTGGCCTTGATTCAGTTTATGTGTGTTTATTGGGTGATTCCTTGCACATTATTCTTAAATCTATCCATATTCAAACATCTATATTGCCATCATGGTTTTTATCATTGGTGCAATTATTTTCCATTGAGTATTGGATATCGAGAGTCAGTCCTTATGTATATTTTGGCCGAGCTCCCATGGTGTTCTATCATGAGGCCTACCATCAAATACTATAGAAAAAATCAACTTTGAGAGGTCTATATCATCAATGCAACATCACCATCTCCTCGACACCGACATCAATAATAACCTCAATTCAATACCCAATCATATCCCAAATAGAGTAATTAAGTAACTAAAGAATTTCAACCTTTGTTAGTTCAAATGAGCATCTCCCTACTAGCAGTTGTCCTAATTCATCTTTATCCTCTGTATCAAATTATCAATCATCAACTATTAATCATGTTTTTTATAATTGAGGTATACTAAATCAACATTGTACACCTCCTACATGCATTCTCAATGATTATATAACTTTCTAGGAAAAATCATTGTGTCATCACCAATTTTCCTTTCTTGTTTATTTGTCCTAACTGGGGTAGCTCCATCTTCTCAATGATTATATCACCTACTGGGGAAAATCATTGTGTTATCATACCATGTTGCCACTGTCAGGGTACAATGCTTATAACCGCCTTTGGAAAACCATTGTACACCATCCCACTTACATTTCTCAGTGATTTTGACTAACTTTGGGTAAATCATTGTGATGTCACCCCATCATCTTCATTTGTTTGGTCCCCTCATTTTGCTTCTTTCTTTCGAGGGACCGTTTGTCCTCCTACTTGCCAACCGCTCCCTTGAGGGAGAAACTATAGTTCAATCATTAACATTACAGTCCTAACCATAAAGAACCATTTTATTCTTTGAAAAGATGTTACTATGCTTATAGCTTGCAACATCTTCCCAAATAGGGACAAACTGTAGACATGTAAATTTGGCCACTAATGGCTTCATATCTGACTTTAGACCAATTATTTCCAATCATTAAATACCTAGTCCAATAACCTTGTATTGAATGAATTTAGCCTTTTAAATCAATTAAACAAAGCAAATACACACATTGAATTAATCAAAATCAAACAAATGACCAAATGCCTCAAAAGAATTAATTAACTTACAGACCCTAATAAAAATCAATTAACAAGTTAAATCAATTTCAACTCCTAATTAAGTTCATCCATGAGCTAATAAATCAATTAAATCAATTACTAAAAAGGAAATTCAAGAGCATCTTAGAACATTCTAGAACACACTCATTACCTTGGTGAGTTGTCACTTTTGAAAAATATCTAAAAGAATATTCTAGGAATATGCCAAACTCAACCAAGCTTAATAAACTCAACCAAGCTTAATAAACTCAACCATGGTCAGATTTAATCCATGCCAAGATATTTTAAAGCCTATAAAAGCAAGCCTAGAAGTCTTCATTTAGGGAACTCAATCAAAGTAGAGTTATAATGCAAGAATAGATTCATGAAACTAAAATCCTAGTGTTATAATGTCAAAATTGAGCCAAGCCATATCAATAAATCTAAGCATTCAACAATGGTGCATAGAGGAGATGATGTTATCCATATGTCATTGATGAAAACTTTTTATGCATTAACCGATCAAGCTAAGTAAATAAATCATTTGGAGCTCTCAAAGAAGGTAAAGATTGTTGTTCTTTACATTTTAATTGGGTTTTCAATTATTGTTTATTCATTAAGCTCCCCCTAAGATCTAGGTTTAGAGATGTTACTATGTTAGTGTTTTAGTCATCAACATAAAGAACCATTTTATTCTTTGAAAAGATGTTACTATGCTTACAATAAGCATGTAGAAAGGAGTAGTCAAATTCTAAACAATGGTTCATAAAGCATAACTAATAAATTGTTGAAATATTTCCATGAAATTGAAGTGGACTAAGTGTGTTAACATCCTTTAGAGGTATTTGAATCAATTCCTCTCCCTCTACCCATACCATGAGAAAACTTGTTGACCAATTTTGTATGCCAAGAAGAGAGATAAAGGAGTGAAATAGTTTTAAACCATTTCAAGACTTTAAAATCAGATAAAATGTATAATTGAACTTAGGGAAGATTAAGAGTCATTGTAAAACCTTCCACATGTGCCAAAAACACTTACATAGGCTATACAACTACCAAAACTTCCTCTTTTTTAACTATTTTCTTGATTTGACTTAGGAACCTGCACATTGTTAGTTATATATTACCACCTATGATAGGATTATGACATATAAGAAATTAAAAGTCATATTGATACACTTTTCCACTTAGGAAAACCATACAAACCTCATTAAGTGGCCCAAACATGATCTTTAGTGACTAAAAATGACATAAGGGGCTAAAATGGATATAATCAAGGTAATGACATATTAAATGACCCCTATCTAGGACTATGACACACCCTATAAGACCCTAATAAGTCCCTATACAAATTTTATACTATAGGGGTTGACTTATTTTGACTTGTGGTCAAAATATTCAACATTTTCCATGGAGGATGCTACTTAGGAGAGGCCTCAGGCATGGGTAGTACGATGACAAGATGAAGCACAAGATGCAAAGTCATGGTGGTACACAAGCAAAGGTGGGTAAGATCCATGTCATCCCTCTAGTAGGATAATAGAAGAGAGAAAGAGGGAGTTCTTGGCAACCAACAAAATGAGGTGACCATCCTTGTGGGGTCACACTTTCATATATAAAAATGATTGTTTAAGTTTCTATCATTTTATTTATGAACATATAGATACACATGTTAGGTATTAGTGATATATTAATTTTTGATTTGGATAAAAATCATGATCTAATTTTGATTTTGGTGTGTGATAGAAGACACTATGTGGATCCATATTAAGTCTACTCACCATGATATTATGGATACGGTGCTCTTGGATATTGATACAATGGCTATGTAAAATATCATAAAATATTTTAGAGGGGGGATATTGGATAGTTTAAATAGGTTGGATCTACTTTCTCAGGAGCTACAACAATAAGAAAAAGCTAGTACTACTACTATGAGTTTATTTTGGTAGGAGGAGATGTTATGGCATGATAACATGTGGCGATGGTGCAAATAGATTGGTCTATAAATCATGTTGCACACATGGCTATCATGTTAATAGGTGAAGATCAAGAGAGCATTAAAAAATCAAGTGACACAATTAAAGACATAGATAGCTAAAGTAGAGGAGAGGCTGAAGGATTATGATATTATTCTCATACTTTAGAGAGATCTCTTAGAGATGCCAAATTTTATACTTCTATACAAAACATAGCTCCTCACCAGTATAAGGGTGAAGGTGTTGTTTTATATGTACATAAGTTATGTTTTTTAGTGTATATGTGATGTATAATGTTTTTAATACATGTGTATATATATCATTAACTTGGATTCTTTATTTTATACATGGTTTTAAGTTGGTGTTGACATTATAACTTATGGCATGGTAATGTGATTTGATATCATGTGCATGTATGATGATGTTGTATGTTCTAATGTTACATGTTTTATCCTTTTGTAGCAAATGCAAACATATGCACGGTGAAAAAGAACAAATGACTAAGTGTAAAAATGAAATATCATGTAAGTAAATAGAAAAATTTATACATAAAATATATGCAAAAGATGATTAAAAAACATATCAAATGTAAAATAGACATAAAATATAAAGGTAAAACATAAGATATGTGAAACTATGGGAAAAAAATTTGTAAATGACATCAAATGTAAGATATGTGAAAATCTAAATCAAAACATAATATGTGAGAAATAAATATTAAATATCTAATGTAAAAAGATGAAAATCTAAGTCAAAGGATATAAAATATTATAAGAGGGTTGTAAAACATCCATTGTAAGCAGATGAAAATCTAAATCAAACAAAGGAGAAATAAATAATTGTAATATGATTATAAAAACATCTAATATACGTAGATAAATGTTTATATAAAAAAAGATACGTGACTCATAAAATAATAGGCTTATAATGAGTGAAACTTGAAATCAATGCTCATGTTAGAGTGTTTTATAGGGCTACATGACCATCTAGAGTCACAAGTAAAAATGATGGAGATGGTGCATTTATGAAATGTGATGGGTGATTGTGAGGAGGGTTTAGTTGTATTCCCTATTGTCACTTGGATTTGCATCCTTTAAGGAGATGGAAAATATCTCCTCATCCAAGTGACAAAATGGAAACACCTATAGGCTTGTGGAAAACCTAAGGATGAGGTGAATCTCTAGATAGGGCTAGCTCCCTTGATGTACCACTTTGGATTGAAACTACAACCAAAATTGGGGGGTGAAAAGGGAGAAGGATAAATAAAAGAAAACTACTCTAAGTGAGGTGATACACCAAATAACATGATGACTTCCAACCAATAGTATGTTACAAATGAGAAAAAAGGACAAACTGGACATACACTTTTTTAATCTATGTCTTCTCACATCAATGTTACATTATGAGGTTATGAATGAATGCCTTAGAATATGAGGACTAGATAAGAGGCCTAGAATGGCACTAGTGAATAGACTAACTCACTCTAACCTAGACATATCCTAGAACACTTCACATGCCCTGTAAGAAGAGGCTATAAATAGGTGAAAGAATGAAACAACATGCTAAGGAATCCATAGTTTTCACTAAGCAAGATTCATCATCCAATTGAACACACTATGAACAGTCATAAAAGAGGGAAAAATCAGTAGTATTATTGATCAAATGGTATGCATTTGACTAGGTATTCACCATACTCAAGTGGAGCATAGAATATAATGGCCAAAATGGCTAGTTCTTATAGAACTTGAGATGAAGAGGAGAAGAGAGAAGTCTAAGGGTCACAAGGACACTTGTAAATATGATCCAAAGAGTTAATTATGCATGGTAAGAGGATATGGGATGAACTGTGCAAGGTTAAGAAGTAAAAATGTCAATCCAAGTCATAAACCTTATGAAAAGTGGCATGAAAACTCCTCATTTTGGCTTAGAAAAATTACCTTCATGATTGGACCTAGCTGACTGTACGGACCAAACTCATGTAGGTGTCTTCCAAAACCTTAAACTCAATGACCACAAACTTCCCTAAGTGTTCTTATTCATCCTTACAATTGCCTTGCATACTCACCCCATGTACTTATAATTCCAACTCAAAAATATCAACTCTTTGCTCATTGCTTACCATAATTTGCTGTAGGTGAGTATTTTGGGAGGAAGAGACCCCTCTAGGTTGAATGGTACCTAAAACAATACACCTCTACATCACATTAATGATTTTCATGTCTATTTGACATTATTTTCACTCCACGAGGCCATTAAAACCTAGGAAAATGCCATGTTTGATCTTTAGTATATCAATGATCACTTAAGGATTCCAACCTATAGATATCACTGTTTGATTCTAGTGCTTTTGAGGGCATCTTTAGGACCTTAAAAAACTACTTTTCCTTGGTCATTTACCTCCTAAACTTGACATATTCCTTGTCTTATGTGGAGACTAAAAGACATAACCATTTAGAAGTTCCAAAAGTCATTTCAACCATATTCCAAGATATCATCAAAACCTTTAGGAGCTCTATTTTTCCATTTTAGGGAAAATGGGACTAAAACAGTCCTTAAGTCCTTGATTATGGTTTGCAACTCTTTAACACCTCAAAATGGCTCTTTGAATTCTTTGCCAAGTCAGTTGTAGGTGCACTTTAGAAAGTATGTAGGCATACTAAGTACAAGTGTTCATAATAAGTATTATTTAGCCTTAAATGAGTTTAATGGTGATTCAAAACTTTTAAGTTGATGTTTGATACCTCTAAATGGATTCAAAATATGTGTTCCAAGTTTTCTAGATGGTTTCCTTTTTTCAAGTACTTGTGGATGAACATTTTCATGGCAGATTGTTAGGTGAATATGTATGACTGCCATAGTATCTTTTTCTCTCAACTGAAGGTATATAACTGATGTCCCTAGTATGAGAATGTGTTCCACATCTTGAGACTCCTATTTCATTTCCATGAATCATGTTAAACATGCTTCACACATGTGATTCCCTATGACTGCAAATGGGAATGAACATAGAGTTGGCTATGAGCCTAGCAAGACTAACAACTTGATACAAACATGGTGTTATAAGAATATAAATGAGGAGAGGATGATCAGCATGACATTAAGACATGGAAATACACCATATATTATTCACATGGAAGCCTCTGTATGGAATTCAACTTTTTGCAAGTGGAAAATTGACTGAGACTGCACATGGTGGTATCTTCCTACAAAGTGAGTTAGTTGGATCATCAAATCAACTCCAAATGTGAAACCAATCATGGATAACATGAGATAAGAGAGTAAAAATCCTCTATAACCAATATCATCAAGTTAATTGTATGGATATGCTCAAACCAAGGCAAAACCCATAGGGTACACAAATTAGCAGGCATATTTGAAATGTCAACTTCATGAGGATGGTTCATGAATCAGAGATGACCATTTTTCAAAATTATTATATTTAAATTAAGGTATATAAGTTTAAAACAACCTTCCAATATCATTTTCCCTAAAACTTTCTGAGTTGTCCGTACCAGACAAAAACATTAAGGTCACTTATGCTTGCCAAGCAAGGTGAAAAGGGAGTAGAATGGTTTTGAGCAAGAAATGACACTTTAAAATCATTAAAAATTTATAAATGAATATGAATAAGGTTAATAGTCACATTACAACCTTTTCCCACGTGACACATTTCCCAAAAAGGTTGTACAAGTGCCAAACTCTTCTTTTCGTCAATAAAACTACCCTTTTTTGAGGGACCTACCATTTTTAAGTTAAAAATGGTTGGTTAAGACCTAATATGACACATGGGGCATGGAATAACCCTATGAAATCTTCACACTTCCCAATAAACTTGTATAACTCTTTAAATACACCTTTTTGACCCCTAAAATGACTCAAAAGGACATGTTGGCTAATGAAATAAGTGAGAAAGGCTAATATATAATTAAATAACATTAAATGACCTATGATATATCTTATGAAAAAATATTAAACCTCTTAAAACACTTAAAAGGTTAATTTTTTTACTAGGGGTGCCCCAATTTGACCTAAAAGTCAAATTTGGTCAACATTCCCCAAGGTCCTTTTTTTTAATAGATGTCAGTGTCGAATGTGTCCCCTACCCATAGAAAACATATATAAAGTAACCCAAAAAAGATGACAGTCTAAAATATTAGCAATTTTTAATCAAAGTTACAGACCAAAACCAAGGCATAACCAACAAGCTGGCGTGCCATGCAATAACTATATATATAATACAAACACAAAGAACCTAAAAAATTCCCAACAGGCCATAGGCTAGACAAATAATAAATAAATAAAAAACTAAAATAATTACCAATGACCTAAATGATAAACCCCATAGCAATTACTTAGTGTCCTCTTTTTCATCAATCCCTACCACAACATCATTGGAATATCTAGCCTTTTAGGAGATCACAACATACCATACTTTATCCCTCACCCTTCAAAGCCAAAGCTTAACACCACATAAATAAGTTTGGCTTGATTTCTCTCAAATCACCCCTACATCATTCAATAGCCATATTTTTGGGAGCTTGTGCCAACCAAGGGGGTGTTGCCATCATGCCATGAATCACTATCCTTGATAGGAATTTGACATCATCCACTTACTTTCTACTATGCCTAGCTTCCTTCCTTAAATCCATTTTTGGAATGACACTCTTAATTTGAGTCAAAGGTGGCATGGATATAAAATTTCCATATGAAGACTTAGTGTCACAGACCTTTCATTGAATATCTTTCACAAATCCAATCAGAACCACAAACCTAGTTTTAAGATTTCTAAATGTAGTACTAAATTTATATCACCAGAGTTTGAGAACTATAATTTGGGAAATGGGCCCAATTCCACCCTACCAATCTCCTCTAGTATCCCTTGATGGTGGTCTAGAACCATAAAGAACACCACAAATTTGCCAACCACTTCCTTGTCCACCACCAAATCCAAAACATTATTAGTGAACATGGTCGCCACCTCTGAGTTAACTCTATTATTGATGCTCTTTGACATATATTATTCCCCTAGGACTTCCAAAATAGCCTATAAAATCTCCTTAGTAGGATCCCAAAAAATGTTTTTTAATCGAGCCTTGGAGATACTACCTTTGAATTCCATTTCCCTCACTATGCTACTACCAGAAACCACTCGTATCCCATGTGCTAGAGCCACCTCATAATCCATCATGAAAAAACACCATTCAAATCAAAATACTTACACTCCACCCTTAAAACAAATGAAATGTGTGATCAAAGTTGAGACATGCCAATTCACACCCATCGACATAAATTGATGGCAGGAATCACATGAGCCAAGCCACTTCCAATCACATGAGCTAAGCCATAATTAAAGAGTGAACCAACTTGCAATCCATAAAAAAAAAATTAAAACCACTTAAATCCTTTACCAAAAATAATTAAGAGAATAATTATGAAATTTTAAAGGCCAAAATTGATGGCAAAAATCTTGGAAAAATCTTCCCATGAAGACCTTTGATTGTCCATACGAATTTCTTCTCTTTGATCAATCTCGTAACTGGATAAAAAATCTGCAGATAAATTGGCTTCTCTAAAACAATGTTTACAATCCTAAGATGAAAGACTATCTAAGCTTTCCCATACATTAGCTAAATGTTGTCCAATTTCCAAGAGATTACTAACTTATTCTTGAGAGCAAAGATCAAGATTTGAGTCTCCTTCAAAGAGAAGATTATCAAATTTACATTGCAAAGCCAACTCAATCTTAGTTATAAGAGCCTAAGATTAAAATTCATTATTCATTCCATCCGTTAGTTTCCTATAAATAACTATGATCAATGAACCACTACAATCCCTTATGATACATCCTACTCTAGAAGCACCTAGATTACCCCTTAAGGCTCCATCAAAATTCATTTTAAACCACCCTAGAGGAGGAGGAATCTAGGAATCCTTTTCCTTTCTTAAACTTTTACCTGAGTTTACTATTGCCTTATTCATGGGTGAAACTCCCCAAGGTCTTACCATGCAACACACCAACTAAAAATCCAAAAGGTTTAAAAATGGAAGATATGAATTTAATATGAAGCAAAAAGATAGAAAAAGGGATATCAATAAGAGGGAAGTGATCAACTATCAATAATAGCTATCAAGAGGATATTGTGAATGATAATATGGAGATATAAGGAAGTAAGGCACAATAAAGATGATGTATAAATATTTAGCAATAAAAAGACACTCTTATCAAGTGGGAAAGGCTAAGAGTTTTCGACATTGAAGACCTGGAGAACTTCACCTAGTAAACTTGGAGTTTGTACTAACATGTAAAGTATAAAAATCATTCCCTAGAGGCTAATGTATAAAAATAAAATCATCCTACCTTCACATGACATGTTCCCATTTACTCGGGACCTCTTACAGAGTATTTGTTTACTATAAGGATTAAGTACTTGCATGAGAAATTAGGTGGAACTAATGAGATAAATGAGGCCTCATATACCACTATACTACACTAGCATACCCTAATGGACCTATATATATTAAATTACCAACTATTGAGTTTAAGCTTCAATTAGGACAAGGGGCATGCCAATGGTGTGATCACATCTTTTATTGTGATCTGACTTTTGAAAGATATTTTGCCTTTTTAAATTATTTTTTTCTTTTTCCTTTTATTTTGATATATTGAATTTTAAATTTTAGATTTTTATATTTTCCTCCTCCACATTGATTTGGATGACCAAAAATGGGTTCTTAAAATGATTAACACTAGAGAGCTTACACCTAGCCACTAAAGAAAAGAAACTAAGGACCAAGAAGCTTAGATACTCCTAGACCTACACTGTAGAAAAGAGAGTAATCTTGAAACCAGCTCAAGTGTGCCTTGAATGAAAGAAGGGAAGGGAAATATGGAGGTCATGAGGGATATTCAAAGTGTACAATGATACAATAAAGACATATTAGTAGCTAATCATAATAAGTAAAACTTTTGATTTTGAAATACTAAACAAGAAGGGATCTAGAAATACATGAGAATGTAAATTCATATCACATAACAAGTGTATAAAGGATAAAATAAAATCACAAGGGGAGGGTCATATGAAGGAAAATATTAATGTCACTAGATAAGCATGTATACCTAAAATAGGTCTACGAATAACTTAGATAGTGTAAAACCCACCTAAGAGGGGAAAAGATAAACACAAGAGGGAGATACATGAAAAAACCAACAAAGTGTTAGATACATAAGTAATAGTCAATCATAAGATAGGGGTGATTAGGGTTAGCTCAACTCATTAACTTAGGGTTTCAAGGTAAAGGAGACTAATTTATAGATTTTTATGCATCATCAAGGTTTAGGATTGTGAATATAGAGAAAACAAAGATAGGCATAGGTGACCATACAATCACCTTTCCTTACTTCCTCACATGTCAATACCAACCAATAGGTTAGTATCAACAAGTGATACTTTCCCAAATCAACATAATTGACCTTGCATATACAAATAATCAATTTCAAAACTAAATTCACCATAAATCTATTTTATCCTATTTTTCATTTCTAGAATACCATCACATTGAAAAACTCACCCATAAAATATAAGTACTCATACATTTGTTGTACTTACTATATTTAGCATATGCCACTTTTCAAGTGAGAAAAAGAAATCATAGATTTACATTCAGATATATGCTTGAATTCCATATTTTAATATCTAAATTACATTACAAAGTTTCTATCTTAATTAGATTAACTCATCTTAATCCAAATTAGGGTAAAACATATTGGTGAACACGTAACACATCGAACAATGCAAACTTCCATTTTCCTTTAAGGTTTCATCCTTCTAAGTTTTTCGATGTTTTATCCTAGTGTTTCAAATTTAATTTTTGATTTCCTTACACAAAAAATATTTCTCATTTTTTTCCCCAAGGTTTCATTGATATAATTTTGATTTCCATATAAAAAATATATTTTCATCTTTAGCACTAGATCTTCATTAGGGTTTCATTTTTCTAGGGTTTCAAAATTTAGCCTTCATGCAATTAATTAAGTTACTCTTTTCATATTGTTCTACATGGATAATGTATCTTATTTTCATCAATTATGTAGGTAAATGGATTAAAATGATCAAATCTAATAACACTAATAAGGATAAAATTACCAATGTACAATCCTAGTCATATTGTTGTAACATCCAATCCAAAATCCTTATAATTACTACTAGATGGAAAAGGTCATGCATGACACATCTTGTTCCTCACCATAATTTCCAAAATGATGATAGTTACGATCCCACTTATAATCGTGGCCCTAAGATCATACTATATCATGTGGTCCATGTTTTCAGAACATAAAGGGGTAAGGTGACCTATCCTTGATAGTGGAAATCAAAGGACCTTACTAAACCCTGCTCAATGCCCACCACTGACCACTAAACAAGATAATCAATCAAAGGGATATGACATCATGGATGAACTAAAAAATACCCATATTGAAATTTATTTATTGGAATTAATTCAAACAATGCTTGTTTACAAAGATATTTTTTATTTAACATTATGTTATACAACTATGTTATGCAGATTTCATTATCAACACACTATAATGGATATAGGAAATCATTTATTTTCAAAAATAAGACTTACCTCATAAGCACATTATAGATCAAGATATACCATTGTATATTAAATTTCAAGTGCAAAATAATGTAGTTATGTGAGTTTTGGTGGACAATGGATCAAGGTTAAACATTTGTAATATCTCATTTTTGAACATATGTGGTATTCAAGTAAAAGATCTTAACTATTTAAATATGAATATTTTGGGATTTGACCCTATTTCAAGAAATTTATTAGGACAAACTACACTACATATTACCTTGGGCCCTTAAATAATAGCCATAGTTTGTTAGGTCATGCCTAGTGACCTCAATTATAATATTCTATTAGGCAGACCATGGATTCATGAGATGAACATAGTTCCTTCTAATCTACATGCATGTTTAAAATTTAATCATTAAGGACACACACACACACACACACACACACACACACACACACACACACACACACACACACACACACACACACACACACACACACACACACACACACACACACACACACACACACACACACACACACACACACACACACACACACACACACACACACACACGACATTTGGATCAAGAACCATTTAATTAATTTTCATTAAAATAAATTTAAGAATATTACATTCCACATATACAACCATATTCTAAATAATCCAAATAAAATGAGACACTAATATCTTTTGCATCTCCAATTTCATGACAAATGGGTTGTACAGGATAAGGATTTGGAAAACATGTACAAGGCATTATTTGTCCCATCACAACATATACTCAAAAAGGATGATAAGGTCTTGGTTATATAAAAAAATCCATAAATAACAAGAAAATAACAACCACACATGATCCTATTTATACACACTTCTTCAAAGAAGAGCTAGAACCAACACAGGAAGTTCATAATACATCTAAACTACACTTGGTATACCCTCATCTTATTGATAACATAATTTACCTAGAGATTTGGAAATTAGATGAATTTTCAAATAATGAATCTTTCTTATAATATCTCATTGCATATGAAGATCTGCCTTCCTTCTATCATAAAAGTCAATTTCCTCACATAAATGCCACCCAAGCATATTTTAGATAAAGTGAAGACAATAATGTATGTATACAAGTAGATAGCCTAGACATCAACCTAAAACACCATATATGGAAGATATATCAAATCTATTTAATGGAAAAAGTAGAATTTTGTTATGGAAGAAATAAATATCCTAGACTAGTACTACTAGAAATTATGTTATAGAAAGATGAAGGAAAGGCATTCAGACAAGTTATACATGACAAACTAGAAATATTCACATGTGATTCCTCAAATATGTCAATAATTTATCCCAATATTACATTACATAATATTGTGATTTATCTAGATTGCAAGTCAGTTCAACAAAAGATTCAAAAAATGCATCCAAAATTAGCTTGATTGGTAAAATAATAAATACATAAACTACTAGATGTAGAATTTATTTGATCCATTGAATATCATAAATGGTCTATAATATAATATCAATATAAAATCCTAATGGAAAAATTTAATGTTGTAAAAATTATTAGGACTTAAATAAAGCTTGTCCTAAAGACAACTTCCAATTATCAAACATTGATATGATTGTCGATTCTACAACTAGTTATGATAAGTTATCCTTTATGAATGGGTTCTCATGATATAACTATATCAAAAATAAATATGTAAGTTCAAGAAAAGATACATTTTTCTATGTGGTTATGTCCTTTGGATATAAAAAATGTTGGGGCTACTTATCAACAAGAAATGACTCATATATTTGATGATTATATTCATAAAACAGTGGAAAATTATGTGCACAATCTACTTGAAAAATCAAAACAAGGATAAGATCATGCTATGTATCTAAATTTGTTTTGAATGGGTACAAAAATACAATGTGTACATAAATATGAGTAAATGTGTATTTGTGGTACCTTTAGATAAATTATTGGGATACATCATTTCTTAGTGAATCATTGAAATAGATCTCCAAAATGTCAAAGCTATTTATAGATACACCTCTACCAAAAAGACTAACCCAACTACACTCATTACAAGAGAATATCTAGGAAATAAGATGTTTTATGGCCGAAATAGTTGATAATATCCATCTCTTCACACAATTACTCAATAAAGATATATATATATATATATATATATATATATATATATATATATATATATATATATATATATATATATATATATTAATGGGATGCAAAATGTCAATAGAGTTTTGATACAATCAAAGAATATGTACTTAATCCACCAATTCTTGTGCCTCTAACACCATAAAAACATTTATTATTCTACGTCTTAGCCATATATTATGCTTTATGGGATTTATTAGCATAATATCATGATAATAATAGAGAACACATCATTTGTACACTTTTTGACTAAGATAAATATAATACTATGGAAAATCCATGCCTAGCTCTTGTTTTTATAGCATAATGTGACACTACATGCTTAAGAATGAGACACAAGTTATCACAAAGGTTGATCTACACAAATTCCTTGTCTCAAAGACACACTTATCAGGACACATAAATAAATAGGTAATGTTACTCATGGAATTTGATCTGATCTCAAAAAATTGGTAAAAGGACAAGTTATTTCATACCAAATAGTTACAACTCAATTTATAGACATACTACCAATTAATGATAATTATTGGGATGACTTTACTTCATATCACATAGATGATGACATTTGGAACATGTACTTTGATGTATCTAAATTTGTTACTGCATTGGCATAAGTATAATATTCATTACACCTCAAGGCCAACCTATGCCATTTGCATATCTTTTGGGGTTTTCATGTACAAACAACATAGTATAATTTTAAGCATTGATACTTAGGTTATGTATAACACACACATTCAAAATAAAATCACTATGAGTATGTAATTATTCTCAACTAGTGGTTAACTAGGTTTCAGACATCTATCAAATAAAGAAAAAAAATATTTTCATACAAATAAATGGTACAATGATTACAAACACACTTCGATCCTATTTCAATACAAAACATATCTTCAAAATACAATCAACATGTTGATTCCATGGATAGTGCAACTTCCTTGATTCCCATTAATATCAATGATTATCATGAAATTTTGACTATTTGGGAGTCACAACATCCATCAATATCTATAGTATAAGTAGAAGACTTTGAGATCCTAGTAGTTACAACATAAAAAATTTAGAATGGTACAATGAGACACACACACACACACACACACACACACACACACACACACACACACACACACACACACACACACACACACACACACACACACACACACACATACATATGCAAATATTTTATCCCATAAAATGCTTCACATAATGATTAATGGAAACTATAAAAGGGTGTAATGCATTATTCAAATGATGATTTCAAGGAGAATTACTTTAGTGCCTTAGTCGTGATAGAGCTAAAATTTCCTTACTCAAGGGACATCATAATGAAGGCATCGATCATTTCAATATAAAATCAATGTCTTATAAACTCTTGAGACAAGGGTATTATTGTCTTACAGTAGAACAATAATGTCAAGAGCATGATAATTTATAGCCATAATGTTAGAAACATAGTAATCTAAATCATGCCCCATAAAAATAATTGCAACATATTATTTCACCATGGTCATTCTCCATTTAGGGATTTAACTTGATTGACAAAATAAATCCAAAATCATCTAAGGGGAAAAAATCCATTTTTACAGCTACATAATACATCATAAAATGGGTATAAACCATACCATTATCATCAACTACATATGAAGATATATGCAAATTATTAATGACAAATATTCTTTCATGATTTGGACTACCATCCATCATTGTCATATATAATAGAATTTTTTTCAAGAATAAAAATGTTTAGAGATTTTGTGCCAAATGGAAGATTTGTCATATGTTATCTAAACCATATTATCTAAGAGTAAATGGATAAGTATAAGCAACAAATAAAACAATTGCAAAGATATTAAGTAAAACAATCACCAAGAATGGTGTAGATTGACACAATAAAAAAATATTTCTGTACTTAGGGCATCTTGAACAAGTGTTCATACACATTAATTTCTTGTTTATGGAATGGAAGCAATATTACCCTTAGAGCTCAAAATACCATCTTTACATATTTCTTTAGAAATGCTCATGACAAATGCATACATGCTATTGAACATCTTAATGTCTACCAATACTGTATCAAATGAATATATGGGAAGAATTTTTTTAATTGTTAATATCATCTTGGAACTTAGTATTAAAATGAAATAACAAGAACACCAATGAAAATAAAGAGACTAAAGGTAAATTTAAGCCTAATTAGTTGGTCCCATTTATGGTTACAAAGAAGATGGGAATAAGAACTTCTCAACTACCTACACTAGAAGGAAAACCTACAAGGAATCTTATGAGCATCATGTAATTGCACTAAGATTATACGTAATTTTAAATATTTTAAAATACAGAAAACTCGAATAATAATAAAATACAAAAACATTCAAATCATCAAAAAATCCAAAATCAAGACTTAATCATGACAAGTTTGTTAGATTACACTATTTACATATGTTATTTATCACATGTTTATTAGATGGCATATTATCTACGTACACATGCATTTCATGGTATATGAGTGCTATGTAGGACATACATGTGACACATGGACATATAGATGTTAGACTTTCATCTACCCTATTTCCATGCTAATACTGGGGGCATCTCGTTCTACATGTTTCACTATTACATGTGCATATTTCTATGACATTTGTACCATGTTGAGATACCTATATTCCTTAGACATGCCTTGCTAGTTACTTAGATATTACATAGTGATATAAGGATATACTATTTTTCTATGACATAAAATTGATACATATGGATGGTGTAGACTCCTTTGTTGTTATATGTTCCATTAATGTTGTTACTCTATTACATGATAAATTACTTTGTGCTTGACTAGTGTTTGTGGCCATTTCCCTTGTTTGATGTAACATCCTTAATGTTCCTTATTTGAAACATTTTCATGTTTCCTTGCATGTGTACTGTGGCCTTGTTTGTTACAACATTTTTATGTCTCTTATATGTGGTGCTTGGCCTTGTGTGTGACACTAACACTTGCACTTGTTGAGATTACTAAAATTGAGTGATGCCACAATCTATATCATGAACTTTTACTACATAATATTATTAATAAATCCTTATACTATGTTCTTTCATTGATACATTTATCTAGACATGACACTTACATGCCTGAAGAAACATAAATTTTATCACATGTACTTGACAATGCTAATTATTGACATATTCCTAACCACATGGCTTGCACCAAATTACATGAATATTTTTATCAATTTCTCTAAGCCATTTATTTATAAGCAGGCTTGACCCTTTGTTTGCTGATATTACTATATATAACTTACAATTTTAGATACTCAAGCTATCTAAAATCACCTTCAAATTATCTCTAATAGAGGATAATTTTTCTTGATCCTTTTGGAAAAGTCTCTAATAATAATATAGGAGTGTAATCCACCTCTATCCACTTAGGTCGATCGCATCCCGTGCCAAATAATGGCTAGTTTCCAAATTCCAAATTATTCTTTTGGGTATTCCTATATGTTTCACATGATTGGTTAAAGAGATTGTCAAAATGTTGGATTATAAATACATATCAATAACTATTCATTTTGGCCCACTAGCTACACACTTCGAATTCACTAATATCAAGCATTTACACATCTTCACATTGAGCAAATTTGACCTATTCTTTCCAAATTCAAGATCACTCATTAGGAGTAGCCATAATCCAAATCAAGAGTCATCTAAATCAAGTTAGGAGATACCATTATAAATTACTAAATCCATATTCTAACTGCATAAATATAGTCAAAGAAACTCAATTGCACATTTACTCTAAGTGGGAGAACTATGTGGGCTTGATCTCCCTCCTTGGAGTATTGGATATGCAGGGAATGATCAATCATAAAGATGGTGATTGAGTTTATCTTAGCCCATTACATTCCCATATTTTATTACAAGTTTTGAAGATATCAAACTAACCCAAGGGTTTCAAGGACAAGAGAAGACAAATAATGATTTATGTATGAAAAATCCCTAATTACAATATCTCAAATTACTTAGCATCTATAGGTGCAACAATAAATTCTTTGACATAGTCAACCAACACAAGTCCACAGTTAATAGAATTAATAACACTTCATTCCAATCCTCCCATAGTGGTCACATCCAAATATATTTTATGATCTTGTTACCAATCTATTATTTTCATAACTCTACTTTATATATCATTTCTTGTCAGTCACCTATCACAGTCAACTGGGACAAGTTCACAGTCAACAAACTCAAATACATTACACCATCATCCACTTATAATAGATCTATCCAAATTTTGTTTCTGATCCTATATCTAATCCTAAATCTTTAGAGTCACCTATTTTACTGATTTTTATTTTTAGACAGTCATAATAGTAAACACAAATCTATATGCAAGCTAAGTATATCTCTTCTTAGTGTTTTCCAAAAACAACAACTTTCCATATTTAACATATTGTTAGAATCAATTTTTTTATATATTGTACATCTTTAAAATTATTATATTTTATAGTTTTATACCTATAATTAAAAATACAATTTATATTTATTAATAAAAAATAGGGTTAAACAATGCCCAACATTACACATGCTACATACATGCCTTGATCAACAAATACATTACTATGATGACATATTCTCCATATGTTCAAATGATATTACATGATTCTATATATATACATGACATGATAAAATTAACTCTTATTTTTAAATGAGTGACTTACATGATACATCCCTCATCATAAATGGGGGGTATTATAGTGAGCTTGTTATAGAGACACAAGCCCCAAGAACAAAAAATTAGATTAGAGTACATATATTCAAATATTTAGAATAGTTTAGATATCATAAGGTTTGTATACATGACATATATTATAACATTTATATAGATGAAAATGACATATGCAATGTATATTCACTCACTTTACCAACACTTAAGCACATATTCATACACACTTGGGTGTATATGCATGGGCATATGCAAATAGTTTATAGGAACATGAATTACAAGTTTCTATACACATATAAATTTTGAGATATAGATTCTCAAATTCAGTATATAGGTCCTTAACATTATATATTAGTTGGTATATTTAGGGGAACATGATATTTGTCAATGCACATATATACACATTTTCATACTCATGAGGCATGAT
The DNA here is from genome assembly GCA_037957365.1 of Torreya grandis. Classification (NCBI taxonomy): domain Eukaryota; kingdom Viridiplantae; phylum Streptophyta; class Pinopsida; order Cupressales; family Taxaceae; genus Torreya; species Torreya grandis. The sequence goes on along the minus strand of JARHVA010002838.1, from coordinate 322,497 downwards.
ACTGGTTCATGTACACATACACCATAACGTAGTTTATAGTTGAATGGAAAATGGTTGTCATTATACTTCACACTTATCATACTTGTGGAGCATCTAAATATTTAAACGAGACACCAAATTAGTACAAGAATTATAGGTAGACATAAAGCTAAACTCAATACAATGTCATACATATAACTTTATTCTCACTCATTATAAAAACATCTGCACTCATTATATTTCTTATTCTTTTGCTAAATCAAACTAAAAACATCATAAGAGGATAAATTTATTCACAAATAAAGATATACTCAACATAACATATATTTATACATAATTTAGGAGAATTTATATAGAGTAAAAGAATGTTAAAACTATTTTCCAATAATATTTTCTTGTACAATTACAAGGTATATATGGACTGTGAAGAGACTATGACTCTTCATCTTCTTCACCTTTTGTTTACTCTTTTGAAGTATCTATGATATCCATTCAAACTTCCTTGTGTTTCATTAATTCACATGAAAAAATATTATATATAAAATATTCCAAGGTGTACACTTTTTGTACATTCAAAATTACAAAATTATGTGTGAACTATACTTTAAACCTTCATACTAACACTTTCCTAGACTTAAACAGTTTTCTCATCCTGAGACAAAGTTCTTGGAAAAGATCAAGTGATTGAGATGAATTTATGAAGATGGTTAGAGGTACTATAATTTATGTTGATCTAAAAGTCAAGAAGTGTTGGTTGCAGTTTCTTTTGAAGTATAATTTACTGATTTTCACTTCTTGCCCACTACTTAGTCACATTTTCAACTAAGAATCATACCAACATACCACCATTTATAGGCTTTCAATATGTTAACAAAATATAAGGTTAATATTTATAGGTTTTCCATAGTTTGGCCTAACTAAGAGGCCACCCTTTACGGGTTTTCAACATTCTTAGCCCTACTCACAAACCTTTCTTTCCTATAAAATTGATGTCACAGACAAAATTTATCAAAAATGTGAAAAATTCAATACCTTTCTATAGTGGAGGAGGCATTGCCTATTTGGCTAAAAAATTTGTGGTGTGAGAATACTGTGCAACCATTTATGAGGTTGCAAATGATATTTTAGAAGTCATTTTGGTGTTAGACTATTGCTACAATAGAGGTTGCATTGAGGGATCTAATGATATCCACTAAAACCATATGTAAATGAGTAAAATTCATGCCCTATAATAGCTTAAATCACCTTCTCCATGAAGGGAATGGGGAAGAGATCATTTAAATGAGCATAATTTATAGCTCAATAATATCCACAAACTCATAACTCTCCTGTCTTCTTAGATTTCAAAACCATGTGACTAACCCAATTTGACTTCTCAACCAAATATATGATTCCATATTCCCTCATCTAATCAATTTATGCTTTTTACTTCATTTTCATGTTGGGATTAAACATATAAGGGCTATTCTTAATTGAGCATGCACACTTCTTAAGTTCAATATACATATCACCAAGGAAGGGTCTACACCCTTGACTCCATAGAACTTGGTGAAGATTTGTTTTTGTATCCAATAATCTCAAATGGTTTTTAATTTTGTTATTATATTTTTACCAAGGTTTTTAGTTATTTTGCACATCGGTTCTTGGTATATTTTGATTGATTCACTCTTCATGAAATCTATTACTTTTATTTTGGCTCCTTGCTCTATGATATTACTATTTCACAATTGATCATATTTTTCCTGATCTATATTATTCATTTTGGTATCTATGTGTTATTTCAAGTTCAAAATATCCTTTTAGTTCTAGGTCCTCCTCACTTTCATTGTGATTAGAGCCACTTATATTGTTCTATATTCTAGGACATGATTTAATTATAATTTCCTCTTTTTCCTTCATATTATGGTACTCTTTTATAGCCATTTAAAGGCTTGTTTTTATTTCATCTTGTAGTTTCCATTCCTTCACATAAGGTATACCTTCTTCTCACCCATGACACAAGAAAATTTCAATCTCTATAGATCCTCATACACCACCAAAATTTCATCTTCAAATACAAAAAATTAAATAAAATTTAGTTGAATTTGGGTCCATGTTTGTGTCTCTCATTTGCATTCCTAATGTATATACCAAACTTTGGGAAAATGAGTTAAGGTACATTTCAAAATATGCAGGCAATATTTTTGCTCAATTTACTATGATTTCCATATTTATATGCATGTATGGACATGCATCTCTAGACATTGTCCCTCACTAAATAACAACCACTTATTTGAGATAAAAGTTATAATGTGAATTTTGACCTATAACACTTCACACACTTTCTCCCAACTGAGTTTGTTGGACATATGGACAACCCCCCAACTAGTTACAACCCATTTTAATGCATAATTTAGTGTATTGACTTGCATCTCTATAACTGAGATATTATTCTCCATCCTATGAAAGAACTTGTTTAGATATTCTTCATTAAAATATTGAGGTAGTTGTATTTCTATGGTGAACCATTCACATGGTTCTTATTTCATGATATACACACACCAAATTAATCATGTGAACATCTAAATTACCATTAATTAAGGAATTTTTTCCCATGGTATGATGCCTTCCATAGTAGTTTTAATATAATCTCTATAAAAAGGAACTAACTGATAGCTATGGTCAATACGTGATCGTGTAGTAGAACACATGTAAAGGGAATTAGACTCATCTATTTGGAGCTACATACATGTCTAAAGTTTTTGGAATTGTTAAACCCATATTTTTTCTATTTTTTACAACACTAGTGTCTCTTGCGTAGGCTATGATAAGTGAGGAAAATCTCTACTTTTTAAAGCTTCTAGTTTATGCTTCATATTAAAATCGACCCAACTATCATCCTTTTATGCATATGGAGAATGAAATTACTTTGCTATCATGGATGTTTTAATATTAGATTTATTTAAAGGTATGACAATAATAACATTATCCTTGAGTTATTCCAATTGGTTTTCCACTGTGTCAATGGTCATGCAACCATTATAGGTCCTTTTTTCCATTTAAAAAAAGATAACAAGTCTGATTCATCTCCATGTCAATCATCTTAGAATCTCCACATAAATTTAAGTCAGCCACCTTTATCTTTACATGTTCAATTCTTAAAATAGGTTTGATTCAACCATAGTGTGCCAAACTCAAAGTATCAAGACTATAGCTTAGAGATGAACTTTGAATATCTTCCCAAGTGAATATAAGAATAATATTTATGGTTCTATTTAAATTAAAAAAACAACATTATGAACTTCATATCCTACAAGTTCAATGTCCATTCTTGTGTCCATGTTAGCAGTGGTTGCTGGAAATACTCCAAAACATGCTAATTACATGGATAGTTTGCATAATGGAGAGTAAACAAAAGCCATAAATGACATTAAAAATTTACAATCCATCATTTATATCTAAATTTACACATACAAGATAAGAAAAACACAACTGTAACAAAAGGCAAAACACAAATAATATAATATATGATAAATAGATTAAAGCAAAATAGAGCAGTTACTGCACACTAACCATACATAAAAGAAGATTAGGAAAAACCATATCAAAATGATTATATTAATATCTATCAACACATCACAACCATATTATATTACAATAAAGTGATATATATCCTTCTACAACCCATATTCTCGTCACATTTTATCCTTTTGAGATACAAAAGGAAAGACTTTTCACATTCTTCTCTTACCTGATTAGGCTTATAAGGTCAAATACATACAAAAGTTTATACAAAAGACAAAATTATATACTTCAAAAATGTGTCTTATTATTCTTTGTGTTTTTACCATTCCCTAATCCATGTCCAACACTTTCCCAGACTTAAATGGTTATCTCATCTTGAGACAAAGTCATAACTTGATCTAGATTGAACTGAAAAGATGAGCCTTAAACAAAAGTCACATTTATCACTCCAAGTTCCACTTACTAGTTTTACCCTTCCAACACTACTTAGTCACCCTTTTGGGTTTTCAAATAAGTAGCATACTAGCCTACTGCCCTTTCAAGTTTTCAAAAAACTAGACTAACTAGGTGGCTGCTCTTTATGGGTTTTCAACTAGTCTAACCCCCCTTTCAAGTTTTCAATAGACTAGACTAACTAGGTAGCTACTCTTTATGGGTTTTCAACCAGTCTAGCCCCACTCTTAATGTTTAAGCTATCTTATAAAAATATAAAATTCTTGAAGTCAAAATATTAGAGTGCACATTACCTACTTTTATGATAATGGAGGACTTTGATTGGGATGCTATGAAGGTTGTTGTATTTGCTTGGCTATTGACCCACTGGCTTCTGGTGTACCCAATGGTGAAGGTTGTTATTCAAACTGTACCTTTGCATCCAAATTTTTATTTTTTAGAATTTGGTGGAGTTATTATAGAGGAATAAATTGAGGCTCATCTATTATTTGGGCAATATCCAGATCGACTTGAGATAGATCCTACTTAACCATTTTACAATTTGTGAGCACTTCATGTACCATGGTAAGCAAAATGCATAAAGGTATGTAGACCACCATCATTTTTTTCACATATTAATATTATATAATGGTGAGTAGTGATTTGGCATTGGATAGCTTGAGTTGAATATCCAATATGAGCTCATCTAATATATTTACAATCCTTTGGGCTTGAATGACTGCAAAACTTGTAGCTTTTACATCAAAACATACCTAAAATTAATAAGTTATTTAAGTGTATTATTCATTAATTCCATAATAGTTATTTAATTACCCAATACCGATTTATCTTTATTTGTAGTGGAGAACTTAGGTTTTGTAGTAGCTAAGGACTGATTGTGATGTTGTCTCTAATTCAACATATCTCAGGATATCTGCTTGGCCTCTTATGTAATGGTTTCTAAGACCTCATATTTTTAAATGAGTTCACAAATAGTTTATATTTTATTTTTGATAGATTACTCTTGTGTGAATAATGATAACACCTTCTATGTGGTCACCCAATCTTTGTAAATTGCATTAATAGGTTTATCCTCAGACATTACTTGATCACCGAACACTTGCATAACTAAGGTGGGAAAAGTGTTATTTATCAACTATCATGCCTTTTACAAATGATATTTTGCTTTGGTCTTTTCCTCACATATCCATATAACTTTTTGATCTAAGTCTGATCCTTATGTGTTGACTCTTGAAATGCAACTGTGCCTTCAATCTGATTTGATAGTGGTAACTAGGTCACATCCAAAGATGTTTCCATTATAATGGTAGCAAGTGCTATGGATGTGGTTTCTAGTGTTGTAGGGGATATTATAAATTAAGCTAATGGAAACAAGAAGGTGATTCACTGAGTTGATGTTATAGAGACATCCCATAACTACTGGCTAGAGATCTATGGTTTGGGATACGATGCTTCTTATGTGGCCTTTGTTTGAGTTATGCTCTTTGCTCCTGTCTATTATTTATCCTCTTTACCCATCTTGGCCTAAATTTTAGATTAAACCTTAGTATTAACATCTACTTCAGCTTATGTTTTGGCTTAATTCTCAACCTTAGACTTAACACCAACTTGAGTTTTAGATTTAATGTCCACCTCATCCTTAGATATGGCTTCAATTTCAACCTTAGTTTTAGATTTAGCCTCAACCTTATATTTTTTTTGAGATAATTGTGATTATATGGTATGCCTACGTTGTTCCTTGGTAGCCTTGGCTTGTGCTTTTTGATCCACTTAATTTTATTATGTATCTTATGCCTCCTATTGTTCTTAGTTATTCTCAGTGGGCTTCCTCCTATTCTTTCCTCTTTGTCTCTACTTCTTTGACCTTTTTCTGTGCAACCTCTACTTCCTTGACTTTCTTATTTATAGCGTCAATTTATTCTACATGCTTATGTGTAGCCTCTACTTCTTCAACTTTCTTTTGTCTCTTTCTCTTTAGCTTGCTACTTTTGTTGTTGTTCCTATGAAACTTCTTGTTGTATACATTGTGCTTCTTGTGTATCCATTTGTTCTACAAATTCTTTTTTTTTCCTTCTTCCTTTTTTTCTTCCTCTCCTCTTCTTTTTTTTCATCCTCAAGATTTGGTGTGTCTTATGTAGTTTCCTATTCTTCTACTAGATCTAACACAGTTGTGTCCTTAGGTTCCTCAATAATTTCCATTTCTACCAGCTCAATTTTTGATTTAGTATGTTCAGATGACTCTGATTTGACAACCTAACCTTTATGTACTAGTTTATTTCTCCTAAATCTTGTTGAATGAGTGAGGGTCTCTTTTTAATTATTCACAACATAAGGTTGGGCCTATTACTATGATACTTGGGACTGTTATGCACTACTTACTCCTACAGGGTCACTGAAAGACACCATCCTTTATCATATAGTTTTTGATGGTTTAATGATGGGGTGTGTATGCAGTCATCAAAACAAGGCTTGTGTAGGACTTCCCTATTCTCATAGATTTACCATCTATATAATTGTTGATCCTATGGTTGGATTGGTTAGAAATATCTCTACCTATAGATTATGTTGAGTTATTTCTTGATCTATATTATCCATAAGAATAGATGGAGGTGCTTGATTAATGTCAACTTAAAATTATTTTTGTACCTTAATTCACACTTAAAAAGTGTGCATTGCTTTCCAAAAGAAGAATTCATTTTCCACCTCTTTATCATAAACCTCCTTCCCAATGTCTTCCAACATAGATTTGAGAACTTCATGCTCGTCGACTCCCATCTCTGGTAGGTTGCACTCACCATTTATCTTTAGAACCATAGGGTTATTTAACTAATAATTTGTTTACCACATCCTTTTCTTTGGTTTTGGTGGTGGAGCTCTTCACATAGGTACCTTCATTTTGCCTTTATCTTGTAGTGGTGGAGCTTGTGGCTATTGTGATGGGGCATATGGTTATATTGGTTATTATGGTGGTGTTTGCTCTGTATTTGATTTTTGTGCCTCTAGGGGAATAACTTGTAAATGTATAATTGACCTCAAAGATAAGGCTTTTTTCCTATATAATTCAATGTGTGATTCTATCATTGAAATAAAAAATGGCATCAGAGTCATAGGTGGAGTGGCCAACTCATAGATTTTTATTTGAATGTTATTATGCATCTTGGTGACTGAAGCATGTTATCCTAAATATTGCATGTCTTTCTATGTAATTCTTGGGTGTATTCTGATCAAAACTGGGGATTTCATACATGTATTAAATTTCCCCAATTATTCATAGTATTGTCTTATTTTTATCTTTGTGATGTTTGTGAGAGTAGTAGCAATCCAAAAATTTATAATCACATTGGATGGTCCAAGTAGATATTTTCACTATGTAAAGCATAATAATAAAAACAAAAAATGGTAATAAAATGTTTTCATGCTACCTGAAAGTACCTTATCATTGTTGGTGGTGAGCTCAAATACCAAAAACTTAGGCTAATTGAAGTCCTCCTATAGCCATATCATGTGATACACAATATTAATTACCCCTTTTATCACTTAGATTTCTTGGTAGTTTTCCAAAACCTTTTTGTGATGTATTCTACCAAAATTCACTCTAAAGCATCCTCAATTAAATCAATGGGTGTTATTTAGCCTACTCGTGTGGTATATTTTTCTCGCACATTTGAATGGACTGGTGGTGTTGTAGATTTATATTGAAGGAGGGATTTACCATGATCTGTAAGGCCTATGGTTCATTCCATTATTTTAAAAATGATCCAAATTATAATATCTTATGATAAATAGATATCTCATTGATTATAGGGACTCAATATAGTCATCATGACCTCATCGAGTCACCCAAATGTAGGCATTTTAATCAACCTTTTTGTTTTGGAACCTCAAATTAGATGTTGAAGTATGAGGACTCTTGATTGTGTAACTCCTTGAGGATATTTTATAATAAAATTAGCATATACTATGTCAATGAAATCAAATAGATCTAAATCATTGTACTTCATTTGGTGAAGACCTAACCCAATACCCAGTTCTTGTTTCTTTGCATCTATGAGCAGGATCAACAACTAACCTCTCTCCACAACTATATTAGTGATCTAAGATGAATGATTGTTCCACTTGATTAGGCTCTGGTTCAAAATCTATTTGTATGGAGGTATTCTATCTGGACTCTATAATGTTTTTGTGTTATCCATACCCCATTTTTATATAATTATTGGTGCCCAATTTTGTTTTGTCGACTACTTTGAATGCATTGATTGTTTGCCTATGAGTGTTCTCTTCTAATTAATATCACTTACTATAAGTTTCCCTAACAATGATTTTTTGTGCTTAAAATCTTTGATTTACCCTTTTGGTTGTTATTTAATGTGACTGGATGCCCTTTCATCTATCCAATTTGTTTTATGACTCCACATGTCCATTTACTACTCAATCTACCTTGAAAAAGATGCAATCCTTTTAAACATCACATTATTAATGGTCTAGCATGACCATTGGCCATCCTTTCTCCATACATGTCTTGTCACTGCTTTCCCTAACTTAATTGATATCCTCAATGTAGTTGTGGCCAATTATCTCCTATGAGTTGTCTTTGGAATGTGATCACACCTTATGATTATAATTGATTCATGGTTACTAAGATGTGTTGCACTACAATTAATGAATTGTACAAACATTATAACCTAAAAAAAGAAAAAAGAAAAAAACAAAATTAAATAAAATCCTAACTACATGGTGCTACTCAGCACCCACTCAAATTTTTAGCTGAATGATAGAGATTAAAGATGGTAAGGATTAAGCCTACAATCATTTAAAAGTCCTAGCAGTATGGTTCCTTGAAAATATTTTAAAACTATAGCACCCTGTTATGACACTTCATGAATAATATAGGGTCCTTTCTATCTAATGCATAGCTTTCCTAAGAATGCTTTAAATCGGCTATCATAAAGCAATACCATTTGTTCTGGGTAAAATTCCTTATATCACAAGTTGTAATCATGCTATGATTTATGACTCTACTTGTTAATCTACTATATCCATTGTGTCTTTTATCTATTTTATTCCATCTTTGTTAAGTCCATTAGCCATGTTTTCATTAAATATTGATCCCCTAATCTCATAACCATCACAATGCGTGGACTAGGAGCAATGTATGCCATAGGCATTACTGTCTCAAGGCCATATACTAGTTGAAAAATAGTGAACCCTATAGCTCTTTTGTAATATGTTTTATATTCCCACCAAATTGTAGGAATACGATCTCACAAATCATCCCTTTGCACATTAACAATCTTTGTTAGCATTTTCCCAATACTTTATTAGATGATTCAACATGTCCATTTGCATGTAGGTGATAAGTTGTGCTCTTATGGTGTGATATCGTAAAATCCTCTGTGAGAGTTTTGATAGTATTATTTATGAAATGCATGCCTCTATCATTAATCAACTTAATCATACATCTGAAGCTTATAATGATGTTTTCATTTAAAAATTTGGTAGCATATTTCACACTGCAACTTGGAGTGGAAACAACTTCCACCCATTTAGTGAAATAATCTATCATAGTAATAATGTACCATGCATAACTTCATTTTCTTAGAGGAGCTATGGATCCAATAAAGTCAATTCCCCACTGTTCAAAGGGTTTTTCTATGAGCATGGGAACCAAAGGCATTTCATCATGTTGGTTTGGCTTACCCATTATTTGGAAGACATCACAATGCTTGGATACTCTATGTGCATCCTAAAATAATGTAAGCCACCAAAGACCACTATGTAATATTTTCCTTATAGTGGCTTCACCTATGAAATGACCTCTTGCAATTCCTTGATGAGCCTCTTGAAGAAGCTATGGTTGTTCATGTTCTAGATCTACTATATGTAGTACATCATCTCTATTGAGTTAGTATAAAAACCCATTAATGAGGCTATAAAGTATAGCTCGAGTGATCACTTTATTTTTATCTCAATTTATATAGTGTGCAAGGAAGGTTCCTTTCTTCAAGAAATTTTCAATATCTTCCATATTATCAGAAATTGCAACAATTCTAAATAGATGTGTATCTGGGGATTCATCTTCAATTTCTTCTAGCTCCTCCCCATTGTGAAGTTTGCTCAATGATTTGGCCCAACATTTTCTTAGCTTGGATTGACATTAATGTAGAATTAGAATTTTTAAAACAACATAAGCCACCTAAATATGCATCTTCCAAACATTGGCTTATTAACCAGGTATCACAATGCTTGGTGATTTGTAAAGAACTCAAATGGTGTAGCCAACAAGTAGTGATGAAACTTTTATAGTGAAAAAATCATGGCTAAAGCCTCCTTTTTATTAGTAGTATAATTCTTGTCACCTATAGATAGCTTCCTGCTAGCAAAATGTATATGATGATCTAGTCCACCTTCACCTAACTATGCTAAGACAACTCTTACTATAGTACCAAAAGCATCTACATGCATGTGGAATGGTTTCTTCCAATCAGGAAAGACTAAAAGTGGTGTTGTTAAGAGCCTTTGTTTTAGCTCAATGAATTCTACTTGACATTCTATGGTCCATTTAAATTTTGTATCTTTGTGTAATAGTTTTTCCATGGGCACAAATATAACTACGTACCCTATGATAAACTTCCTATAATATCCCATATGATAAATAAATATGCACACTTCAATAGAGTTAGTATTAGGTGGTATCCCTGTGATGACAAAAATCTTATCTAGGTCAACCAAAATGTTGTTTATGCATACTATATGGCCCAATAGAACACCAAAATGTATGAAAAATAAGTATTTATTTAAATTTAGAGAAATGCACAATAACATGAGTCATAGTTTCAATAGATTTTCTTTAAACAAATAAAAAATAACCCAACCATCCAAATACACTTCTAAAAAGTCACGGATGAAATATTTGAATGCAGTTACTATGAATATAGAAAATATTTTGGGTGTATTCTTCAATCCAAAAGGCATTACCTTGTATGCAAATGACCCCCATTCATTACAAATGTAGTTTTGGATTGATCTTCTGATGCGATTGGAATCTGGTGGTACCTATTGAATCCATCTATAAAGGAGTACACTTTGTGTCTTGTGACTACTTAAAATACTTCAACCATGAATGATATTAAAAAAATATGATTTATGTAGGAATCATTGAGTGTACCATAATTGCCACAAACCTGTATCTCTCTAGTTTTCTTTAGATACACCACTATGAGACTTACCCAATCTACTTTTTTTGCTAGATATTTGATTCTAGCTTATTGAATTCTATCCAACTTAGCTTTTACCTTTATTTTCATGTTAAGATTTAATCTATATGGCCACTTCTTAATGGGTTGAGTGCACTCTTTCAATTCTATGTGCATTTCTCCTAGAGATGGATATATGCCCTTTACTTCTGATAATTTGGTTGGGAACACATATTGGTAGTTTCTATTCCAATGTTTCATTAAATATTTTACAAGGGCTCTTGATATATCTTGCTTGATGCACTAGGAAGAACATCTTGTAGAATGCACTTGCCTTCTCATTGTAGAATGTTTATCTTGCATAGTCTTTCTTTTTCTAATTTCTCTACACTTTGAACTGGGTTTGATTTACTTTCCCATTTTGGCTTAAATAAACATTCCAGATCTAGATCTCCGTCACTATCACTGGACTCTATTAGGTTGTCTTTTATTCTATTACATGGATTGACAAGAGCTAGTTACTTCTGGCTAACTTTATAGTTGTGCAATGCCAAATTCAAAACTTGTACAACCTCCTGCTATGGTCATGATTCAACTGTAGTTGCTAAATCTTCTACTCATCCATGATAGAGAAATATTTTGATTTTATGTAAAACATTATGCAACAATGTATTATCATCTTTGAACATAAAATTTTTAATGAAATCTTCCACCTAATGTTTGGTTTCTATTCTACGCTCTTGGTACATATCCTAAGTCATTGGTAAATGTGCTAAGGTGTGGCTAAAGATGTGCACCCAATATCTCAGCTCTAATCCCTTTGTGGTTCATATATCCACATAATGATTAATGTGTAACTCAGGGAAATGACCTTTTTAGAAGAAATACCATTCTAATTTGACAATATTTGGTAGCTAGAACCTTGCACGCAAGAATTCACATATTTTCTCTCAATTATTTTTTGTATTTTTATGGACTACCCACCAAGTTACAATAGTTCCTTTTAGTGCATAGTTGAGTGTACTAACATATTCATCCACCTTTAGTAGATGGTGTTCGAGCCTCAATATAAATGGATTTAGATCATTTATTATAAATTATTGAGGTATTTGGCATTTTGCAGTGAAAACCATGCATAAAGGTTATAACTCATGATATCTGCAAGCCCAGTTCAACATGTGAGTGTCTAAGTCACCACTTATGGATGATGATGATTCCCATGGTAAAACACCCTCATGAGTAGGCTCTATGTAATCCATCATTATTACACCTATATTAAATAAGAAGTCAACTTCAAACTTTGTTAGAGATCATGTAACAAATAAATGCATTCTTATATATGAACTTGCATAAGACTTTGTTATAACATGGTTATATACTAGTTGCTCTTCTTGCTATGTAGTGTGTAGTTTCCCATATCAATACTCTATAGGTCACAAACCATTTTGCCTTTCATTTGCACCAAATTTAAACCATTATCCCCATAGGCCTAAGGGGGCTTTGGTTCTTTTGAAATAATATATAGCTTTTGTTCATACTTATTTAGGGGTATGACCACTATTTTATCCCCTTGATGTGCTTCTAATTAGTTGCACATAATATTGATGGTCATTTAACCATCATAAGCCCATTTATTATTGATTAAGGTAGGATAATGAGTCTCTACTATCTTCATGTCAATGACTTCAAAATCTCCTCATAGGATGAGTTTGACCACTTTAATTTAAACATCCTGTAACCTTTTGATAGGCTTGACCTGACCATAACCCACCATACTGAGTGTAACTAGATTGTAGCTTAAGTTAAGTTAACCAATGGATTCCAAAGTTGATCATGGAATCATATTGATTGTGCTACCAAAATCAAATACTGCATTTGGAGTCTCATATCTAGACAACTCAATATTCATCTGAGAATCAACATCCCAAGGTTTCTTGGTTTTAACATACCAAACTACCTTATCAATATGTTGTTGACCTCATTGTGTACACTCTAAAAGATTATGCAGGAGATTAGTGACATTTTAAGATATATCCTCAATGTGTAGTGTACTGATTAAGTTCATTAGGTTTATAAAGTAGTCACAACAATCTCCTATCTCATGATCCTAATAATTTATCCATACATTTGTCATCAATGGTTATGTTATCATCCTTGGAAGCTAGTTATTGGATATCTTGCAAGACCTACATAACTTGATACATTGAATTCTTTTCCATAGTAGGATCAAGATATTTATCCTAGTGCAATTTTTTAATACCTTGATCTTTGGGCATTTACAAAGGTGGTGACCCTTGTTCATCTCTTTGTTAATGGGTGACTACTTACACAAACACATTTTCCTTTGGCTGAGCATTGATCATATTTACATTACACACTGGCTTCTCCTTCCTTTGTTTGTCCAATACTGAACAATATTATGTTTAATGCTAACCTTCAACTCTATATTTTATGCATTAGAATTGTCTCTATGGGTTGTTATGGAAATTCCTCGCATAATGGTTGTATGCACCACATAGATAACATTGCATAGGCAGTTAGGCTTATCAATTATCATTGTTACAACCACCTCGATATCTTCCACTATATCCACCCCTATATCCCCCTCTATAGCTTCATCTAATTTTTTGGTATCCCCAACCTTATTATTGTTATCTAGTATACCTTCCTTATTGGCTTGGATACACATCATACCCCCCATATTGGTGTTAAGGATAACTTGGAGTTTAATTTGATTACTTCTGTTGAAGGTTTATGTTGGTCCATGATTGTTCATACTAAATAGAATATTGATATGATAGAGATGATGCATTTTCCCCTAGCTTATGTTGGAATTTTATCCTTTTATAATGTTTCAGGCACTAAAGTGTATCCCTAATGAGATAGCATGCTGGCCCTTCATGTAAGACTGTGGTCTTGTGCGCTCACTCAAAGCGTGCAACTAGAGATCGATTCCTATGGGTTATGTTGTGTAGTAACATATTAATCATATTATTTGGGTTCAAACTTATATTTGATTATAAGTTACATAGAAAAAGAGATACACTACTTATTTCCTTCTATCATTAACCTCAACAACCATAATTATGTAGATAAATTCCATGAAGTTCAGAAATTATTACTTAGAAAAAGTAAAAAGTTTGCATAGATCTCATATTAAGTTACAACTGTAAGTACTCAATGCAAACCTACCACAACTGTATAACTATTGATTAATTGGAACATGAACATCATAACTGATTATAATATCCATAACTCTATATTATGCTTCATCAAAATGATATCCAAAATCTATCACTTTATAATGCTTCATATAGGGGTATTTATACTTGTTTTTACTTGACCAAGTGTTTACAAAATAAATGACATGAGTGATTAGCCAACAAAATATCTATAAACTAAGAGTCATAACAATATATGAGCTTGTTTTTCCTAAGGACCCAGGCCTTTGCTTCCCTTATATACTTTTTCTATGCTAGATGCTTGCAACCATGTGTTTATCTTTTTGTGGGTTGGTGCAAAACTCATGATGGATAATGTTTGGATGGCCCTTAAAAATCACTCCTTAATCATCTCCCACTTCCCATGTACTCCCTAAGTCTTTTGTTGTTATTTCAAGTCCTATGATTTTAGGTCTTTCATAGTTATATCTCATCTTTGACAGGGTCTTCTTGCATTGGTGCTTTTGTGCCCTTATCCTTTTATGCCTTGTTGTTTCTACACCACAGTCCAACTCAACTAGTCTAGTTCCACACACTATACTCCTTTCATCCCATACAAGTTCTATGCCAAAATACAAAAATACTTAGCCAAAATTTGGGGTCTAATATTAACCCACACTATGCTCTTAGTCCATCTTGGATTAAGTCTTAGTTGCAACCTTTGCCAAAAATTTAGGCCCTATTTGTTCAATCTACTTCTTGACATTGTCTTAACGTGATCATGTGTCAAGCAACTCTACAATTATTTCTTCAATGACCACTTTAGATTTATTCATCTCCTTGGTTTGGTCAGAATTCTTATTGGCCTTTTTGACCAATTTATCTAGGAATGTGTTATCATCCTTATAAAATTATTCTAATGTCGATACTTCATCGACAACCTATCCTTAGAGGGCTGTAAAATTAAGTTTCCATCGATATAAATTTATTTTCTCTTCCATAATTTTGACATCCTTGAATGCCTTCACATGTTCGATGTGATCCTTTATTAAAAGGGCAACATCTTTCTTCTGCTACCTCAAGATTACTCTACATAGTGCTGAGCCTCCAAGATTTTATTTGGGCATGCCAATCTTTCAAAAATCCCATCCAAGATAGGGATGACTTCAACTCTTTTAAGGGCATGTTTACACACTTATTTTGCCTCAGTAAATTGCTTTGCTAATACTAGTGCTTCATTTCTCAGCACAAGATGTTATTTGTATTATTTCAAAAAGAGATTCACTAAGGTTTATAATTTATTTATGGTATCCTCATCTAGAGGCAATCCATCTGCTAATGTTGGCTCTTGGTCCAAAATTTACTTGTACAAATTTAAAGTTTTAACCTTGGCCTCGATGGCCTCCTTTTTATTCTATTTCAAAATAACCACTTCTTTTGTAAGTACATTTCAGCTAACAACCTCTTTTTCATATATAGCCATCATTTATCCATGTTTCTTTTCTATGTCATGCACATCAGAGTTTGAAAGTATATTTTGGTGCATGACTTCAAAATCCATCTTTAAAAATGTAGTGCTATCTTATAGAGGGGTGATATTTTGGGGATCAACCCATAGTGGGGTTGGCAATGCTAGAGTTTGAGGACCTAAGAAGAGGCAATTTAGAGGGAGATAAAAATGACACTCCTCATTGTACATGTGTAACAAAAAGGACATTTACCACCTTGTGTCAAGTATAACATCCTATCAAGTATGCCTATTTGATACTAAATGCATAGATTAGTGAATGCATTAATTAAAGGGAGTTATTCCTTAGACCTGAAAAGCTCTTTCCCTTTGTTTGGGTTGCACTCCAATATCTCAACCTTTATATTGGTAGCTAAAGAAGTGCTACCGATAACCATTTTGCTCATATATTGATTATCTTCACCATGCCCCTCTTTTCCAAATGGAACCCCAATGTCCAATGGTGAGTCTTCAAAGGTGGTCTTGTACTCTCACACTAGGGAGGGTGTGCATGAAATCATAAATACATCATGTTTATAAATCAATCCTAACTCAGAGAAGATAAATCATATCATACACTTTAGATTGCAGACATATTTGTTAAGTGAGAACATGATCAATATGGGGATCTGCTAGACCCGATTAGGGGATCTCTTACCATAATACATTATGCTAGGGAAGATTCCAAATCCTCCAGACAAGCATAATTAGGCAATAACCATAAGGGATTCCTATGTTTTGATATCTCACTAAACTAATAACAAGTAAAGTAAATATAATCTAGTACTCACCAAATCTTGTAGCACAAAGTTGGGGTTAGGAAAAATAAAAGTAAACATGCATAGAAGATATAAACTCATGTCAATGTATACAAAATCTTAATGCATGGAAGAGAAGTAAAAATGCATATCTGTCTACTCTTATAAAGGTGAAACAAAGTTAGGAATACTTACCTTTGAAGATGAACCCACCAATCCTCAATCTCTTCCTTAGCCAAGGTGCTTTACAAGAGGTTATTGTGGTATGTAAGGATGATAAGGATAAATTAGATCTAGGCTACACAACCTATCAATGAATCCAAAATACTTCTCTACAAGACAAGATTTGTATCTCCAAAGAAAGTATGGAACCAAGCTTACTCCTCAAGTAGAATGGTCAATAAGCAGATGCAAAATTTATCTTACTTCTTCTCTTCTTGAAATAATGGTGAAATGAACTTGTATATATAGTCAAATTTGACCCTAAAAACTTTTGAAAATCTCAGTCAATAGAGTCAACCCAGTCGACCTAGCACAATATCAAAAAATAATTCACTACTTCATGAGCTAGGTTGGCTAAGAACCAAACTAGTTCCTTGATCTGAAAACTAAAAATGCAAGTGTAGCAAATTCAAATAACGCACTTTTGCATTTAAAAAATCTTTCTATTTCCTGACTTTTCCTTTAAATTTTGCATAAAGAAATTAAAACCAGAATTAAAATGAAGATCAAAATTATTAAACAACAGAGAAAAATAAGAAGAAATCACCAACAAATTGATAATGGAGTTCGGTTTCAATAGCCTACGTCTCTGGGTCCATTTGAAGTGAGGACCATTTCCATTAATTTGTGCATCAAATGGCTTACAAATTAAATTCAAGTCTTCAATTCACCTTCCCTAGTCTTTGCTTGCCTATATAAATATCTCTCAGACTTGAAAATAAAGGCCCAAGGCCGTACGAAGCATAAATTGATCTCTGACCTTCTTAATTCTTCACACAATCGACTGTCTCATACCCCTCAAATGGAAATTCGCCCCTCTTATATTACTTCCAAGCCCGTGGCTAAAGCGGTCAAGACTTATCTCTTTTGCTTGGTAGGTCAAGGGTTCAAGTCATCGGCCTCCTTCTTGGGTGATTTAACTTATCATTTATCCCTCATTTGGGAATTTGCAATTGTTTGAAGGCTTTAAAAGGGTTGGCAGCCCCAAGATGAATGCCTACGTCCCTTTTTGGGGGGAGACTTAGGCGCAAAGGTTTATCTTGGTGCCTAACTTAGGCTACCATTGGAAAGTGTGTTATCACTTGGTCTTGGCATGATCTTAGCGTGACATTGTGTGGTCTTGGCGTGTCATTGCGTGGCAAGGTATGGCGTGGTAGATTTGAAAAGTCTTATTATAAAGTGGAAAACAATTATCCCACATTGGTGGGGTTTGAGTAGCCTTTGTAACTTAAATACAATGTTGTAAATAATAACATATAAAGTATAAGAGGCCAAGGCACCCCTCTACAAAAGTGTGTCGACCCTCGCTGAGGGCCCCCAACGAGCAAATAACGGGGGCCACGGATCCTCATATGACTGCCTGTCAAAGACCGGAGGCTAAAAATAAACACCAAACCAAATTTTTTTACACCAATACATATTGCCATGTGTCAAGTGGTCATTAGACCACTTGACATGTTTAAGCAGTGCCACGTCACTTTTTGACACCTATTAATCACGTGTCACAAGAATGCTTTAGCAAGCTTTATCTCGAGCATCTGAACTCCATTTTGCATTCTGAAAGAAGTGCCAAAAAACTTTTGATGAATTCTACGATGTGTAAATGGTTCGAATAGAATTTGAAGACTTTTAAAAATGAAATGATACATGGATCCACCTGGATCACTCCTCCCCACTGGGAACTTTTGGACCTCTGAAAGTTGAAATTAATTGGTAATGAGGTGAGGGTATTTCTCCGTCACCCTTCCAGCTTCCATCCATTTGGCCTTGTTTGGGTGCATCCCTTTTAGACCAACATGAAGATATTCAACATCACCTCTTTGTGAAGTCTGCACATTCCTGTCAAGAATAGTATCTTCTTGTAATTCTGTTAGATATTCAGGAGCAAAATCATCAACAAAAGGAATGGATACACTTTCATCATGATCACTAATCATTGGAGGCTCATACAATTTTAGATTTTCCACATTTACAACTGAATAAATCTGCATGTAAGATGGTAAATCTAATAGAAAAGCATTTGTACCAATTTTTTTCGTAATCCAAAAAGGACCATATTGGATTGGTTTCAACCTTTTACCTTCACCTGTTAGTCTTTTCTTACTAATGTGAAGCCATACCATATCACCTATAACAAATAGGTGATTAACATGATGTTTGTCATGTCTAGCTTTATACTTGGCTTGAATTTTCTCCAATTGAGTATGAACAGTCTGATGTATGAGCTATATTTGTTCAATGAACTTCTTAGCTCGAATGGCTTCTTTTGGTTCACCAACAGCTGTATCCTATCCATAGCAAACATCTAGAGGAGATTTAGGCAAGTATCCATAACAAACTTCAAATGGAGATTTCATAGTAGAAGAATGAAGTGCCCAGTTATATGCATGTTGTATGTAACACAATTGTTCATCCATAACTTTGGATGTTTATTATTATAACCCCTAAGCAAATGTACCATAGTTCAGTTCACAACCTCTGTTTGCCCATTAGTTTGTGGATGAAATGCAGTGCTCTTTTTTAATTTAGTGTCCATTAGTCCCCATAAAGTTGACCAAAACTCCCCAATAAATTGAGAATCTCGATCAGAAATAATTGAAGTAGGCAAACCAAAATGAACCCATACATGTTTAAAGAATAAGTGTGCAGTGCCTTCTCCAGTAATTTTCTTAGTGCAAGGAATCAAAACACACATCTTGCTAAATCTATCCACAACCACATATAAATAGTCATGTTTTCTTTGTGTCATAGGCAAATCCCCCACAAAATCCATGGAGATACTTTCCCATGGGCGAGTAGGAACATGCAGAGGAGTGTAAAGTCCTAGTTTCCTGTTACTAGGTTTGCTTGTGGCACAAAGAGTACATCCCTTAATATATTTGGCAACAGTTTCCTGCATACGGGGCCAATAACAATACATATTCAAATGTGCAACCATTTTAACAACTCCAAAATGACCAGAAATAAGTGAAGTATATGCTTCTCTAATCATGTACACCCTCTCGTTTTGAGGAATATAAAGTTTACCCAAATGATATACAAGGTTATTGTGTACATGATAGTTTAATTCTTCTACTTGTCTACTACTCATCAAGTCTTTATAGACATCCTGAAAATCAAGATCATTAACATATTGTTCTTTATAACTTTCATGAGACAAAGAACCATGTTGTAAAAGAATAAATGCAACAACCATATGAGGCCTAGATAGCATATCTGCAACCTTATTCTGAATACCTTTTTTATACTTAATCACAAGATGAAATTGTTGTAAGAAACCCATCCAATGAAAATGTCTAGACTGTTGTAGCTTAGTTTGTGATTGGAGATACTGTAAGGGCTGATGATCTGTATGTATTATTGTTTCTTTGCCCATTAAGTAATGTTTCCATTTTTTAACACTTTGAACCAAGGCATAAAATTCCTTATCATAAGTGGGATATTTTCTTACTGCACTTGTGAAAGTTTCAGAATGATAGCAAACTGGTTTCTTACCTTGCATTAAAATAGCTCCCATAACATACTCACTTGTATCCATCTTGATCTCAAATGGTTGTTGTATATCAGGAAGGGCCAAGACCAGAGTAGTACTTATCTTTTATTTCAAATTGTCGAAGGATTTTTGATGTTTGCCTCCCCACTGAAATACCTATTTCACACTTGTCAAATATTGCAAAGGTGATGTAATATATGAAAATTGAGCAATAAACTTTCTCCAAAATTATACTGCACCAAGAAAACTTCTGACCTCAGTTGTATTAGTGAGTGTAGGCCAGTTAACAATGGCTGCTACTTTTGTAGGATCAATTTTCAATTCACCATGTCCTACAATGTAACCCAAGTATATCAAAGAGGTCTTGCCAAATTCACATTTTGACATTTTTAAATAAAGTTTTTCCCTTCGTAATGCATCCATGACTTTCTTAATGTGGATCACATGCTCTTCCCAAGACTTGCTAAAAAATAATATATCATCTAAGTAGACTATAAAAAAATCATCAAGGAACTATCTAAAAACATCATTCATCAATCCCATGAATGTAGCTGGGGCATTACACAACTCGAAAGGCATAACAAGCCATTCAAACAATCCCTATTTTGTTTTGAAGGCAATTTTCCAAACATCACCTTCACTAATTCTTACTTGACGATATCCACTTCTCAAATCTAACTTAGTGAAATAAATAGCATGTTTTAATTGATCCAATAAATCATCAATATGAGGAAGAGGGTAATGATTCTTAATACTAATTTTATTTAAAGCACAAAAATCAACACACATTCGCCAAGTGCCATCTTTCTTTGGCACCAAAATAATTGTCAAACCAACAAGAGATGAACTTGGACGAATAATACCCCTATCCAATAGATCCATTACCTATTTTTTGATTTCCTCATTTTCCACCACTGATAACCTGTACATGCCAATGTTAGGGAGAGGATAATCTTATAATAGTTGAATTTCATGTTGAACTCCCCTTTCAGGGGGCAAACCCTTAGGATCCTGAAATACATCATCATAAGTAGAAATGATTTCAACCAATTCATTCTTGTGTTTAGGATCACAATTTTCCAAAGCCTGAGAATATTCTTTTTCCTTAGACTTAATCAACATGAGACAAAAATTCTTGCTTGAATTAACTAGTCTTTTCATTTGCCCTACTGTAACCAAGGAAATACTTGTTTTAATGTGATGTGTTCTGACTATATATTTAATGCCATCCTTAACAAGCAAGTACTTATTCTCCTCTCTTTAAAAGATTGCTTTTCTATCATAAAGATATGGGCTTCCCAAAACAATCCCACATATGTCCAATGGGACAACATCCAACTCAACCTCATCTACGAACTTGGATGTGATGGCAAACCTCAGTCTACAAGTTTGTGAGACTTGTAGCTTCGCATTGTCACACACCCAACCTAGTGGGTAAGGCTTCAGATGGGGATTGGTTTGTAAGCCTAAATTCTTAAGAACCTCTTCAAAAATTAAATTTGCTTGTGAACCACTATCAAATAGAGTGTCAATCTTAGTATGTTTTGAAACAACTCTAATGTGGAACAATTCACTTCTTTTCTTATCAACATGCACAAAATTCTGTTTAGAAGAAGATGCATCATTTGATGACTTAGTGCTAGAAACTAAAAGAGAAGAATCATTATGTAATCCCATAGCTGTGATCTTAGTTTCATCACCTGAATCTGAACCTAAGTCCTGAACCATAGCATTAGTCTTCTTTTCTTTATTTTGAAACCTTTTAGGCCTTAACTCAGGGTGTAGTTTCCAACACTTAGACTCATCATGATATTTCTTGCAATGATTACAAAATGGTTTTCCTTCTTTTTTAACAGTAAAAGTGGATTTTTGTTTACCCTTTCTTGATGAACTTTCCCCTTTGGATTGCTTAACATTAGATTGCTTACTTTTAACTTTAGGAATAGATTATTTTGATTGTTTTCCTCTAGCCTCTAAATGGGTGGATTGTACACATACTGCATCTAAATTAGTGGGATTGAACATAAGAATCATATGTCTTAAGTAACTATGTAGCCCACCTATATATTTTTGCAGTGTTTCTTGTGTGTAAAGAGGAACATTCAAAAGTAAAGCTTTTTTCCTAAATTCCTGTGTATAATCTTAAACATTTTGGCCTTTTCCTTGTCTGAAACTTTGCCAATCCATCATGGCTTGTTGCATATAGCCTAAAGGATAAAATTATTTTCTGAGTTCTTCAATAAATTCATTCCAATTAGAAATCGAGTTACCTTTTTGAAGCTCGGCTTCCTTCAACTTACTCTCCCACCAGATGAGAGCTGTGACTCCCATACGAAGAGTATCCAAATGAATTTTTGATTCATCCCCTATAACCTTTTGGACCCTGAAATAAACTTCTATTTGCTTGATCCAATTATCTAACTTTTTAGCATTAACTTCACCATTAAACGTTGGTAATTCAAACTTAATATCCAATTTGAGGGAAGGGAGAGATTTCAAATTTTTTTTACCATCATCTGATGAAGAAGGTTTTTAGACTTTTTTACCTTTTGATTCTTGTGAATCACCTTTCTCATTATCAGATTTCTTTTGTTTGTCACGGTATAATTCCTCAACCATGCTTCTCATCTCCATGAAAGCTCGGCGGAAAGCTTGTTCAGATTCCATCTCTTCTTTGGCCATCCTTAAAGCACGACTTGAGCCAATATCTGGATTATACTCAATGAGTTTTCCTTCACCCTTTTGGGATTTAGGCCTTGTCAACATGCACTAGCAATCACTATTAAATAACAACCGCTCTGATACCAAAAATCTGATCTGAAAACTGAAAATGCAAGTGTAGCAAATTCGAATAACACACTTTTGCATTTAAAATATCTTTCTATTTCCTAACTTTTCCTTTAAATTTTGCATAAATAAATAAAAACTAGAATTAAAATAAAGATCAAAATTATTAAATAGTATAGAAAAATCAGAAGAAATCACCAACAAATTAATAATGGGTTCGGCTTCAATAGCCTACGTCTCTGGGTCTGTTCAAAGTGAGGATTGTTTCCATTAATTTATGCATCAAATGGCTTACAAATTAAATTCAAGTCTTCAATTCACCTTCCCTGGTCTCTGCTTGCCTATATAAATATCTCTCAGACCTAAAAATAAAGGCCCAAGGCTGTACAAAGCATAAATTAATCTCTGACCTTAATTCTTCACACAGTCGACTATCTCATACCCCTCAAATGGACATTCACCCCTCTTATATTACTTCCAAGTCCATGGATGAAGCGGTCAAGACTTATCTCTTTTGCTTGGCAGGTCAAGGGTTCAAGTCATCTGCCTCCTTCTTGGGTGCTTTACCTTATCATTTATCCCACATTTGGGAATTTACAACTGTTTGAAGGCTTTAAAAGGGTTGGTGGCCCCCAAGATGAATGTTGACATCCCTTTTTGGGGGGAGACTTAGGTGCAAAGGTTTATCTTGGTGCCTAACTTAGGCTACCATTGGAAAGTGTGTATCACTTGGTCTTGGCGTGTCATTGTGTGGTAAGGTATGGCGTGGCAGGTTTGAAAAGTCTTATTATAAAGTGGAAAACAATTATCCCACATTGGTGGGGTTTGAGCAGCATTTGTAACTTAAATACAATGTTGTAAACAATAAAATATGAAGTATAAGAGGCCAAGGCACCCCTCTACAAAAGTGTGTCGACCCTCACTGAGGGCCCCTGGCAAGTAAATAGTGGGGCCCACAGATCCTCATATGACCGCCTGTCAAAGATCAGAGGCTAAAAATAAACACCAAACCAATTTTTTTTACACCAATACACATTTACACGTGTCAAGTGGTAATTGGACCACTTGGCGTGTTTAAACAATGCCACGTCACTTTTTGACACCTATTAATCACCTGCCACAAGAATGCTTCAGCAAGCTTTATCTCGAGCATCCAGACTCCATTTTGCATTCTAAAAGAAGCGTCAGAAAGCTTTCGATGAATTATATGATGTGAAAATGGTTCAATCAAAATTTAAAGACATTTAAAAATGAAATGGTACATGGATCCACTTGGATCATTCCTAAGTGAAAATCACCCAAAACTATACAGGGTCAATCCAGTCAACCTAGTACATCTGACTGACAAAAGGGGTTTAAGTTGAGGAAAAGGAAGATGAAATGTGGGAAATGACTAGAGAGGGTATAATAGAGAATAAGAATCTTAGGGATAAGGTTTTAAGGTGATAAGTGTGTAGATAACAAGTGGCAAAAGGGAAAACAATCTTGCAAAGAAGCAATGGTCTGCCCATCCCTTTCCTAGTACACCCCTTAATATGTGCACTCAGAGAGATTGAGACTCAATGGGTTCCTAAAAGATATAAAGTGTAAGTAATCGATAAAATTTTGAAAATATTATGTGTATACATATGCCCCACTTGAAGCTTATCATGTGTCATGTGAGTGCAACATGGGATGGTGCTTCGGGAAATAGAACATGATAACACATAATGCTGATGCTAAGTAAAATGTAGTAAGGAGAAAATAAGATAAATGAAAGGACATAATTGAAAAACACATAACTTTACTTACCTTAGTGCTATAGATAAAGAAGTAAATTTCAAGAGAAGTGAAGGCACCTAAATGTGAAGAACATTAGGTGAACCTGTAGAAGTTAGTGTAAAAAATAGCCAAAGATAATTTTTTTGGAAGATCAGAATATAGCAGTGGAAAATGTTCTCTACGTCGTCACGATTCTAGAACATTTTACTATTTGAAAAATGGATTAGTAAAATAGGCTGAAAATTGGTAAAATCTACACTATCGACCTAGTAGGTATGTGCCAACCTAGTGTGTTTTTCAAACTACTGACTTAGTACATTACTGCCGACCTAGTAGAAAAATACATTATGAAAAATTAGTACTAAGACGGGGAAAATAGAGGGGTTGACTTAGTTTGGTAAGTCAACCAAGTAAAAATAAGGAAAATTTGGTCAAATAGTGTTTGACTAAGGGACCAAAATAGCACAAAAATGTGTGAAATAGGTTGAAAGAGTGCTAAAAGGGCTCAAAATGATCAAGTGAGGGATAAAAGGGCTGAGTAAGCTAATAATAGTTTCAATTGATAAGAATGAACAAATTAAAGTAATTTAGGCTTATTTTTATTAAAATGTGAAAAAAATGTATTTTGATTATAAATGACATGGAGCATCTAATACATCTCTCATTATTTTATGGTTGTAGGGGCATCTAAGGTTTTGGAACTTAGAAGACACATCATGAATTTTAGACTTATTGGAGTGCTTGTCTATTGAGGATAGAGTGAGATTGATCTCATTAGGCCTAGGAGGCATAGTAGACATGTGTAGGATTCCTTTGAGTTCAGACTTGTTAGTCATGTTCCTAAGAGCCTAGGAATGGTTGACTAACATGTTTAAGTGGGAGGTGGAGGGGGATACCATAAAGGTGTGTATCACTTTAGAGGATGTCCATGCCATGCTGAGACTATTTATAAAAAGTACACTTATGGTTATAGAAGTATCAAATAGTCAAGAGGAGATGAGAGCCATAGCCATATAGGCAATGGGCTTAAAGAGGATATACCCTAGATTGAGGGTAAGTATGTTTGATGCATATACTTTGTAGATTCTAGATATATGGAAGCTTGTGATAGGACTTGTGACAACATGGGTGATGTGTCATAAGTCAGATGGAAAGGTACCACAAATTGTGATAGCCTTAAGTCAGATGATATTAGAGAAAAGAGTGTTATATGACTTTGTATTTGTCATCTGGGTACAACTCATGCATGACATGTACGGAGTGTTGTCCAGAGGGAAGAAGTGTGTAGGAATAATTATATTTTTGATGGCATGGATATATGAGAGGTTCCCCATGTATTGGCCAACTGGGTTTCCCCATGCGATTGATGATAGGTTACCTTAGGTTCAGAGATGGAGATAGGACCATGTAGCATAGGTCATTCCCCATATGCTATCACTATAAATAGTTAGATGAGAAGATATTAAAATATGGCCTAGATGGGAGATAGTGGTACCATTTTTAGCATAGATAGAGGTGACAGGGAACTATAGTTGGTGGATGAAACCACATATAGTGGCACATATACTAGGGTAGATGGGATAAAATCACCTAAAGACATTAATAATGGTGCCCAAATTTTGGGCCTAGCATGTGAGAGAGTCATGGGGGAGAGGAGGACTAGGGCTACTAGTTATTAGGCTAGAGCTCAAACCATGTCATGAGAGACCATGGACTGGTCAAGCATGAAAGGTAGTAGAGCGACATGAGATGGATGTAGAGGTAGAAGTACCAGAGGTACCACCACTAGATCCATAGTAGGAGGGACAATGAACATCACAAATACAACATCGATGTATGTAATAGGAGGACCCATCAATTAGGCCAAGTCCAAGATGTGTGATAGAGAGACCACTTAGGCGTATCCTAAAACAGGCATGAGTGGTAACTCTAGGATTTGTTTTTGGGTGGTGATCAACAAATGAAGTTTTTGGAGGATGCGTAGATGGGGATACCATGTTGAACGGTCACATAGATGATGAGATAATGGTAGGAAACACATGACCATGTAAAATAAGAGATGGTTAAATTTTTGTTTAAGTTATTTGATATAGAGTAGAGATAGATAGATTTTGAGATATATCAATGATATAATATCTATATGATTTGATTTTTTCAAGTGTTGTAAAGGATGAGGAGATCAAATTGGGGTCCCTAGTGAGGGGAACACTCCATGATATTCTAGATGAGGTGCTAATGCTGTATGACCCTACCACATTGACTATGGTACCATCTACCCTAGCTCAGGTGAGCTAGTTTAGATTAGTAGGAGAGGCCAAGAGGACATTACAAGTGCATAAAGAGGGGATGTAGCCACTGGTAGACATGGGTGTAAGGGAGGCACATGCATAGTATGCCCTAGCTAAGGATAGAGCTACATATATAGATACCATGACATAGATGGGATAGGTACAAGCCCGAAAGAGAGTGACACATCTAGTGACCCTAACCTAGTTAGCATAGGTACAGGCTCAAGTTGCTCATCTACAAGGGTAGGTATCAAGAATGAGATCTCAGATAACCTCTTTACAACATTATATTTGGAGGATTCATATTGAGGCATCTATGGGTAGCATGGCTAGGCCACGAGATAGGCACGATGGGGCCCAACCATAGAGTTGGGGCATTGTATATGGTTATATTTTTGCATTAAAACTCATGATATATATATATATATATATATATATATATATATATATAGATGTCTAATTTTGGTAGTTAGATGTTGATTTTATGTGTTTGTATTATGGTTGTGGCTATGGATGCTTAGATATATTTATTTATAGCACATGTATTTAGTTGTTGTTGTATATGCTATAGGAAATATATGAGTTGTGGTTTAATTTCTAGCATTATGTAGGGCACATGCATGGTTAAAAATAAACATGCAAGCAGATTTGATAAAATATAATCAATAAAAAATGTACTACACACTATTTGAAGTTGGGAAATGTGTAATGACAAGAAAAATGACTAAGTATAAAGAACCAAAAAGGTGGTAAATAAGATGGTAAAAGGTTTTATTTTTAAACCAAGCGAAATATTGGCACCAAATTAAAACAAGTAAAATCACATTAAATCATGTTGGGAAGCATGAAAGTAATGTAATAAAATGGAAGTCATGAAAAAGGACAAAAATGGTATAAAAAAAAATCAATTAAGTCATTCAATCATACTAAATCATGTGGGGAAGTATAAGAGAAAAACAAAATTGGCAAAATTTGGTCTTAAATTTATCACACTAATTCAAGATGGGAAGTATGAAAATTTTAAGAAATGGTTGGATTCTCACTTGCAATTAGAAAATAAGAAGATAAAATAATGAAAGAGAAATTAAGTAAACGTAAAACATGCTAAATCAATCTAGGAAGCATGTTAATGATGTGTAACTTCATAATAAATCACATCTTATCTCATATTTGACATATATAATTTTGATTTTGACTTGGATTATTGGAAAATTTTGTGAGGAAATCCAGGTCCTATCCATGGTCTTACATTACAACTCACAAAGGGAACACCAATGAGGTGGAATTTAATGTGAAAATTTGGCAATAAGGGATGTTGGTAATAGGAAAGTGAAATTGTGGTAATTTGTGAGGAAGGCCAGGTCGTATCCATGGTCTTACAACACAACTCACAAATGGAATCCCTAGGGGAGTGATCAATAAACAAAAAAATATTTCTTAAGAAGAAATATGAGGAATGTAGGGATTGAAAAAGGGAATGTAAAAATCATAACTGAGGCATTTTATGAGAATACCTTAGGAGATAGGAGGAATACTAAGGACATGAAAATACACTAAGTGATGAGTGACCATCAATGTACAAAGGAAACCTATTCAATATAAACACAAAGCTTTGTAGGTAAATAAACATGCTGATAAGATCAACTCATGAAGGTAGATTGGTATAAGAAAAGTAAAATGTACTACCTTTTGATGATGTGTTTCCCATTCCTTAGGAACCCTTATAGAGCCATCAGTTTACTATAAATATTGGGTACTTACGTGAGAAAGTATGTAGCACTAAAAGATTTTTTTTATTCTAATTTTTTAATTTACTAGCCTATCACACCCCAATGGACGTCAAATCTATCATGAGGCCAACTGTGGATTTTGAGATTCAACTAGAAGGAGATGTGATTTGAATAATGTCTTTTAATGTGATTAGAATTTTAATAATTTTGAAATGTTTTTCTCTTTTGTATCATTGCCTTTTATTAAATGATTTGGACTTTGAATGTTTTTAAGGCTTTTTAATATTCCTCCTCCATACGGACTTGGAATGACCAATAATGAGAGATAGAGTGATACACACGAATGAGATTTAGGCTTAGGCTAAAGGAAGCTAAGTGACCAAAGATA
Organism: Torreya grandis; assembly: GCA_037957365.1. Taxonomy (NCBI): domain Eukaryota; kingdom Viridiplantae; phylum Streptophyta; class Pinopsida; order Cupressales; family Taxaceae; genus Torreya; species Torreya grandis. The sequence continues at coordinate 293,273 of JARHVA010002838.1, read as the reverse complement.
AGATTGACTAGAACACTTAGGCTTAACAATGAACCAACATGTTATCTCAAGTCTCAACCATGTATATACTTAGTTTGCGAAAAGGGAATAAAGAGAAAAAATAAATTCAAAGTGGACCAGTATAAGGAGATTATAAATGAGATTAATTGTTTCCTAACTGATCACATGGTAAATAAGGAATGACTAAAGGGAACAAGGTTTGTATAACCAAGTCACAATAACAATTATCTGTGTTTATAGAGATAAGAAAGCAAACAATTATCAAGAGAAAACAAGAGAGTTTTTAAGAAAAAAAATCAAGACAAAGAAATTAGTGATAAAGAAGACATTCATAAGCAAACACAAATGACAATATAAGCAATATAGAGTACAAAATCAAAGTCACCATGTAGGATAAATAAGAATTTGACACAATGTCAAATGATATAATAAGTAGATAAAGATAAGATTAGAGCACATGTCCAATCTAAAATGAAAATGTAAGAACACCATGCATGTGTTCATAATTACTAATATATTTACCCACACGCATCATCCATAACATTTTATAGATCTCTATGAAGTTGGAGTCAAACTACAACTAATATCCTATCTATCTTCAACAAAAATTTGGAAAATACTTCATGTCTAATCTCCTCAATAGAAAAGGTAGGAATGCTTGATGGATCATGCTAAGGAGGGTTATCAGGAAAGGGATGCTCATAATAATGCATGGGAGTGGGCTTTATAGGAGATGAAGGAATCACTAGTGGGGAAAGATCCACAAGTGAGGGACTCACAGGTGGGGAAGGATCCATACGTGAGGGAAGGTCCATGGGTGGAGGAATAACAAGTGATAAAGGGACCATAGGAGGGGATGGAACCACATGAGGTGGGACCATGGAAGAAGAAGGGGGAACCTTATTATGAGAATGACCTATGGGAGGAATGGTGGAAGGTCCAGGAATAACTATAAGGTGATCTTTAAGATGTTGCTGAAGGATGTGACAATGATAAGTGTGATGTGTGCCACATTAGTGCCAAAGCTAATACACCTCTGCATAATTAGGAATATAATTAGGTAGTAACTTTGGGGGAGGTATGGTCTTGTCTGAGGACTAAGGGGTAGAAAGATGTAAAGGGTCAATATATTGTCATAGCTTGTGATAATGCATAGATGAATGATTATCTATGTTGTGGAAGCAACACATATGCCTATGAATAGACTTGGTAGAGGTATTCATAGGAAGAGGTGTAACATAAATGGAAGGAACTTGGGAAGGTTCATCAGCCCATATAGTGGGCAATGAAACCATCTGTGGTAAAGGAAGCAAACCATCACTAAGGGAAGTTGGTGCTAGTGAAGGAACAAGACTATGATCAATGGAAGGAGAGATGGGATCATAAGCAGGAATAGACTTAGCTAAAGTAAGAGCAGGGATGGATTATGAAGTAGGATCTACTAAGGGAGGGGTAGGGTATATAAAATTTTGAAGGAAGGTTACACATATCTCAATGATAATCAGGCTATAGGGGTCTAGGTACCTAACAAAGAAGTAAGGCCCAGTCATAACATGATTCATAAGCATATTCCTATGTGGTTATTCAAAAATTAGAGATGTTCAAACCATCTCTACCCTATGATAAAGAGGAAAAACACTAAAATTAGGAACTATAATGATGGAATATGGGAAGATACATGAAAATACTAAAGTAAAGAGGAATGATAATAGATAATATCAACATCATGGGCCTGAACAAGACCACCTAAAAATGGATTGTCTAAGGTATAACCATCATCATAGTCAGGTGTGTGAAGATTAATGACACAAGTAGGGATGACATTGTCATTTGATGAGCTGTGATGAATGAAATGTTGAGTCTTAGTCAAGACAATGGGAATATCATCACAAGGTGGTTTGTGAGAATGAGGCTACAAAGAAGTAGGAAGCTGAGAGATGAGATGAGGTAAGAGATCAAAGTTTTAATCTTGAGATTGATGTCATAAATCTCATCATCATCATCAATATATTTAGGGGGAATATTCCCAATGAGTTTAGGATTACCATTGTAACCTTGAATTGAGTTGATGAGAAAGTTGAATCATTGAGACTCACTGAATGGAACACTAGGAAAAGGCTCAAGAGTAGGAATCTTGAAAACACCACGGTCTTGGAATTATTTGAAATTTTAAGGGTTAGTATCACCCTGAATCTTATAGATGGATCCATTATGAGGGAATTTAACACATTGAGAAATGAAATAAGCAACTTCCCTCATATGATGAGTCCATGATCTACCAAGCAATATGTTATAAGATAAAGGAAAATTAAATACCATCATCTTCACATGAATGGTGATAGGTGGGATGGAAATGGGAAGCCACACACAACCTAAAGGAGCAATTTTACATCAATCATATCCTTGGCAAGTGATGCATGTGGATTTGATATTTCATTCAAAATATTCAAGGGTTTTGATAAAATTGAGAGAGGCAACACAGGTAACATAACCCTTGTCAGTTAATGCATGCTGGACTTGGATAGCACTAATTTGGACACTAATGAATAGATGAGGATCATCCACATAAAGAAAAATCTCATTCATAATCATAGAAGTGATGGAAATTTTTAATGAAAGATAAGTGTCTATTATTTCGTTAACATGGATGGACATTTCTTCACATTGTTGTAATATACTATCTTCTGATCTAGATAAGGTTGCTTCACATCCTATTAGCAGAGGACGAGGGATAATTTTGAGCAATAGTTGCATAAAATAGTTTTGATGATGAAGAAATGTTATCATAAGTTCAAGAAATGGAATTTGGGATGGGAGATTAGTGAGTTTCATGATGGGATCCCACTCATCATAACCCATAAGAAGCTTGTTCGAACTAGGTGCATAATGTTGAAGGAAATCCTTGGAAGGAAGAGCCGAAGTGCATTAGAATTTGTGTTGATAAGAAGGAGAAGGTTGAGAACAAGGTTGTGAATTATGTTGAGAAGATGAAGCAGTTCATTTAAGTTGGTTTTGAGAATTATTAGAAGTGTTGATAGAAGCTTGATTATCATTGGTGTTAGGTAAAGAAGATGGAGGGATGCTAGAATTAGAATGGGAAGTGTTATCTAAGGGAGGATTTGGAATTGGGTCATCGAAAGTGATAAGGTCATTTTTCCCCATCTCATTTAAGTGAGTTGGAGAAGAATCCTAGATAACATGAAATGTGCTAGACAATGGAGGAGTGTAGATAGGTTGAGGATCAATGAAAGCAACCACCCTTCACATATTAGTCATATTAACACATTCTCTTTAGGATTTGGGTCAACAAGACTTTCTACATTATTTGTGGAAGGGGTGGACTTGTCTTGGGTACCTTTATTAGGTTGGTGATTAGGAAAAGGGTCTTGATAGATAACCAAATGAACATTAGCTTGATTCAAAGCTTGATATTTAGTATGTGTTTCATGAGCCTTAAAATCAATGTCATAGGCTTATTGATGATGTCAAATGATAAATTCATGATCAAAATTAGGACCAAAAATAAAATCCATAGCTAAATTATGAAGCTACCTATATATCTCATGATAATGACCCCAACTAGCATGAAACCAACAAAATTTGTTGGGATCATAACAAGATTTCATAAGACAAGTGAGATCAAGTTCTTATGGTAGGGTCCTAGGTAAATTTTTTAGTAATTCAACTAAGGATAAAGGTTTGTGAACATTGATGTTATCATGTGAAGAGAAATGAGGATTGGTGAATTGTTGAGAAGGGGGAGCTGGTTTCAAAGATTGGTTAGGAATAACTTGAATAGTGTGAATAGTGTTATACGAGTACTCGTAGAAGGTTGGGGTGGCTCGAATTGATGTATATGGAAATATTAACATTTTACTTGGTTAATATCATCTTCCAAGGTACGTAGAGAGAGAGTGAGGACCCAATATTGAAACTTGGGAAAAAGAGCATTGGTAAAGAGATGGACAAGGTTATCATCAGCGATGTTATGTTCACATTTATTGGACAATGTTTTCCACCTTTTAATAAAAGCTTGGGAAGTTTCATTTTCAAGTTGTTTAAAATTTATAAAGTAGGCCAAAGTATTCTCAGGACTATCACTAGTTTGGAACTCTTGGATTAAAGCATTCACTAAATCTTCCAAACTAGTAATAGAATGAGTTTTAAGTTGGTTATACCAATCTAAAGAATCACTTGTGAGGGTTTTGGATAATATCTTGGTGGCGGAAAAGGTATTCAATTTGATCTAATCTTTATAGAGGTTTACAAATGTTTTGAGATGAAGAGTAGGATCAATGGACCCATTGTAAAAAATGGTAGGGGTGATACCTCCTATATCAATATTATCAAAATAATTTCACTTTGAAGATGTTTAATTGTCTTGTTGACAAGAGGAGGTTGAGGGATGATATTACCATGGGAATATCAAAGAGGAGGTGGGGGAGAATTTTGATTATGTGTGCTCCAAGGCATTGGTTGAGGGTGGGTTTGAATATGGAGAAGGTGATTTTACATTCTCATCATTTGATTTGTATTATGAACTTGAAAAGTATTCATTTGATTAAGTGTTTGTAATAAGAGTTGATGGGTTTGATTGGCATTGTTATCATTATTTGTAGCATTAACATTGGAAGGAGTGGATTTGGTACTACTATTGGTGTTGATAAGATATTGAGATGAACTATTAGAATGTGAGGCACTAGTTGAAATTTTTTTCTTGTGTGACAAAAGTTGAACTAGTGAAGGGATGAGAAGAAGAATCATTAGAAGCATGATTACCTTGGGTAAAAAATGATGCACTAGTGGAAGGGTTAAGGAGAATGGGTCTTAGGAGAGGCTCACTAGATGTAGAACCTATCATGTTAGTGGAGATACTAGGCATAAAGGTAGAAGAAGTTAAAGAAGAAGAGGTCATGGTATGATAAGGGGTCATAATATAGGGAAGAGGCTGAGAATCAAAGAAAGTAGTACCCCCAAATCCTTATGAGAATGTGGGAGAAGGTGAATGAGGCTATTTAATTTTACCACTATTCATGAGCTAGTAAATGGTAGAGGGACCCTTTCCTCAATGTTGAGGAAATTAGGAGATAAAGAAGAGCATTTCAAGGGTATACTCTAATTCAGGTTGATCTTCTAGTGAGAAGAGAGGATTACACAGTGAATAGGAATGAGGAGGGGTCCCATAGTTCATTGTGTGAGTGGCTATATGAACATTACTCTCATCCAAGAGAGGAGTCCTACTTTGCCTATGGGAGACCCTATGAGGGTTGGTAAAACTCATCATGTCTATTGAAATCAACTTAGTATTGTCTTCAAATAGAAAGTTCATGATGAAGGAAAAGGACTAAACAAGGATAGAGAGATGCAAAAGCAAGGAAATAGAAAGTGACAAAAAATTGTACAGAGTTGACTAGGTCGACCTAGTATATAAATAAGGCCTAAAAATTATACAATGTCAATTGGGTCGACCTAGTAAATGTAATAGAGGTTATAAATTGTACTATATCGATTGAAATGACTGTGTTCTAAAATAAGAAAAAAATTTACAAGTATTTTTGAAAGTAAGAAATGAAGGGAAACACACAATCAATTGGGTCAATGAGGTTGATCCAATTGAGGCACATAACACAAAACCTTGAACCAACATTTGTTAATACAAGTTTTTGCAATAAAACATACAATTGAGAAAAGATCAAGCAGTTAACTTGGAAAGTAAAAGCTAACTAAGTGGTCATCTTGAATGTTGTTAAATTATTACAGTATAATTTTAGATGTGATAGGAATTTGGCTATAAGCAAGGAAATATAAAGCAATCTAAAGATGGTTTCAAGACATTTAAGATAAAAGGGATCTATATTGACAATGGTACTGACTTGGTATTGGGGCTTACCCCCTCACTTCACACACCATAGTGATAAGGGTGTTAGGTGCTTAGCTAAAATATACCATTAACCACATGTTTATACTTGGATATAAAACCAAGTCAGCTTCTCCCTTGGTGATGAAATCCAAGTAGGTTGGCCTTGGGTAGACAATTGTTAAAATGCTTTTTGAGATTTTATGATTTGGTAGTGTGTGCATAAATAAGAAAAAAGTTAAACTAAATGGTATATTGAAAATTGCATAATTAGACTATGTGATCTATTTTAAGCATGCAAGCAATAAGAAATGAAGGTGTGAGTTAATTAATAGCATATAAGGGTTAATTCTAAATTTAAAACATAGTACAATGTCAATTTAGTCGATGGTGTATGGAAAAAATATAAAATAGGGTTGACAATGTCACCTCTATACTACAAAATCAAGAGTATGAAAATGAACTACATCATCAGAGTCAACCTAGATTTCCAGATAAAACATACAATACAGAATTACATCAACAAGGTTGACGTAGTTTACTATACAAAGGTAGTTTTAAAGACTAAAAACTATGAAAAACAAAACTGTAAAAAATACTAGAAATGATAAAGAAGGATAGAAAGGAACCTTGATGGGTTGGAGGATGCAAAGAAATATGAGATTGATATTGAAGAACCTTGATTTGTACTTACAAATTCTTCTAATTGTGTCAACTAGGTCAACCTAGCTTTGCAAATCTTATTTTCTCAAAACCTAAAAATGTAAAGGGTCAACCTAGTATGCTAAACTCAAAGTATGAAAATGTATAGGGCTAAATGGGTTGACCTAATAGCTTGAACTTGGTAAAAAGATTGCATAGATAGAATAGAGTTGTATTGATGTGACTATATGTTAAACTTGTACACAAAATTTAGAACTATGTCGATATAGTCGACCTAGTATCACAAATATATGATAATAAAAATGATAAAATAATGAAAAATATGAAATAAAACCTACAAGGGTTGGATTCATGTTGGGTTCACCAGAATTTATGCAATTATAAATGCATCATGTCTATAAATCAATCCTAAATTAGAGAAGATATATCATACCATACACTTCCAATTGGGGAAACATTTGTTAAGTAGGAACATGACCAATATGGGGATCCACTAAACTTGATTAAGGGATCTCTTACCATAATATACTATGCTAGGGAGGGTTTCAAAGTTTCCAATAAAGCACAATCATGTAATAACCCTAAGGTAGTCCTATGTTTTGATATCTCACTAAAATAATAATAAGTAAAGTAAATCTAATCTAGTGCTTACCAAAGCTTGTGGCACAAAGTGGGGGTTAGAAAAAATAAAAGTACACATGCATGGAAGACATATACTCATGTTAATGTATACATAATACTAATGCATGAAAAAGAAGTAAAAATGTATATCTATCTACTCTTATAAAGGAGGAACAAATTTAGGAATACTTACTTTTGAAAACAAACTCGTCTCAATCTTTCCCTTAGCCAAGGTGCTTCACAAGAGGTTGTTGTGGTATGTAAGGATGACAATGATAAATCAGCTCTAGGGTACACAATCTATCAATGCATCCAAAATACTTCTCCACATGACAAGATTTGTATGTCCAAATAAAGTATGAAACCCTAAGCTTGCTCCTCAAGTAGAATGTTCAATAAGTAGATGCACAATATATCTTACTTCTTCTTCTCTTCTCTAAATAATGGAAAAATGAACTTGTATATATATGTGGATTTGGCCCTAAACCCTTCTAAAAATCTTGGTCGATAGGGTCAACCTAGTTGACATAACACAATTTCAAACAATAATTCACTAGGTCGGCTAAGAGCCAAACTAGTTCCTAAGTGAAAGTCGCCAAAAATTGTATAGGGTTGACCTAGTTGACCTAGTAAAAATGACTAACAAAAGGGGATTAAGGTGAAGAAAGAGAGGATAAAATGTGGGAAATGACTAGAGATGGTACACTAGATAAGAAAAAGCTTAGGGATAATGTTTTTAGGAGACAAGTGTGTAGATAACAAGTGTCAAAAGGGACAATAATCTTGAAAAACACCAATAGTCTACCCACCCCTTTCCTAGTGCACCCCTTAAGGCATGCACTAAGAGAGATTGAGACTCAATGGGTTCCTACAAGATACAAAGTATCAATAATTGATAAATTTTTTAAAATATTTTGTGTATATAGGGTGTCTTCTTGAAATTGGAGTCCTCAGACTTTTCCTTCTAGATTGTAGGTTCTTCCTACTCTGGTTCTTTCTCTGTTATTCACTATATAATAGTCACTAATGGTGAAAAAATTGGGGGTGATGCTTGTTAAGTTGTCTTAGGAGGTAAATATTGGGACGGGGTAATGTGTGGAGGTGAAGGCGAGGGTGGAGGAACCTACATAGGTGCAAATTTGGGTAGAGAAGGTCGAGGAGGAGAATGTTTAGGTGGAGAAGGTTGAGGAGGAGAAGGTATAGGTTGAAAAGGACTAGGTTGCAGTGTTTGGGTAGTAATATACCACTTTAGAGGATCCTAATATGAACTTGTATTGACATCATTCCCAACCCACTTCTTCTTCTCTAGAGGAGGTACTGGTGGGAGTTTCTCTTGTGTATGTTCACCACCCTTTGAACTATTCTTCCTGGGCCATATCATGTAGAATAGATTATGCACCTATTCTCCCACCATTATATTTTTGATCTTGATGTCAATTTGGTTAGTCTCCCACTTTTCCCTATAGGCCTTCTTTCTTGGATAGACGTACATCTTATGGAGAGTGTGAATCTCTAAGTCAATTCTATCTACCTCCAAGGCAATAGGCTGTGCATATATATGCGGTTCACCAAGTCGATGGAGTACTAAATTGAAAAGGCATAAGGTAGATTCAACCATGTAGATAATTCTCTAGAAGAGACCATTTTGATGTGTGCCAAAGAGAAATGTTGCTTCACTTCGAATTGAGCTTGCTCACCAACCTGGGTGGGCAAGTCATTTGGAATGCACTATTCATTCCTGAATGCTTCCTTCATTCTATCAAACCAAGAATTCATCTTTATTTTATAGGTGGGGGTGATGTGCCCTAAGAATGTGAATTCCTTATAGTGCTCAATAGGGGACTTGTGCTCAGGTGGGTATGCCTACTTCAACACTCCCATGGTGTAATCAAGTACACCTATCTCACCAAACACCATCAATAATAAAAATACTCCCCATGGAAACTATTGGAACATAACCATATATTGAGAGGGGGGTGAATCAATATATTGATTAACTCAGTCCTATTTAAAACATTTTAATGTAGATTAAAACTTTGTGTAGAGATCACAAACACATAAATAGACACAACACTAGATATACCATGAAAAACCCAATATGAGAAAAACAACCATGAAAATAACTACTAGAATCTACCATTCTAATCCAGCCTCATAATAAGGAACCTCACTAGTTACAATGTTTAAGGGCACCAACCCTAAGGACACTAATCCGTTGATTTAAGAGCTTCAACTTTAAGGAAGCACCCACTCCCTAATTTGAGCACCCACTTAGCTTATCTGATGGTACCAACCTATCAGATCTATAATGGAGCTACAACTCTAAATTAAAATGTTGATTCATAAAAGAATATAATCCTCTATTCTCTGTTATAGGTCCAATCTACAACTGTTCATGATCTGCACTTCATCTTTCTTCTTTTCCCCTTTGGTTTAATCTCTATATTTCTTTATTTGACACAATTCAAATCATTTCATCTCTCTACCTCTCTCTTTCAATTTGATTCCACTTATCAACAATAGAAATAGCTCCAACAGATTCTACCTATATCCTAGATGACATATATATAATCATTTGATCTAGGTCTTCATATATTATTCATTTTCGCACTAGTTCACTAACACATCACACTCTATTCTGGACTTAGTTCATTATCTCTTGAACTATAATTTTTTCGCATCTAAAACCCATGGACCAACACTATGATTCTTGGTCTCATTACTATTTATAGCATTTTCTAGACTCTAGTTTTGATGCACATGCACATTTACATAGATTTGATCAATTACAACAATCAAATTGATTGTCTGTGTCATGATTTATGGCTTACTTGCATTTTCCTGCATGTTCCTATGATTGACCATTAGATTGAACATATTTTTAAATATCGATCATTGATATTAAATTTTGTGCCACAATTTGATGGTCTTTATTTAAACTGCTCAACTTAAAACACATCCATTTGATTGATCTCTGATAAGATCACACTCTTTGTTTGATTTTTGTATGCTTTCAGACTTTAACTGTTCAAGTTTAAAATACATCCATTAGATCATTTTATCTAGGTTATTTCATGTCATTAGATCTTCAAACTAGCACAATCATTATCTTTGTCTTATCATTTATCATCAACCACTTATCTTCATCTCGTTGCATCCTGAGCCTTTAGAATGTTTAATCTCTATCAATCTTCTAAAACTTGCTCAATATTTAACTCACCACTATGTCAATAAACCTCAAGCACTTTAACCCATTGAGTCTACTCACTCCATTAGATCACTTTTGCACAATCACCAGCTCACCATTAGATCTTCTGACAAGCTTACACTCATTGGATCTCTATCTGACGAGCTCTGTGAATGTGACACTTATCACTTGCATGTTTACTCGGAGGTTCCTTTGACATTTTTGAATTTGTTTCACATCATTATATCTTTAATGTATAATCAAGGCCATTGATCAAGCTAGGATAAATACTAAGTTGAGGACTTAGGAAATATTAGGAACTTTGATCACTGCTTGAGCCGGTAATTACTAGGTCGAAAGGATCAATTTTACAATGATGAAAAAGGCTTAAGTTATAACTTAAGTTACCAAGTCCTAGTTATATCTAGTAAACATCAAAATAGAACATGCCTATTGATGACATGACTTAAACCCTTCGGGTTTTACTGAGAAACCCTAACATGTTTGAGAGCAAAGATAATTCATTTTTGGGCTCATCACTCGTCATCTGAACCTGCCGACCATATATCTAAGATGCTCATGAAAAACCCATAATAGATCTTCTATTTGTTTCCTTTGAAAATGTACATAAATGGTTTTTTTAAAATCATGACAAATTTATAGGACCTTGTGAAAATTTGACTAAGTTTGGGGACCATTTCAATATTCTTGGAAGGTTGACTTTACACCAGCATAACTCTTGTTATGATTAGTCACATGACATAAAATTTAGCACATAAGATACTCTTACATAGGGGATTCCATCCATATATCCAATTGATCCAAGCCTTCATACATGCAAGATATGAAATCATAAAAATTCCTATTTATCTTTATCTTACAACTTACAAATTTGAGTAGGTGTTGGAAAACACTATCAAAATGCTTGGGAGTACAACTTTGCTCAAGCATATATTTTGTCACACTACATCGTGTGACCTAAGATTTATCACTTAGAAACTAATAAAAAAATTAACAAACCCATATGATCATTTTGTCTTGGTATCTCCATAGATGTAAATGCTGACTTCATCAATATGGTTACTTGGATCTGCTAAACCCTTTTACAAATTTGGCTAAGTATAGAAACTTAGTGAATTATGTCTAAGTAGCCAACTTTACATCCCCATATCTTCTACCATGCTTCATTGCATGAATTTAAATATGGTACATAAAAATTAGGGACTAATGTGATCACAAATATATAACCAACTCCCCCAAACTCATCCAAACATGACAATGGTGAAGTCAACAAACTGCCTTCTCAGATTTTCCTATCGTAGACCCTAAAGGTCTAGATGATCAATATGAAGAACTAGATGATTTCCACTCATGCACACAAGCACTCCAATCATATTTGACCTCTGATAGGATTCATTTCATATCCTCAAATTACCATATTTAGCCTTGAACATCAATGACATCCATAATGTTAATGATCTCCATTTTGACATCAATGACAATCATATTTCTAACAATCTCCCCCTTTATAATTGATGGTAAACTAAATGCTTTGATCTTATAATATTTTTCTCCTTCTTTGGCATTGCTTGCATTGGCCTGATGAGTATGAACTAAAGTTATTCATACCAAACTTGCTTCCCCTTAGGCAATGACACTCAACTAGGACACTTGCTTTGCTTCTTCTTTGACATTTTCACTTTTTCTCCAAAATTTTGTAAAGAGCATTTGCTCTTCTTCTCCCCATTTGACATAAATGGCAAAGGGACTTTTTTTTTACTATTTATCCAAATGTTTCTCCCCATTTATCAAATAAAGGAGTTTGCCTAAGAATCTACAACCATCAACTCATTATAGCTTTGTAAAAGTATGCATACCTAAGTTACCTTTTCTCTCTTCTTCTAGGGATTAACAAAGATTCTATGAGACTCCCCGTAGACTCATGCCCTATCACTAGGATCTAGTGATGTGATATAGGATCCACCAATCCCAACTTCAATATTAGATACTCAAATTATTACTTGGGAAGAGGTTTGGTGAATATGTCTTCAATTTGATCCTGAGTTAGCACATACTCCATTATGACCTCTTGATATGCAATCCTCTCTCTTAAGAAGTGATGATTGATATGTGCTTGGTTCTAGAATGCATCACTGGATTCTTTGATATATTAATATCACTTGAATTATCATAAATAAAATATATAGGTGACTTGTACTATACCTTGATGTGTTTTAGTGTTTGCTTCATCCACAAGACTTGAGTGCAACATGCCACTACTGCCACATACTCTACTTCTACTATAGAAAGAGTAAATGACTCTTCTTTTTGGCTCAGCCATGAAACAAGTCTGTTTCCAAGGAAAAATTCACCACCACTAGTGCTTCTTTTGTCATCCACACTTCCTTCCCAATCAACATCTGTATATGCTATCAAAGTGAAATATTCACTTGTAGGATAATATAGGCCATAGCAAATTTTGCTATTGATATATCTAAAGATCATTTTTCATTGCATTAACATGTGATTCTTTAAGAGCAACTTGAAATCTTGAAACCATGTACACGACTTGCATGATATCTGGTCTTGATGCAGTTAGGTATAACAAGATACCTATCATTGATTTGTACATAGTCTAATTTGCATCAAGGGACTCATCATCTTTGCTTAATTTGCATCCAGTTATCATTGGAGTACTAAATAGTTTACTATCTTCCATTCCAAACTTTGTGAGAATTTCCTTTAAATACTTGGTTCGGGATATAAATATCCCTTCATCAGTTTGAGCTATTTGTAGACCAATGAAGAAATAAAGTTATCTAAGCATAGATATCTCAAACTTACTTTGCATTTGTGTAGCAAATTCTTTGCATATTTATTGTTTCTACCACCAAAGATGATGTCATCTACATAAATAACAATAATCAACATATGCTCACTTTTTTATTTGAATTATAGATTATTGTATACACATCCTTTATTGAAAAATTATTGTTGCAGGTACTAGTACAATCTTGAATACCATACTCTAGGTGCCTATTTTAGACCATACAATGCTTTTTTCAGTCTGCATACATAATCTTCTTGTTTTGACAGTTGAAAACTTTTATGTTGTTCTATGTAGACTTCCTCTTCTAGGTTCCCATTCAAGAACACTGACTTAACATCCATTTGATAGAATGTAAACTTTTTATAAACATATAATGCTAGAAACATTATTATAGCTTTCAATCTAGCAACTGGAGCAAATGTTTTCTCAAAATCTATACCCTCAACTTGTGCATATCCTTTGCACACCAATCTTGATTTATTCCTTATAACACCTCCATTCCCTTTGAGCTTATTTATAAAGACCCACTTTGCACCTATATCATTCTTGTTTGAAGGTTTTGGGACTAATTGCCAAGTTTTATTCTTTTCAATTTGGCTCAGTTCTTTTTCTATGGATTTTAGCCAATTCTCATCCTTACTGGCTTCAACATATCTCTTAGGCTAAATTTCAGACACAAGATCAAAACTTACTTGCTTCTTGTTCATTGAAGCTCTTCTCCTTGTCTAAACTCCTTCATTCTTATTGCTAATTATCTGCTCTTTAGGATTATCCTTTTGAACAGATCTTGGAGGTGTCTTTTCATTCATATCCTCAGCCTCTTCATTATCTACTTTTTCTTCAAGATCTAATTCTTCAATACTAATTTCCTTATTAGGTTCAACATGTTTCTATTGTCACACATTTCACTGACACTTAGTAGATTATTACTTCAATCCTTCAACATAAAGGACATCATGTGTAGGCAGTTTTCCATTTATGTTTATAGATCCTTTACCTATAATATATACTATAGTATTGTCTCCCAAGATGATAGATCCTTCCTTACATTTGCTCAATTTGATGAAATTGCTCTTATCACCAATTACATGTTTTGAGCAAACACTGTCTATTGCCCATAAATTCTACTCCTTGGCATGGAATGTAATTTGAACAATCATAGATTGATTTTTCACTTTCCTTACTTCCTTGGGTTTCTTATTTGGCTTATTTTTATCTTTTTTAGAGACTCATGAACCTTTTTTCATATTGTCAGGCATGTCTTTCTTTACACTATGTACTTTTGATCTTAAATAACTAGTTCTACATTGTTTAGCTATGTGACCAAAGTTATTACAATTATAACATATTACATTTGTATCTAACAAAGGAGAAAATGAATTTAACTTAAAAAATTTGTTCTCATTTTAGGTATAACTCTATAATTAATAGCCCTATGACCAAAATTATTAAAGTTATAACAATAACAAAAGAAAGATGAGGAGTACATGGTCATAACATTTCTCTGTGCTGGATAAAGAGGTCTTATTAAGACTAGATTTTTTAAGTCCTTCACCTTTAGGTAACCATCTATATTGGCTAACTTTGTCTTCTTATTTGATTCAGGCTTCTTTTCTCCTTTAGGTTCCTTCACATCAACTGTGTTTGAGTCTGTATTTGTATCCTTGCAAGCTTTCTCTTTCTTTGCTCCTGATTTTCCTTCTGCTTTGAAGTTGTCATATAGGTTAGTAGATGTAATAGTTTCGGAACATTTTTATTTTTCATAACCAAGACTCGATATTTATTTTAAAGGATTTTGAGAGTTGATAAATTCATCAAGAATGTCTGATCCTCCTATCAATTTCAAACTTTTGCCTAGTTTTCCTTTAGCTTTCTCAAGCTCTTTTCTCAAAACCACAATCTCTACTTCTAACTTCATGCACTCATTAGATTTAGATTGTAGTTCAATTTTGAATACATATTATATTTTTTTAGCCTATTCAAATTGTGTCTTTAGGATCACTATCATCTGATTAGATTTCTTAAAACGTTTGGACATTTTCTCAATTTCCTTTTGTCCAAGCTTCTTCTATTCTGAGCTCTCTTTTCTTTGCTTGTCAATTTCCTCTAAATCATAGATAAGCTCATGCTCTAGATCCAATTCTCCTTCTTCATCTAAGTCTTCAACTTCTTCTTGATCCATAGAAGCTGATTCTATTATCATGAATAGGACTTCCTTTTCCTCAGCCACAAAATCACAATCATGATCGTCATTATAACTATCACTGTTATCCATTGAATCACTATTTTATTTTGTGTATAGACCTTTCTTGTTTTTGAAGTTCTTCTTCTTGGAATAGTGCGGCTTGACCATTTTACTATTCTATTATTACTCAGAGTTATCCTTTTTATTGTAAGGGAATTTAGCAACAAAATGTCCTACTTTACCATAGTTAAAGCATATAAAAGGTAACTTACCTCTATACTTTCTAGACCCTCTCTTTATTCTTCTGAAAAAGTTGTCTTCTTCTTCATCAATCTCCTTAGATTTGGATGAGGATGACTTTGATTTTACTTGTTTGGCTACTTTGAATGCAACTTCTCTCTTGAAATTGTTTTCTTCTCCCATTCTCATCTCATAAGTAGTGAAGGTTCCATACAACTCATCAATAGTGAGTTTATCCAGATTTTTTGCTTACTCTATTGTAGATATTTTAGAGTCATACCTTGATGGTAGATATCTTAGGACATTTTTGACAATGAATGATTCTTTCATATCTTCTCCAAGGCCTCTGATTGCATTGACTATTTCATCCACTCTGAGGAGATAGTTTACAATTTTCTCTTCCTCATTCATTTTAAGACTTTCAAACTTGTCTTTGTAAGTTTATAGTTTGGCCTAATTTACATTATCATCTCATTCATATATGCTCTTCAATTTATTCTAGATATCTTGTGCATTTTGATAATGCATCACTTTGACAAAATCTGAATTAGACAATCCACAAAGGATAACATTATTTGCCTTAGCATTGCTCTCATATGCTTTCTTGGTAGCTTGATTAGTAGGAGTTATAGCAGGGGCTGTCCATCCATTTACCATAGACATCCATACATTAAAAATTATTGAAGATAAATATGCTTCCATTCTTATACTCCAAAACGCATAGTTTGATCCATCAAAAAGAGGTGATTTATTTGATGAAGATCCTTGTTGAATAGCTATTTGTGTTCACCATTCCAAGATATACCTGAGCTAATTAAGCTTCTTCTAAAGAAACATGTCTCTGATACCAATTGTTAGAACACAACTATATAATGAGAGGGGTTATGAATTAGTATATTGATTAACTTAGTCCTTTTCAAAACATTTTAATGTAGATTAAAACTTTATGAAGAGATCACAAAAACATAAATATATATAACACTAGATATATCATGGAAAACCCAATATGGGAAAAACCACCATAAGAATATGATAACTCCAGGATCAAAATAGATTGAACCTTGTCCCCGCTTAGTGCGAGTGCACAAGTATTTTATTAATTTCAAAATAACAATTACATAAGGGTGCCTTTACTCCGTTAACCCTTTCACAAAGCAAATATGGATTTATATAGTTTTTACCAATGACCGGTAAAAACAACTAATCCAATAACCAACTAAATACGGGAAAACAACCCGTAAAACAAATCTAATTAATAAACATAAAACATAAAAACTACCTAATAATTAAACTAAGTTTATTTATTTTATGGGGGTGTCTTTATAAAAGATGCATGCCCCATTTACAATAGTAATTATTTTCTACCAAAAAACTAACCTAACGTTAAGACTTTGGAACAAGTCCTAACAAACCCCCCTATGATCCAAAGTCAGGTCTTTGGACACATACCAAGCATTTTTCTGAATTTTTCAAATTTGATTCTGTCAAGGGGTTTTTTGAAGATATCAGCTGTCTGATCGGCAGTTGGGCAATATATTGGATCAAGAGTTTTCTTTGCCACCAGCATTCGCAAATAATGATATTTGACATCCATATGTTTTATTTTGGCATGAAACACTGGATTCTTGGACATCTTGATTACACTCTGATTATCAATGTATAACTGTGTAGGAGTAAACTGAGAAACCTGAAGATCTTCAAGAATACGATGAAGGTAAACAATTTCTCTAGAAGCATCCCATGCTGCAATATACTCTGATTCTGCTGATGAATTTGCCACTGTATCCTGCTTCTTACAACACCAAGCAATGGTAGCTGAACCCATATGCATAGTGTATCCTGTGGTTGACACTCTGTCATCCACACATCCGCCAAAATTTGCATCACAATATCCAACAAGTTTGAAGTTCTTGTTGCGGCGGTATTCAAGGCCATATGTTTTCGTTCCCTGAAGGTAACGAAGTACTCGTTTTGCTGCATGCCAATGAATTTCTCTAGGTTCATGCATAAACCTAGATAAAATTCCAACTGAAAAAGAAATATCGGGCCTGGTAGTCATCAAATATATCAAACCTCCCACCAATTGTCTATATGTTGTGCCATCAAAAAAGGCACTGCTATCATCCTTAGACAATTTCAAGTTACTTTCCATGGGAGTGAGGGCAGGTTTGCAATCACTCATGCCAAACCTCTCTAATAACTCAGAAATATACTTAGTTTGTGAAATGAAAATACTATGCTCTTTCTGAGTTACCTCTATGCCTAGATAGTAGTGAAGAAGTCCAAGATCTGTCATCTCAAACCCATCTTTTAATTCCTTCTTCACAGACTTATGAGGTAGGATTAAGAGGACGAGGATTGCTCAAGGGACGAGCTCAAGTTAAGTGTCAAGTGGACGAATACTCGACTAACAGTAGAATGGTCGCAGATGCAACGCATTAAGAGGCTCAGGTTCTGGGCGTCCATCAAGAGAAGACAGACGATAAGTCCCTGATCCATACTTGTGCGTGATAATAAAAGGTCCGAGCCAATTAGGAGCAAACTTGCCTCGTTTACTTTGCTCCATATTGGTCACATGTTGATTCTCTTTGAGGACGAGGTCTCTGATGTTGAAATCTCATTCTCACAGATTTTTGTCATAGGTGCGCTTGATGCGATGTTGATAGACATGGAGATGATTAAGGGCAGCAAGACGGCGTTTATCAAGTAACTCAAGTTGAGCTAAGCGATCTTGATGAAAGTCATCGTGGGAAAGAATATCATGTAGAGAAATGCAGAGAGACGGGATCTGTACTTCGAGAGGTAAGACAGCCTCTGTTTCGTACATGAGAGAAAAAGGGGGTAGCACCCGTAGAGGTTCGGATGCTAGTGTGGTAAGCCCACAAAGCGAAGGGAATGTGAATGTGCCAATCCCTGCCTGTGTCACTGACCACTTTCATGAGAATTTTGGTGAGAATTTTGTTGGAAGCCTCGGCCTGCCCATTTGCTTGTGGGTAGTAAGGCGAAGAGAAACTGAGTTTGATGCCGAAGGAGTCGCATAGCTTTTGGACAATTTTGTTTTTAAAGGACTTGCCGTTATCAGTGATGATTTTATGAGGGACACCAAAACGACAGATGATGTGGGTGTTGATGAAGTCGATGATCTTGTCGGCTTTTGTGGAGATGAGAGGAATGGCTTCCACCCACTTGGTGAAATATTCAGTGGCTGTGATGATGGATTGATGACGAAGAGATGAATGAGGGTTAATCTCACCGATGAGATCTAAATCCCATTGAGAAAAAGGCCAAAAATCCTGAGCGATTTGTAAGGCGTGAATAGGAAGATGAAGCAAGTTAGAGTGCTGCTGACACTTGATGTAACGCCGAACATAATCGCTACAGTCTTGATGAAGGGTAGGCCAATAATAGCCCAAACGAAGGATGCGCTTGGCAACCGAATTCCCACTAAAATGTCTGCCAATCCTGGAGTTATCAGTGGTATCAGAGCATGGTTGGGAGCACAGTGAATTTGAAAGAGAAAAGTGAAGGAATTTGAGTCTCATACCATAACTTCGAAGAGTTATCCCCATTGTTCAAACCCTTACCTCTATTGCAGGTAATGATGAAAATCATAATAAGTCTGTGAAGAAGGAATTAAAAGATGGGTTTGAGATGACAGATCTTGGACTTCTTCACTACTATCTAGGCATAGAGGTAACTCAGAAAGAGCATAGTATTTTCATTTCACAAACTAAGTATATTTCTGAGTTATTAGAGAGGTTTGGCATGAGTGATTGCAAACCTGCCCTCACTCCCATGGAAAGTAACTTGAAATTGTCTAAGGATGATAGCAGTGCCTTTTTTGATGGCACAACATATAGACAATTGGTGGGAGGTTTGATATATTTGATGACTACCAGGCCCGATATTTCTTTTTCAGTTGGAATTTTATCTAGGTTTATGCATGAACCTAGAGAAATTCATTGGCATGCAGCAAAACGAGTACTTCGTTACCTTCAGGGAATGAAAACATATGGCCTTGAATACCGCCGCAACAAGAACTTCAAACTTGTTGGATATTGTGATGTAGATTTTGGCGGATGTGTGGATGACAGAGTGTCAACCACAGGATACACTATGCATATGGGTTCAGCTGCCATTGCTTGGTGTTGTAAGAAGCAGGATACAGTGGCAAATTCATCAGCAGAATCAGAGTATATTGCAGCATGGGATGCTTCTAGAGAAATTGTTTATTGTGGTGAGATAAGGGTGTAATTGGTGAAATAAGGTTGTAATTTGGCAAAATAAGGGTGTAATCATTATTTTTGGTGTGGTTAAGTGCAAAACCCATCAAAAATACTTTTTTTTTACGCTCTATGCGGAGGTTAAGTGCAAAACCCCGTAGAAGCAGTGTCTTGTGCAGTGAGTGTGATATTTGTTTCATTTCTTTCGCATTTTATCGCACATTTTTTTCTACTGCACTTTCATTCATTTCAAAATGCCGAAAATTCAGAATTTGCTTTCAGATGGTGATAGATTAACAATTTTCAATTATTCAGATTGGAAACGATTGATGGAGGCTTCACTAGTGTTTAATGAGTTATGGGATATTGTTAAGAATGAAAATCCCACATTGCCAACAGAGCAGGCTAAGTTAGATATTTTCAATTTGCATGATTCTAAGGCCTTAGCTCTCATTAAATGTTGTTGTACTCGTGATACATATGTTCATATTGAAAATTCTCCTCATAGTTACACTGCATGGAAAACATTGTCAGATTTGTATGATAAGAAACCAAAGCATAAGAAGATAGATATTCATATGCAGTTGTTTACTTTGTCATTAGATGAGGATGGGGATATGGGAGAATATATGTCTAAGTTGAAAAATATCACTACTGAGTACACTAAGGCTGGTTTTGGAAAACTAGATGATGACCTCATAGTTACTGCTGCTTTGAAAGGACTACCGGGGTCCTATAGGAATTTTGTTGAAATGTTGCATGTCTCTGACAAGATCATAGGCATCACCTTTGATAAGTTGGCTGAGTTGCTCATCCAACATGACCTCTCTCTACCAAAGAAATCCAAGAAAATTGAAGAAGCCCATGTTTTAGAGTCAAAGCCTAGTTCATCTTCATCTGGGCATCAAAACAATAGAGGAAACAGTTATAGAGGGGGTCGAGGTTACAGAGGAGGCAGATATCAAAACAGAGGTAGGGGTCATTCACATAATCAACAATCTAATCAATCACATTCACATGAAACAAGTGATCGAGGACATGGTCACAATTCATATAGGGGCAGAGGTCGAGGTAGATTAGATATTCAGTGTCATAGATGTGGAAAATTTGGTCACATTGCCTCACAATGTAGAATTCCTTTTGATAAAATTCAGAGGCCACAAAAAGCGACTAAGACTAACTCTGCTCAGTATGTCGATCATGACTATGATGAATCTAGTAATGTTGCCCATGAATTTGCATTTACTTCTTTGGGGCACATTGATTATGTTGAATATGAGGCTAGAGATGAGCTCACAGATGTGTGGGTTTTAGACACAGGAGCAACCAAACACATGACATTTAGGAGAGATTTCTTTTGGTCTTATAAGGAAGCTTCTCTCTCTCTAGTTGCCTTAGCAGATAAGTCTATGCATACACCACTAGGACTTGGTACTATTCAAATTCTTCTTCCTAATGGGTCTATAAAATACTTGGAGGATGTTTGGTATGTTCACACATTGAAGAAACACTTACTTTCTTTGGTAACTATTCGAAAGAAAGGTTATCAAATTGTGCTTGAAAATGGGCTCATTTACATCAATTCAGTGAAGGATAATTATAAAACCATGTATACAGGATATGAAGATGGAAACTTGGTTAGATTACATTGTAAGGTGCTTCCTCCAAATATAGAACTTGCAGCAGTTGTTGATACAGGTACAGGTACTATGTCTACACAGCGGTTATGGCATCTCCGCTATGGACATTTGAATATCCACTCTTTAGTGGATTTGCAGAGATATGGTATGGTGAATGGGTTGCCCACTTTTCGCAAAGATAGTATTCTTTGTGAGTCATGTGTTTTGGGCAAACAAAATCGAGAAAAATTTCCTAAACAGTCATCTTGGAGAGCTAACAGATGTTTACAGTTAGTTCATAGTGATGTATGTGACATGAAAAAGTCATCCATTGGTGGGTATAGATACTTTGTCTTGTTTATTGATGACTTTTCTAGGATGACTTGGGTATTCTTTATGAAAAATAAATCTGAAGTTTTCGCTAAGTTTGTTGATTGGTTACACTTAGTCGAGAAAGAAACAGGTTCACATTTGGCCACTCTTCGTTCAGATAATGGAGGTGAGTATACCTCAAATGAATTTTCTGACTATTGTCAAGAACATGGAATTCAACGACAATATAGTAATGCTTATACTCCACAACAAAATGGAGTATCTGAATGAATGAATAGAACTTTAGAGGGCACAACACGTGCCATGTTACACTATAAACAGCTTGATGATAAATTTTGGGCCGAAGCCGTTGGTACTGCAGTGTATTTGAGAAACAGGTCCCCCACAGTTGCACTTTTGGGACAAACTCCATATGAGGCATGGTATGGGTTTAAACCCAAAGTTAAACACTTGAAAGTGTTTGGATGTCTTTGTTTTGCTTTGGTTCCTCCTAAACATAGAACTAAGTTGGAACCACGAAGTCGAAAATGCATCTTTCTTGGTTATTCTGAAAATAAAAAGGGGTTTCGTTTGCTTGCACAGGATTCAGGCAAATTCATAGTGAGTCGAGATGTAATATTTGATGAATTTGGGACTATGAACACTGCAGAGATTGATTCTCAACTTGATAGATTAGAGAGGAAAAATGCAAAAAGAGATAAGGGTTTGAACAATGGGGATAACTCTTCGAAGTTATGGTATGAGACTCAAATTCCTTCACTTTCCTCTTTCGAATTCACCGTGCTCCCAACCATGCTCTGATACCACTGATAACTCCAGGATCAAAATAGATTGAACCTTGTCCCCGCTTAGTGCGAGTGCACAAGTATTTTATTAATTTCAAAATAACAATTACATAAGGGTGCCTTTACTCCGTTAACCCTTTCACAAAGCAAATATGGATTTATATAGTTTTTACCAATGACCGGTAAAAACAACTAATCCAATAACCAACTAAATACGGGAAAACAACCCGTAAAACAAATCTAATTAATAAACATAAAACATAAAAACTACCTAATAATTAAACTAAGTTTATTTATTTTATGGGGGTGTCTTTATAAAAGATGCATGCCCCATTTACAATAGTAATTATTTTCTACCAAAAAACTAACCTAACGTTAAGACTTTGGAACAAGTCCTAACAGAATAGATACTAGAATATACCATTCTAATCTAGTCTCATAATAAGGAACCTCATTGGTTACAATGTTTATGGGAACCAACCCTAAAGAGACACCAATATCCTAATTTAAGAGCTTCAACTCTAAGGAAGCACCCACTCCCTAATATGAACACCCACTCAGCTTATTTGATGGCACCAACCTATTAGATCTATAATAGAGATACAAATCCAAATCATAATGTTGATTTATAAAAGAATCCAATCCTCTATTTTCTATTATAGGTCTAATTTGTAACTATTCATACTCTGCACTTCATCTCTCTTTTCTATCCCTTTGGTTTTGTGTCTCTATATTTATCTATTTGACATAATTCAAATCATTCCATCTCTCTACCTCTCTCTCTCAATTTGATTATACTTATTGGAAATATAAATAGCTCCAACATCTTCTACCTATATCCTAGATGACATATATAAAATCATTTGTTCTAGGTCTTCATATATTCTCTGTGTTCACACTTGTTCACTAACACATCACAATCTGTTATGGTCTTAGTTCATTATCTCTTTAACTGTAAGTTTCCCACATTTATTAATCATGCACCAACACCATGATTATTAGTCTCATTACTATCTATATCATTTTTTGGACTCTAGTTTTGATGTACATGCACATTTATATATATTTGATCGATTACAATAATAAAATTCATTGTATATGTCATGATTCATGGCTTACTTGCATGTTCCTATGCTTGACTGTTAGACTGAACATATCTTTAAATATCAATCATTGATCTTATGTTTGGCACCATGATCTAATGGTATTTATTTAAACTACTCCACTTTTAAACACATCCATTTGATTGATTTCTAACATGCTCATGCTCTCCATTCGATATTTTTACACTTTTGGACTTTAACTGTTCAAGTTTAAAAAACTTCCATTAGATAATTTGATCTGAGTTCCTATATGCTGTTAGATATTCAAACTATCATGATCATTATCTCTATCTTATCATTGAACATTGATTACTTATCTTCATCTCATTGCATCTTGAGCCTTTGAAATGCTTATACTCTGTTGATCTTCTTAAACTTGCTCGATCTTTAACTCACCATTGTGTTGATAAAACTCAAGCAATTTAACCCATTGAGTCCACTCATTCCATTAGATCTCTTTTACATGATCACCCACTCATCATTTGACCTTCTAATAAGTTCGATCATTATCTCTAACAAGCTTTCACTCATTGGGTCTCTGTTTGACAAGCTTCATGAATGTGACAATTGTCACTTGCACATTTAATTGGAGGTGCCTTTGATATTTTTCACTTTCTTATGTATCATTAGATCTTAAACATATGATTAAACATTATCCATTGATCTAGATGGGATAAATACTAAGTTGAGGACTTAGGAAATATTAGGAACTTTGATCATTGCTCGAGCTAGTAATTTTTAGGTCAAAGGGACTGATTTTACAATGATGACAAAGGCTTAAGTTATAACTTAAGTTACTATGTCTTAGCTATATCTAGTCAACATCAAAATAGAACATGCCTATTGATGCCATGACTTGAACCATTAGGGTTTTCCTGAGAAACCCTAACATGTTCAAGAGTAAATATAATTTAATTCTGGGCTCATCACTCTTCATCTGAACCTACAAACCATATATCTAAGATGCTCATGAAGAACCCATAACATATATTTTATCTATTTCCTTTGAAAATGTCCATAAATGGTCTTTGTAAAAGCATGACAAGTTTGTAGGACCTTGTGTAGATTTGACTATGGGGACCATTTCAATATCCCTAGAAGACTAAATTTGCACTTGCATAACTCTTGTTGCACTTAGTTGCATGACCTACAATTTAGCACATAAGATACTCTTACATAGGGGATTCCATCAATTTTTCCAATTGTTCTTGAAGCCTTCATATGTGCAAGATATGAAATAATAAAATTTCTTACTTAGTTTTATCTTGCAACCTAAAAATTTGACTATGTTAGAAAACATTTTCAAAATGCTTGGGAGTACAACTTTGCTCAAGCATATCTTTTGTCATGCTATGCCATGTGATTTAAGATTTAGCACATAGAAACTAGGCACAAAAATGAACAAACCCATATGATAATTTTATCTTGGCATCTCTATATGTGTGAATGCTAACCTCATCAAAATGGTTACTTGGCTCTGTTGAACCCTTTTGCAAATTTGGCTTAGTATAGAAACTTAGTGAATTATGTCTAAGTAGCCAACTTTTCATCCCCATATATTCTACCACACTTCATCACATGACTTTAAATATGGCACATAATAACTAGGGACTAATGTGATCATAACCATATGACCAACTCCTCTAGAATAATCCACACGTGATAATGGTGATGTCAGTAAACTACCTTCTTAGATTTTCCTATCATAGACCCAAAATGTCTAGATGATCAATATGAAGAACCAAATGATTTACACTCATGTGCACAAGCACTCCAATCATCCTTAACCTCTAATAGGATTCCTTGCATATCCTAAAATCACTATATTTTTCCTTGAGCATCAATGACATCCATAATGCTAATGATCTCCCTTTTGACATCAATGATAATCATTTTTCCAATAGAAACCTATGACTAGGTATCCGATGGGTCTTATCCACATCCTCAATGATTTTGTGGGAAAATTACATAGCTCAATTATACTTCAAACCCTTAATAACTTGGTGGGTGATGTAGAGTTAGGCCATATCTACCTCTTTCTAATGATCGGTGCCATGATCTTGGTCATTATGATGCACACTGCAACCCAAAGGGTAGGATATTACAGGTTTTTGATGTGCATGATGTGGCCTTGATTTTGGTACATCAATTATGTGTCTATATTTCCAATCTTATTAGAGTCCTCCAAGTCAAATTCCACATCCATTATCGAACATTGTATCCCTGACACCTTACTTATCCTCTCGAGTGTGATTTTTATGCTATGCTAGCAAAGTAATAGTAGTCCTCATGGATGCACAAGAGTAGAAACTTGATTACCTCCATGGGTTTTACAAAGTATGGAAGGCTGAATAATTAGAACAACCTCGTAGCATCCAAAGCATTTAAAATATTGAGGTCATACACCAATTAGTTTTTGGTGTATAGGTGCTCCACCCAATAGTCATTTTGCAACTCAACTTCATTCCAAGGTTTATGGTGATTATAGTAAAAAATTATGGAATTGGGTACCTTTAAGACCCAATTTTATACACACAACATCATCTCTAGGTATTTCATTTCTTTTATCATCATGGTATGGGTGACGATGATTGTGCCTTCTTTTCTTGGCATGCCATACTAACCTTTTATCTTTTTGCACATTGTGCCTGTTCTTCAGGAGTCTTTTCCCTGATTAATACTACTTCCTCCCAAGAAATTCTTTTTCCTATGGTATTATTGGTAACATATCAGTTATTAAATCCTTCTTCTTAGGCTACATCACCCTCTAAGGATCCTGAAGGTTAAGGCATGACTGTCCAACATTCCCAAAGGAATACGTGATTGATTGGTTGATGAGTTTGGATTTTCCTACTTTGCTGCCCTCTAATGGCAGATGTCAACCTCTGCAACCTATATCTACCAGTTTCATCTATTGTGGTCATATTTCAAAGTTATCCCTATGTTTTGATTAAATATATTTATGCTTGTCTCAATAACTATTTACAGATTTGTGATGCTCATTTACTTTCTCTAGAATCACTCTAGCTTTCTTCGTTCTTTAGTTCTGTAATCATAGATGGAAGTAAAGGTAAAAAGTAATAAATTAGCTTCCTTATCATTTAATAGGATTGAGGGAGTTAACCCACATTTACTACCCCCTTTCCTTTCATCTATCACTTCTCATTATTTATGCATTTTTAATGGCTACCATTCTTCGACCATCATTTTTTGCCATAAATGCATTTAATGAAATTATCTTGTCACAATGTTGGCACATTTATCACAACCACTATTTTTTTCACATTAATGACACATCCCATCCTGCATTTTCCTTTGAAGTGGAAGACAATTATGTCCCATGATTTTATTTAGAGTGGATTCAGTGGAAGACAACTATTCTTGTTTATTTCAAATTTTCAAACTATTTGGTAGGAATACCCTATCTTAGGGCTATGTAGTTTATGCACCTTAAATAACTTGTGTGACTTAAGTAACTTGCATGCCTTAAGTAACTTACGCAACTTAAGTAACTTGCATTCCTTAAGTAACTATCCAATGATAGATTCATCCATGCAATGCAAATTTTTTTACTAGATACTTTAAAGCTTCATGATTTGTATAGAATACAGAAAGAGTTACTAATAAGTATTATTGAAATTTATGTAGAGCATATACCATTGATAATGCTTCACAGTCCATGGTGGTGTAATTATACTTAATTAGAGTAATTTTACTACTAGCAAAGTAGATGGGGTTATCAAGTTGACCTTCACCTAGTTGTGCAAGGATTGCACCGACTACCATTCTAGAAGCATCAACATGGACATGAAATGAGCTTATCTAGGTAGGGAACTAGAATATTGGAGTGGTAACCACCTTCTCCTTTAAGGCCTCAAAATATTATTGGTAGGAACAAGTTAAAATTAAGTGCTCGTTATGTTTTAAGAGTTCCTCTAGAGGCATGATAATTTTTTCATACCCACGAATGAATTTACTATAATAAACTATATGTCCTAGAAAGGTGTGAACTTCACACTGAGACTTTGGTGATGGGAGGCTAAGAATGATAGATAATTTTGAATGGTATACCAAAATTACATCCTTGTAAATAATATGTCCTAGAAGAACACTAAAAGGTGTAGTAAAAAGACACTTCTTTAAATTTAGTGATATTTATAAGACTTAATAATGCTCAAGCATAAGCCATAGATTAGAGAAATGGTCCTTGACCAAGCTATAGACTATCTAGTCCTCAAATTAGACTTAAATAAACTTATGGATGAAAGCTTTAAAGGCTTCAATGACTATTTGTGAGAACACAATTGGTGTAGTCTTCAACCCAAAAGGCATGATAATATGTGCCAAGGATACCCATTCAGTGGAAAATGTAGTCTTAGGTTGATCCTCCTTGATGATCTGGCCTTGATGGTACCCTAAAAATCCATCTATGAAAGTATATATTTCACACCCAATGATGCCTTCAAGTATTTCCTCTATGAATGGTGTTGGGAAGGGATCAGTAATGCAAGATGCATTAAGTATATGATAATCAACATAAATTTGAATATATCCATACCCAATTAGAATCATCAATGGGGGTGATCACTCCAACATGCAACATACTATCATGTTCTTCCTTTACATTCACTCGTAGATTTGGATTCATCATTTTAATATGCATCTTATCTAAGGATGGATGAACTCCTTTCATCTTAATATAGCTTCTTGGAAAGACATCTTGGTTTTCTTTTAATAACTCAAATATTTTTGAAACTTCTATGTCTGTCTAGTAATTACCTATAGTAGCTATTTTTGGTTCTTCTTCTATGATGATGTTGCATTAGATAGTTTGAATTAGACTGGAGTAAGGGTTGTCTATGTTGGCGGAAATGTTATGAACAATTCATGTGCCATAGTCTATAGGGACATCTAAATTATTTTACAAAGGGTCAAGTGGGTTAGAGCCTTCACCTTCTTCTACCTGAAATACTAACTTGTGTTTCCCTTGGTGTATCTCTTCACATTGGTCTTGATCAAAGACTAGTTTTGTCATGGGAATAAGTTGTGTAGATGGTTCATTGAAGAGAATTAGACCTTATTTTGGGAAATTATGGATATATCTTAGGTGATATTCAATGGGACTAGGGTCACCAATAACTACTTCATGCATGGTCTGGAGAGTGAGGAAAAAATCCATTCTTAGAGAGGAATAATATAGTGTCAAGTTCATGTTTTCATTTAATAGATGCCAAAACTGGGTACCCATATGTCAATCTTCATGAACATACCATGCTCTCACCTAGGTTCATAAAGTTCCATAGAAAGCATGTACCCAAAAGTACATTGGTAAGTAAGACTCTTCAGCTCTCCATATTGAATGACATGCCTCTATATGGGGTTCATGTGCTTATACTCCGCTATAGATGATTGTTCCCTTGAATCGATTGTCATGATAGAATCAATGATGAAAAGAAAACTATAATTGATTCCATTAGAGAAGTATCTCATTATGGGTTCACCACCATCTTGTAGTTGTACCATCAAAGAGGTGAACCAAGGATCATATACAATCATTATAAGAGTGACAAAATTATTTAAGGCACTGGACCAAGACATGGACTTCCATTTATCTATGAAATTGAGGGGTTGCATTGAGTCTTTCTAAATGTGCATCTATCATTGGTCCCCTCATGACTTGGCCAATAATAAGGTGAATGAACCTATATAATTTATGATACTATTATGGAACATTCTCCTGACTACCAATAGCACTAGTGAGGTCATAGTCACCATGGGCCCAATAATTACAAGCATTGATTGTAGTATCATAAAGGGATTGAATGTCTATCCATCATAGGATGCCATCAGGAGTAGGATCATGTTACTCACCATCTCTATTAGTGACATTATAGATGTGGTTAATATCTTCTTCCACATTAATAGGTTTTATGTATGGGGTCCCATGTGTTTGATCTAGGGGAATAATAATGCATTTATCAACATTCTCAAAACTAATGTAGTGATTTTTGAAACTTAATTATGCATTATTTTCATATCACTAGGGTCACCCCAATAGAACTAGGAAGTCATCAGCCTCTGCTAACTTGAGAACTTCAAAGCCAACTTTGAAAGGTATTCTAAGGATATGTAGTATTACATTTTTGAGGATGCCAATCGATAGAGTATGAGTTTTATTAACCATAAATAATGTGTGGTGAAGGTTACAATGTCAGACTAGCCATTTTGTGCCATGCATCCTTGGTGAGGATGTTAACTTCAACACTAGTGTCAACTAAGATGTCTCGAATTACCCAACCATTAATGATAACATTCACTAATATTTCTTTGTCCTCTATAAGGGTAGGAGGAATAAGGGTATCTTGTCATTGAGCATGATTTAAATGATGATCCTCAATCTACCAAGTCATTTAAAGTTGAGCATTAGTTGGTGATATTACCTAATTTTTAAGCCAGATGCTTAGTTGTGGGATAATGTCTTCATCTAGAATACACTTGTAAAGTTATTTAAAATAGTCTCATTATACATTTTAAGGCTCGGTTGCCTTCTGCATATCATCACATTATGTTGCTTCTTGGTCCTTGAGAAATTTAATTTCTCCTTGTAGTTCTCATACCAACATCATAGTGTCTTGGAGCACATCCTTATATTACTGGGCATCATGATACTTCCTTGCCTAAGGCTATTCACATTGTACCTTCTCAATAGGAGTAGGTGTAGATTGAGATTGTCCCTTATTACACATAGTGATATTTACTTGTTGAGATATTAGGGTGCTTGAACATGCACACTAGTGTGGTTTCTCAATGTGAATCATACTTGCACCTTTTTCATTTCTCTCCTTAGTGATCATCGTGTACAAGTCAAGACATTATTACAATCGATAGTCCTTTCTACAAAAAACACACGTAGGATAGACTGGACAATCCCTTTGATATTGGTATGAGGATCCACATTTATAACATGTTTTTGGTGGGAAACGACCACCTCCTCATCCTCATCCTCTACCTCGACCATAAAATCCACCATTATCCTAATTATTCGACACATAAGTTTGGCACGTACTATATGCATGCTTCATATATATCACTAATTATCCAACAATAATTTATGTCATGGATGTAGGCATCACATATTTTACAATATTTAGACACCTTAGAATGTGTATCTCATGACAAGAGAAGACATGAAAATACATCATTATCTTCATGGTAAATTTCACATGATTGCTTTAGTACAATGCAAATGTTTTTACATAGGTAATTACTTTAATTATGTCCTTTAGACTCACAATCAGTGTACCAAATACCATTACGAGTATCACACATTATTTTTAGTTATTTTTTAAAGATACAATTCCATTAAATCTATTTGGGCTTCCATGAAGGACTAATCCCAATGTCAATACTAACAACAACTTCGTCATGGAGGGTGGCTTCCAAAGCTTCATGTGGAATAGTAAAGGTCTTATTGGACAGTGTTCATAAAAAAGGAAGCAATAAACCTCCCATGAACCATTGTGCATGTTGAGTAGCATTGATTTCAAATGATAGCTTTGACAAGAGTGTTTTGAATCATGCGTCATATTCTTGTGTACTTTCAATGAGCTCCTAATTTATATCTTTTAGTGCAGCAATACTTTGTTACTCAAATTTGAGAATGTCAAATTCCTAAAAGGAATGTTGTTTTGAGATGATCATAGTTAATTTATACTTGTTGAGAGTCAAACTTTTTATACCACTTATGCACTCTTTCCAAAAGTGTAGTCATGAATTGTGTGGCCTTTTGATAAGAAGAATTGATGCATCATGCCCTCAAAATAAGTTTGTACTTATGGACATGTTCTACATCATTCTCTATGCCTTGATATTTGGGTAGGTGAAGTGTCATTTGATAATATATTATTGGAAACTAAGGTGCTTGTGCTGGTGGTTGTTGAGAACCCCCAGATCCTATCCCTTGAGGGGGAAGTCTACCACTTCCTCTTATGCCACCTCCTAGTCTACCTCCTACACCTCCATCATGATAGCTGGTTGACTAATAATATTTGGGCCCATACTATATCCACTATGAATGTTATTTCCTCTAAGCATCCCAAGTTGAGCCATGAAATTCCCTTGAAGAGGCAAAGAAAGCATTAATTCCATATGAGTTACAATTGGATTAATTATAATATCCCTTATATGACCAATTTATGATTCTATGCTATCTTTATTATAATTATGTATACATAATTCATCTGATTCAAAAGCATGAGTGTGCACTATGATTAGGGAGCTTGATTGGTTCAAACTTGGTTCTTTAGTTTTTACTGTCTAGCTAGTTTCTCCTTCATATGATAAAAGTGGCATGGGGCACGGTTTGAAAGTAATGGGGTCCTCTTTGTGTGTTCTTGCTTCCCTAAAAATCCTAACAACACTTCTTGAGTTCTCTAGGTCCCTTATCATGTCACTCACTCATATGATCCTCTATCGAGCTTCATCATATTTTTGCTTCTGTAATGCCTATTGACTAGATACCATTTCGAACCTAAAATATTTTACCAACTCTTCTCTATTCCCCTTCTAGATGTGTGTCTCATGCAAAGATGGATTTATCCCTTTATTGGCATAGTTTCAAGCCCATATTCAATGAATAACTTCTTTATTTCCAATGAAAAATGTTTGATATACCGACCATGCAGTTCTCTAAGGAACTAAAACTTATCTTTTTTAGGATAAGAATAAGTGGTTACAACATACTCTAGAATGTCGCTAATCAACACTCCTCTCCACCAAGTATTAATAGATCATCTCCATGATGTTCCTAGCCATGCTAAAACTCTTTATCATTCTAACATATAAGACTATATTCTCCCAAAGTTTGTGATTGGCCTTAAGCATAAGAAAATAGCCAAGTATGCAAAGGAACTAGGATTTCCACAAAGAAATATTCATATAATGCACTTTAGATATTTTTTTATACCCACTAATGCGTGGAAAATCCTGGTTCAAGGTAAGGAACCATAAAATTATCCTCAACCCTAGTAATCTATTGCTCAATACTCTCAAAGGTGATATGTTCAATCATCTTCCATTACTATGCAACAAGTACTATGGGTCCCAATAATAGAACCAAAATGTTGGGTTTTTATCCTTTAATAATGTTTTTTAGGCACTGAAGTATAGCCCTAATGAGCTAACATGCTAGCCCTTCACATAAGACTATGGTCTTACATGCCCACCTAAAGCACATAACTAGAGATCTGTTCCCATGGGTTATGTTGCATAGTAACATATTGGTCATATTATTTGGGTTCAAACTTATATTTGATTAGAAGTTACATAGAAAAAGAGATACACTAATTTGGTCTTTGTATCATTAATCTCAAAAACCATAATTATGCAGATAAATACCATGAAGTTTAGAAATGATCACTTAGAAAAAATCAAAAGTTTACATAGATCTCATATTAAGTTACAACTAAAATTACTCAATGTAAACCTACCATAGATGCATAACTATCAATTAATTAGAACATGCACATTAGAACTAATTATAATATTTATAACTCTAGATTATGCTTCAACAAAATGATATCCAAAATTTATCACTTTACAATGGTTTCATATAGGGGTATTTGTACTTATTTTTGACCAAGTAGTTACAAAATAAATAACATGAGTGATTGGCCAATGAAATCTCTATGAACTGAGAGTCATGGTAGTCTATTAACTAGTTTCTCCTAAGGACCTAGGCCTTTTTACCCCTTATATACTTGGATCCTTGCTGCCATGTGTCTATCTCTTTGTAGGTCAGTGAAAAAATCATGATGAATAAGCTCTAGATGACCCTTTAGAATTGCTCCTTAACTATCTCCTGCTTCCCATGTGCTCCCCAAGTCTTTTGCTACTATTCTAAGTCCTATGCTCTCGAGTCCCTCATAGTTATATCTCATCTTTGACTGGGTCTTCTCATGCTGGCACATTTATGCCCTTGTCCTTTCATGCCTCACTAGTTCTACACCATCATCTTACTGTGCAAGTCTAGTTTTATGTCCTAGTATCTCTATGCTATACTCCTTTTGCACTGTGCTAGTTCTATGCCAAAATACCAAAATACTTATCCAAAATTTGGGGTTCAACAAGTTGTGAGACATTATGGTTGAAACTATGGTGATGAAGGAATCCATCTTGAATTAGCTTGAGTCACACCGTTCATCTCCACTTCTAGTCTTGGAATCACATAATTCATAGTTGGTACTTGCTATGTTGTAACTACAAAGACATTCTTATTAATATCTTCCTTAAATTGCTACAATTCTTGATAATTCCTTTCATCATGGTTCATGGATTTTTAAAAAATATAGAATAAAACCTATAATTTTTGTATGTAGTGATAAAAAAAATAGAACTTAGAATTCATACTTACGCTTAAGATAGTCATTTCTATGATGCCATTCTCATTTGCATTCTGTGCACCATAGGCCTAGTTTAAGTTTATATTTTTCATGCATCTTATCAATCATTCTCATGAATGCATCTATCTTTGGCTCAAATTTGGAACTAGCTATGGGGGTGCCCCCATAGTCCTATATTTGCTCTACTTGCAAGAAAATAAACTGAACATTGACTTTAGTTCGAAACTGAGTCTACACAATGGCAAATATAATTCTTTGTCATAATCCTTCTATGAACCAAGTAACCTTATCTTTTTCCTACAAAATAAATTAAATTTTGTTAATGATGTCAACAAATCTTTGATCATATTCTGCAACTGATTCTCCCAATCTTTACGAATCTCCTTTAAATATTGAATGGCTTTATTTGTGCATCTATTTAATTTATATTCTACTATCAACAAACTTTTAACTTATGCAATGTTTAGGGTGTTTACATCCTTCTTAAAAATAAACTCTAGGGTTCATCCTGATAAATCCCCTATAATGAATAATTTATTAATGTCATATGTTGTTATTCCTCTAACCTTCCATTTCATGTTGAAAGTTATTAGATATTTATATGGGCTATTAGATCCATCACAGGGCTTTAAATAATTAAACATTCATGAAGTCAATGATAGAAGGGAAAAAATTATAGTTCTTATGATAGGCTGTTGAATGGTAAAAACTATGATTGAAGGTATCTATATAGTGGTGACTGCATATTTATGTGATGATGCACTGTTAGTTTGCACTATTGATTGCACACCATTAACTACACACTAGAATTTTCAAGTGTCTTAAATAAGGACTCTGCTCTTGTTTTTCTTTTGTCTATTGTCTAGTTTGTTTTTGCACTTGAATTTCCAAACTTGTTTGTAAAGGAATCAAACTAGTTTATATTCACCTCCTCGCCTGCACTTCTTCTTATATAAAATAATAAATTGGGATGGGGGGATGCATACTTTTGAAGTGAATGACTTCTATTTTAAAATTCTACTAATTTTGAACTTGAACCTACAATATATATGCATTTAAATCTGACTTCTTCCTAGGAGTTCTTCCTTGGGTCTAGATAGAAAACTTTTCATTAACGGTGATCTACCTCTACCTTTTAAATGATTTACTGCTAGCCTACATTATTACTTATGATTTTCTACCTCCATATCTACATCATTTCTATCTGCATCCTCCTCTTCATAGGTCCCTTCTACATACTTTGTGCACCATTTACTTCCAATAATATCCTCATCTCTAACATCTTATTCTTACATCTTTCCAGCTCTATCACCTTCTTCCATACTTTTAATCCTATCTATAGTTACTTATGGGTTTCTTAATTTATTCTAACTTCTCTACTATTTCAAATCAATTTTTAATCCCAATTTTTTCTTCTCATTCTGAGTCTTTTTGCCTTTTATTTCCTGGGATTAGGTTCAAG
Source organism: Torreya grandis (assembly GCA_037957365.1). Taxonomy (NCBI): domain Eukaryota; kingdom Viridiplantae; phylum Streptophyta; class Pinopsida; order Cupressales; family Taxaceae; genus Torreya; species Torreya grandis. The sequence continues at coordinate 257,765 of JARHVA010002838.1, read as the reverse complement.
TTTCTTTTACTCAGCTCTTCATCATTCAATTCATCCCACATGCACTCCCATGGTGCCTAAAATGACTACTCCATGATGGCTTGAGTAGGTGTCATGTCTTTTTCCATAGCCAACATTTTTATCAACATAATAGTCACTACAAAAATTTCCACTTGATTATTTTAACAAACTGATCTTCAGTAGTCTCAAAAGCTATGTATCCTTGCACTATGAACTTGGTAATATATCCATCAATTATTGTCCTTGTCGAATAATCTACTGCTCAAGACTAATTTTTATTTAGGTTACATAGTATATCTAATTTTTATTTTGTCCAAACTATAAGCTATATCTTATTTGGGCTAAAGCAACAGTATTCCAACCTAGTTAGCCATGCATATAATAATCTAGCAAATCACACCAAAATATTTCATATATTTCACCATAGATGTGCTCTTAGATAATCTCCTTCATAGTTTTTTTGACTCTCTTTGCTTTTTATTCCATGAAATTATAGATTCTGTCATCCAACCATCTCTTTATATTCTTATTTCTTGGTAGCCATCTCAACATATTTCATCCAAATGGTTCCACGCTCACCACACCATTATTAGCAGAGTTTCTTGGAAATACTCTAGAACATGCTAATTAAAGGGATAGTTTGCCTATTGGAGAGTAAATATAATCCATAAATGACATTAAAAATTTAAAATCCATCATTTATATCCAAATTTGTACATACAAGGTACGAACACAATTGTAACAAAAGATGAAACATAAATGACATAACATATGATAAACAGATTAAGTAAAATAGATTACTTACTGTCAACTAACCATATATAAAAGAATATTATGAAAAACCATATTATAATGATTATATTAATCTCTAACAACACATCGAAACCATATTCTATTACAACAAAGTGTTATGAATTCTTTTACAACTTGTTGTTTATTTAGATTCCAACCTTTTAAGATACAAAAGGAATAACTCTTCACATTATTCTCTTATCCAATTAGGCTTATAAGGCCAAATACATAAAAATTTAATACAAAAGATAAAATTATATACTTATCATATGTGTCCTATTATACTTCATAATTTTACCATGCCCTAATCCACGTCCAACATTCCACATCTCATGGCTTCATAGTTTTAACATATAAAACCACTCACTGTATTATTTATTGTCCTCTTTGTGTGTAATAAAATAAATTATTCAATAAGTTTTTAGTATTATGAGATATATCTTCATTTTTCTTGGTACTTACTATTTTTATTAAGTTTATCAAAGTTGTGACTACTCCCTCTTGTCATAAGATTTAGATGATCTACCCATACAATTGGGCATCAATTATTACAGGATTTATTTCACTAAAATTCTGATTCTAAATTAATTATAATAGCTAGGCTAATTCATTCATCAGGACCTTGTCTCTTATATATATGTATACCTATCCTCATGTACCTTTTTTTATTAAATTATTTTCCATTCATAGCAGTGGAAGACCTTGTTCTCTATGTTGATTCCTAGTAACATTCTAGATAAAATCTTATATATTAAGATGAGAGTGTACCATATTCAAATTTTTAAATGTCTCCTCTTTCCTTTATTTCTATAAAATTGGATAATCCTCAGTATCTTGCTATCTAAAATTTCTAAAATATGCACAAAAAGTTTCATGTTGCAGGTTGAAGGGCAAGTTTCATGCAATATGGTTCATCTCTCCACATAGATAAAAAGTAATAGGTTATTGTGGTTGGCTATTATTTTACCTTTAATTTTGGTGGCTTACCTATATTTTAGGTGATCCCCACCCTTATTATTGAATATAATACCCTCCATATTACTTATGAGGAAATGAGTTGCCCAATTTGGTTACCATTATGGAGATGTTTGATCCCATCCCTATTGGCACTGAGGTGAAGGAGGTGTCCATCTAGGTTGCTACTGAAGAGAAGGTTGAGTTAGCTTGGTTTAGATTGTGATGTTGAGGGATGCCATCCACCTTGTGGTACAACCTCAACATCATGAGTTAGCACATTTGGTTTTGGTATAAGAGACTCGGTGCAGTGATTATGAATCCATTTAAAGTGATTTCCTCCTTTAGCTCTTGAATAGTTTTGAAATTATTTTGATCATACATGTTGTAGTAAATGATTTTTTTTAGCTGCATGTCCTATGGTGAAACATACTTCACATAATTCTATTTTGATATTTAATAATTCATGTTGGTGGTGTTTCTCTTGTCCACACTCAATGCACCATACAAAAAACCTTGTTTTCTTCCCCTCATGGAATTAATCCATCATATGCAATAGCACATCTAATTTGGCATCAAATTTTGTAGTGATAAGGGATATTATCAACACTCCTCTATCGGTTTAATTTTGATTATAGTTTCTCTTGCCATAACTTCTGTTGTAAACTTAGCTTGGGCTATAGAAAACCAAATTTTGATTTATAAGCCCTATAAAACTAAACATTTTTTTACAGATCCTAAAACTTACAAAAATCACTTTGTTGATCACATTAGAAAACCAATGATAATAATCCCATTTGAATTCTCGATTTTTTTGTCTGATTTAATTCAAATCATGAATGATTTATCTAAAACACTTTTGCATCTTGAATTCCCTTATCAATTTGTCTTTGACCTTATTTAGGGTCATAGTTAAATTATTATTCTTAAAAATAAATTCTAGTGCTCGATTAATCAATTCTCCTAAAATTTCACATTTATCATTTGCCTCATTTGTTACACCCTTAACCTACCACTTCATTTCATAAGTCAATAATTATTACTTTGGGTTAATTGACCCATCATATGACATCAATGTAAGAAAATCTCATATAGGTAGTGAAAAGTTTCCTAAAATTGGGCTAGTTACAATTAGTTTAATTGATGATTGCGATGATAACTATGAACTAGATGCAATGGTGCTTAGTATACTAAGAGTATTGAAATCAATTATTGTACTAGATTCACCTCCACTGTCCTTCTTATGTTTTTCTAATATTTTTAAATTTCTCTAAGCCACTTCCTAGTTAATCTTATCTCTTTGAATATTTACAATCTACTATTCTTAGTATTTAAAGTAGATGTAGGGGATGTGTCCCTATAGAGTGAATGAACCATACCTGGAGTGTTTATAATAACCACCCCTAAACCCAAAATTGAATATATGTGTCAACAATTATTATTTAAAATAATGCCCTTGCCATCAAAAATACAATAATTGTCTTTGTGGCTACTCACTAAACCTACTTGCTAAGTTGATCTAATTTTGCTTCAATGGCCTCTTCATTTTATCTCCATTTTATTTCCTCATCTTATTTAGGGTCAATTTCTAAATCCTAATTAGTCTGTACCTTCCCTTCAGTTCCTTCATTCCCTTCAATCTCTTCTGATCCTATCTGACCTTTAGACTCAATTTATTCTTATGTAGGTATATTTCCTCTCATTCTCTTCATAAATTCCCTTATACTCCTATTTTTAACTACATTTGGCCCTTCATATTCTATAGAGTTTTGCTTGTTCCATATTTTCTATTATTGCAGCTCTCTTTTAAGCCACCAAATTATTTTATCATCTTGATCCTTTGCTTTATCTATTCTCCAAGTTTTGGTTTATATTTATTGGTTCATATATTATTCATTCAACTCCCTTTTATTTGTATCCCCATAGTGCCTCATGTGACTACTCCAAGTTAGTTGGAATAAACATCATTGCCTTTTCCACAACTAACATGTTCAACATAGAAAGTTGATTTATTTTTTTGCCTATGATCCATGTAACAAAAAAATAATATGCATCTTGAAATTCAATGTAACCCTACATATAAAATCTAGAAACCATTCTTAAATTATAGTCTTCACCCAATGGTCAATTGCATAGATCCATTGAGTATCTAAGATGTGTAACTTTTCTAATTTTCTTCAATCCAAACCATAATATTTCATATATTTCTTCATGAATGTGAGTGGAAATAATATCATATACAAAAACACCTATTATTACAAGTTATTCCCTTTCAACCTCATGTATCCTCAAGTCTAGCTAATTATCAATGTCCCTTTGACTAGTTAACCATTTTAACATATTTGGGTCTTGATAATAAAACCATTATTAGCAGAGGTCCTTAAAATCTCTCATCAAGACATGCCAGATGTTTTTTAATTTTAATGTTGTAATGGGACACCAAATTGGTACAAGAATTACATGAAGACAAAGCTAAAATCAATGTGAATATACAAAACTTTCTTCTTATTCATAACAAAAACATTTGCACTCTTTATCATTCTTATTATTTTGATAAATAAAACTAGAAACATTATATGAGGATACATTCATTATTAAATAAATATATACTCAATACAATATAAAATTATATATAATTTATTATAAGTTCTACCAAGTAATATAATGTTCAAACTATTTCCCAAAATTTCCCAACATTTCCTTTAACAATTTCAGTGTATACATGAATTGCAAAGAGACTATGAATTTTTGTCTTATCAAACTTTTGTTTCCTCTTCTAAAGTATATGAGGTACCCATTAAAACTTCCACGCATTTCATCAAATTACATTAAAATTAATTTTATATAAAATATGCCAAGGTGTACACTTGCCACACGTTAAAACTTACAAATTTATGTGTGAATTATTCTTCAAGCCTTCCTACTAATATGCAATCATGATCGGGGCACAAAAATTGTTCATTATCTTTAAATCATACATTTTATTCTTCATTGAATGAAGTATAAAATAAATCCTATGTACATGATGAGGGAATCAAAATTATTCATTTCCTTTTGATCATATGTATTTTGTTTACATAGAGCAAACTTGACTGAATTATACAATTGAATATATAAGCCATTTGTAGTGGTTGGTTCATTTTATTTGAGAAAACCTATCCTGATGGTTCTCTCTTTTACCTACATATTTATTTGGATTATTACATTACATACTTCTCCCCCACATTGATGAGGGTTGGGGCATGTCATCTTTCCAACCCAAGAGCCTTCATAGTTACACAAATTTGGGGCCCAATCATCCCAACTATCCATGTGCTTCAACAAAGAATCATAGTTTTATCTAATGCTTCAACATGGAAGCATCATCTCCAAAAAGTTTAAAAGGAAATATAGTTTTCACAAACACACAAGTGTACTATAACCCTTGTTGTTTCAAAATTTAATTTTTTATTTATTTCAGATTAAAATTGTCAATCTATGGACATTGACTACACATGATTGCAAGTTTCATCATTGAGTGACCTACACAATTGTATCTTCATACCAAAGATAAAGTGTGTTGTACACATTCATGTACATTTTATCCTAACTCTAAAAATTCCATAGTTGGAGTAAAAGGGGGAATTTATAGATACTAAATAATGGTCTTTGGTAGTTGGCAATGACAAGTTTGACACACATTTACCATGCATGACTTGAGTGCATAAATAAATTCATAATCCACCATTATCTCACACTTACATGTTATCTTATGATTCAACCCTTATGTTATGTTATTACACACCTATAATAATGTTAATGTCTATTTCAAACCTACTAAATATCCTACATAGACATCTCTAGACTCTTAATTTAATCCACTTATACATAGGGTGGTTACACCGTATTCAATCAATATTGCCAGTTGATACTGATCTTGATCCCAATAATGGTTATTATAGAAAATAAAATTTCTCATTAGGGTCAACCCATTTTCCTAGTGTGTTAGTGGCATGATTTTTTTTTTTAATTAGACTCATATATAGACAAATCAAGTCTCATTCAAAAGGGACTTGGCACTTATTTGGGACACATCTATACAATATTGCGTATTGAGAAAATATATCCTATTCTTACAAAATTAAAAACCTATGACTAAGAGCAGTCATAAACCAAGTCTGAATCACTCTAAATCTAAGTCAAATCAAACATTGACAAGTATCAAATTTGAATCATTAACTACATATAAATAGTGAAGGAGCACAATTACACTAGGTGGGAGAACTACACATGGCTTGATTTCCCTCCTTATAATATCATATACGTAAAAAATATGCAATAATAAAACATGGCGATTGGGGTCAGATTATCCCATTAGACTTTATTTATTTTTTGTATGTTTCTAACCTTCAAGAACACACCTAGGGTTTCAAGGTAAATGAGACTAATTTATAGAGTTGCATGCAACATGAGGGTTTAAATTGAGAATATAAAGTAAGTAGAGATAGGTTTAGGTGAATATAAAATCATTATTCCATCCTTATTCATAGGTCAATATTGATTACCATGTCAGTATCAAGTGTCAATACTAACCCAAATCAACAAAACTTACCCTAAAAAGACAAAAAATTAGTTTCAAAACCTAACAAACCACACATCTACCTTATCTTGGTTTTCATTTCTAGAATATAGTCCTATTTAGACAGTCACCAAGAAAAAATAAGTGATCATCCCTTTGTTGTGATTACTATATTTATCATATACCACTTATCAAATCATAAGAATCAATTCTAGTCTTTTACATTTAGATGTATGCTTGAATGCCATATCTTAATATCTAAATTACATTACAAAGTTTCTATCTTAATTAGATTAAGTAAATCTTCTTAATATAAATAAGGGTAAAATAGGAGGAAGCAAACTCAATGGATTAGATAGTTTATAAAAATGGTACAACCTAGTGTAGGAACAAATGTAGAGCATGATAGGTAGATCATCGAAAAGAACAAGGACATCAAGTACTTCTGAACTAGAAATTGACTCCATAACAAACTTATCATGAGAAATTAGGATATTATTGGTAACTCAGAATGCATGTGTATAAATTTAAAAATAATAATAAATAAACATTTAGTCTTTAGATGTCTCACTAGAAGGTTAAAAACATCATATATATCAAAACAAGAAAGAGTAACCATGTTAATACTAGAGTTAAAAGATGTTTGGTGGTAGGTTTATGCAAGGGATTTTTTGTAGCATAATATTTCCACATGATTTTCTTGGGAATAGTAAAACAAGTAAGAATCATATAACATATATCCATCATCATTATAATAAGTGGTGAGATACACATGGAGGGATTCAACTATAATATCACTAGGAGGTATTATTTTGGTAATGGTTTGCTTTGGGATAACAACATTTGTGGGGATATCGTCAGCTAGCATTTTTTGAGAATGGGGTTGCAAGGTAAAAGGAAATTGAGCTATGATACTAGGAAGAAGGTTGAAAGTTTTGATTTTTAGTTTAATACCATTAGGTCCATTTTCATTTGAATCCATAAGTTTTAGTGGGATATTGTTCACAAGCTCGGGGTGACCACTATAACCTCTCAAGGAGTTGATGAGATGTTTGAAATGTTGATATTGTAATAATGGGTTACCAAACAAGGATTTAATGGTAGGTATTTTTTATACACCATGTTTTTAGAATTGTTTAAAATTTCAAGCTTTGGTATCACCTTGAATTTTATAGATAGACCCATGTATGAAACTTTAACACATTGTCATGTGGAAGAAGCTACAATCCTTATGTGATGAGTCAATGGGAAGCCAAGAAATATGTTATAATAAAGGGGAAATATGAAGATCATAACATTCACCCTAATCATCTGAGGATGTACTATGACATGAATCCAAATGCATCCTAGGGGAGGCATGTGTCTTCAGACATATCCTTGACACATGCTACATGTAGACTTAAGGTTGTTAATAGAACAGAAGGGATTTAATGAATTCCAAAGAGGTGACATAGATATTAAAAAAATCATCTTTGAGGGATTTTTTTGATGTGTGTAGAGTAGGATTACAAGATACGTTAATCCATGTGTTAGTCAAGAAAAATATCTATAAAGAAACATATAGACACTAAAACATCAAGCCCACTCACTCATGGGGTGTTGCTAATGAATTATAAGAGCTATTTAAAGAAGGAATACTACCAAACCTTCCAAATAGCATCCATCCTTATAAAAATGGGCAAAAATCATGATTTTACCTAGATTTGGTACTCCAAGTCAGTGTTAATGATGAGTAGCATGCTCCTCACCAATGGATTAGGCTCACAAGATTCATTTGATTTGTGAAAATTGGTGAAGCTTTTCTATAGTAATTTATGCATAGTAAGTTTGTATAATTGAAGCTTAAAAATGGTGGTATTGGCTCACTTATTTAAAGCTTTTCAAGATTGTTCAGAATCAACCATGACTATCTATCTTGAGATCAAGATGTGTGGCTAGAAACTAATTCAATTTTGGAGGGACAAGCCATAAATATTCCCATTAATATTTAGAAGAATGGGGTATTGATGACTCATAAAAGAACTTAATCATAATATTTGTTCCATTAATGGCCTATGGATGCCACCCCATTGATGATGTCATGGGATGATGCATATTTGAGAAATGAATTTTCAATAAATAGATTTTCAATAACTTTCATGGAATTTTTACTTAGGCTCTTGATTTCATTTAATTTACTTAAGTGACTTTAATTAATTTTATGCAATTATTTGAAAATATGTTGCACGCTTAATCAGACTAGTCAGAAATATCATTTTACTAAGTCGTAATTTGAGTGAAGTATAATTAGAAAAAGGTGTCAGTTGCATACAAAACAATACCCCAGTTAGGGCATTATGGATGTGAAATAACACATGTATGTGATGTGTGCCTCTGAATTAAAATAATTTAGTGGTCTAAAGTGTCATTTTGCATGGTTTCAATTTGAATTGAAGTGATTTAAAAAAATATAACAATCACATAAAATGCATTGCCCCATTCATGGATACATTAGCCTAAATTGTCACCTGTTCATGGTTGATTTAGTTGATTGTCCAAAACATTTTCAACTGAATCAACATGGCCATCATTAAATTTTTTTTAGTGTGCTGATTTTAGAGCTTTGGAAGGACTGAGACTAAGATTAAACCTATAGGATAGGTATAAATAATTATATAAATCTTTGGAGGTATTTTAGGATGATTTTGAGTTTTAAGTGTAGTATTTATGTGAGCTATGATGTGCTTCATGTTATTCATGTTAAAAAAGTTCTCTACTTGAGTGAAAGAGATAGGGTTAACCATGATATCTATGTAATTAACAACTAGAGCTAAATTTTTTGGAATTTGAGAAAGATTAGGAAGAGTATTTTGGTTAATTTCAAGGTGAACATTACCTTGGTTGAGCATATCATGATTATCTTTTCCTCTATGTTATTTGGTGACCTTTTCAAAAACTTGATAGCATTCTCTTGTCATAACATCATGGTCATATTTATGACCAAGGATAAAATCATATGCTAAAGAACAAATAGAATGAATTTTTTTGTGGAAATGACCTTAACTAGCATGAAACTAGCTAAAGTTTTATGGGTCATACCATTGGGGTTTAAAGTTAAATATTATTGAAATCTATAGGTATAGGTCTAAGAAGATGTTATACAAGCTATATTATCCTGAGAGGTTGATTTTGATTGTAATTTTGGTTGTTGGAAGGTAGGGGAGGTTGGAAAGGGTTTCTTGATATGGATGGGAGAATAACTGCTTCTTGTGATCCTCAAGGCATGATTACATGAATGGTGTTCTTGGAGGTGTGACTATGATCATAGGTATCAAAGACGTCATCATTATTAGCATGTTTTTTTTGGAGGTATTATAATCATTCAAATTCATTGTTTAGGATTCTCAAATTATCTTAGGAGATTGTCTTATTTTTAATCTTGATCAAAGGCTTCATCCAATGACTTAGGAGTGAAGGACCTAATGATGTATTATAGTTTTAAGTTTAAAGCAGTTTTAAAAAAGGTCAAAAAAGTTATCTTTAGTCATGATATGCTCAACTCTGTTAGCTAGTGATTTTTTTATGTTTAATAAATTCTTGGGCATTCTCATTATTCATTTGATTGTCATTGTTAAATTTTGTTAGGTTATTTTCAAGTTAGTCATGGTATTGGAATTTTTAGACTGACTTAAGTTGATTGTACCATTATAAAGCATCACATGTTAGGATTTTGGCAAGTGGTTTGGTAGCTATAAATGTGTTAAGTTTAATCTAATCCTTATAGACGTTACCAAAGGCCTTGAGATGTGAAATAAAATTAGTGGATCCATTATAGGAGATAATAGGATTAACTCCATAAATGTCAATGTTTGTGATTTGAGGTGCTAAGGGATTTTTTTTAAGCATTGGGTGATTTAATCATAAATATGAGGTTGTGAAATGATAGTCCTAAGATGATCTCTAAGGTGGAGGTGGAAAATCACTTTAATTAAACATTCCCCAATGCTCCTATTGAGGTTTAGATTGGATTTAAAAGAGTTAGTTTTGCATTTAAATGCTAGCCATTTGGGTTATGAATTTTAACATTACTTTTATTACATTAGGTGTATTTTGGATTGAAGTAGAGGTTGGGTAGAATGTTGAGAAGATTGAGAAGCATAATAAGTTGCATTAATATTTAAATTTATATCAGACATTTGGGTATGAGCACCAAAGCTAAGACCCACCATACTTAGAGCTATAGAAGGAATGGTGGATGCAAAAGGGAGAGGGAAAGTTGATGATTATCTTCGATCAAAATATGTAATAAAGCTATAAGGAGGAGAAGATGTTTCTATAAAAGGAAATAATTTATGAGATCATAGATGACTACAAGATCCTTTCCCCTATGCTTGGGGTGGCATGGGAGAAAAAATTGCATTTTAGCTTTGTAATCAAGAACATCTTGCTCTTCACCCTCTAATTTTTGGGTTTCAATGCGTTTACCTTAAAATAATTAGTCTTGTAAGGATCATTACATTTAGTTATAATTGAATTCATGTTAAAATCACTATAAGGATGATCTTGGGAATCAACAAAGTATAAAGTTGTAGGTCAATGAGAATCTTTACTAGTATTGGTTAATTCCATATCACTAAAATTATTGGTATAAAATCCTTGAAAAAATTGGTTGGTTTTATCTTTGGATTGCTATAAATATTGCACTTTGAAAATGGATATCAAACCTTTATGGATGTTAAAAAGAGAGAAAGTTGGAAAACAAGGTGTGTTTGACAAATTGGGACTACTAGAAAAAGAAGAGAAAAATTAACAAACTAGGTAAATTGATAAATCACAAATAATATAAATGTGAAGACAATCTAACTAGTAATAGGATAGGATTCACATTAGGATCACATGAATGTAAAATTAAAAATGCATTCAACATATAAAGATCTTATAATATAGGAAAAATAGATTATCATAATAGGGTTTGCCATGCATACAAAGGTATATGCCACAAAGTGGGGTGGAGGTCATAAGCAATAGCTATTTGTAATAGGGATATCAAAGATATAATAAGGAAACTACATGGAATGAATTGAAAAACAAAGGGAAACCTAAATCTAAAATGCTAAGAATATAAATTAATAAGATATTAATTCTAAATGGCTAAGGGGTTGTAACTACATACAAAGATAGTACAAATTATTCTAAGCATGGATAAAGGAAATCTAACTATGGTTGCATCCAAAAATTTGGATAACCTACACTAATATGAGTAGAAGGATATTATAGGAACGTAGATAAGTAACAAAAACATACTCTTGTAACAAATGCATAATATATCTATCTACTAAAGTAAGTAAAATAAAGAGATTAAATATAGGGACACTTACCTTAAGTATAATTTTTGGTGCATCAATCTCCCCCTTGGCCCTAAAGACCCAAGTATAATTTTACAAGAGATGTTGTAGGTGAAAAATTCAAATGTCAAGGATTAAGACCTATGTATCCTTAATTGAGGACTCCAAATAATAAGGGGCACCTCTTTGGTTTAGATTTCTTATATTGAGCTTTAAAGACCTTGATCAAGACTAAACCTCCATAAGAGAATCTCTTATCTCTTAATTCCTCTTATGTTCTTGGAGTAGACATTTCATGTGCAAGAAAAACAAGTAATTATTTTGATTTTATCAAATTAACATTCAGGAACCTTATAAATACTAACCAAAGTCCTAAAAGTGACCTAGTTCAATGGCAATGAAATCAATCCAGATCGATCTAGTACATGAGTTTGGAATGACATAGTACTAGGTCAGCCATGCTAATATAATATAAACTATTTTACCCTTATCTAGACTAAAGTGGATTACTTAATATAATTAAGATAGAAAATTTAAATGTAATTCAAATATTAAGATATAACATTTAAACATCATATGAATGGAAATGATTGAGATTGATTAATTTGATTTGATAATTTACATATTCTAAATATAACAAGTACAACAAAGGGATGAATACTTCGATTTTCTAGGTGATTATCTAACTGTGATTTTATTTTAGAAGTGAAAATTAAAATAAAGTAGGCATGTGATTCATTTGGTATCAAAATTGAATCTATGTCTGGGCTAGGTCAATTTTACTGATTTGGGTCAATATCATTAATTGATACTAACCTCATGGATAATACCAAACTACACAAAAGTAAGGTATAATGATTGTATAATAACTTATGTATATCTTCATGTGCTCTGTATTTGTGATCCCAAACCTTGATGATGTGTGTAGCTCTATAAATCAACCTCCTTTGCCATGAAACTGTAAGTATGTTTGTGAGGGATAAAAATTTACAAAAATGAGAGGAAATGTAATGAGTTGAGATAACCCCAATCATCTCCATTTGATAATTACCATTTCCTATGTATCTAATACTATGAGGAGGGAAACCAAGCCACACATAGTTCTCTCACCTAGTATGATTGTGCTCCTTCACTAAATGGATACAACTAATGATTTAGATTTGATACTTGACAATGTTTGATTTAACTTGACTTTCGAGTGATTTATACTTCTGACTTGTGTTTTCTCCTAATGATAGATTCATAATTTGATAATAATATGGTATATTTTATTAATGTGCAATAATGTTTATATGTATATAAGATAAGTGCCTAATCCCTTTGAATGAGACCTTGATTTATTTATATGAGTCTAACTGGGTAATTTATCACATCACCAACATGTTAGGAAAATAGATTGACCTTAAGGATGGGTTTTATTTTATAAAATAGTTATTTTTGGGAGTGGGTCAGTATCGACTAGATCAAGTCAATATTGACTAGTGATACTGACAAAATCTAGCAACAATAAATTATGTACACGTAGAACAAACTAAGAGTTTGGAGAATGTTTGTGCAACATATTTACAAGTTTTAAATAGACAATGTGGTGGTTGTAGTTGTATATAAATAGAACATAAGAATTTATTGATAAGATATCATGCAAGTGTGAAAGGATGGTGGATTAGGACCTTGTTTGACTGATAAATTCATGCATGGTAAATTTCTATCAAATTTATTATAATCAAATATCAAAGATCAGATTTTAGAATCTAAAAATATCCCATTTTTATTCTAGTAATTAAATTGATAGAGTAAAAGGATAAAATGTACCTAAGTGTGTACAACACACTTTATCTTTGGTATGAAGCTCCATTTGTGCAGATCACTCAATAGAAAAACTTGAAATCATGTGTAGTAAATGTCTATATATTGACCATTTTAATTTGAAATTGAATTTTTGAAATGTTGAAAAAAGGGTTGGTAAAAACCATGTTGTCCTTACAACTTGTTGGAGATGATGCTTCCTTGTTTAAGAATTGAATAAACTTGTGCTTCCTTATTGAAACACATTGAGATTTGAGGTTATTGTGACCCAAAATTATGTAACAATGCAGGGTATTGGGTTGGGAAGGCAACATGCCCCAACCCTCATGACTATGGAGAAAAGTACATAGTGTACTAACCTAAATAACTATGCATGTAAAATAGACAAAAATCAAGCCAAGTTTGCTCAAATAAATTGAATCAAAAAGTATAGATGGTTTATAAATTCAATTATATAGGTTCACTCAAGTTATCTCCATGTAAACAAAAAACATGATAAAAAATAAATGAATAATTTTCATGATGCCATCATGTACATACATTTGATTGTGTAGTTTCACTCAATGTAGAATATCAACCATTTTTATTCAAATGTTAATTATATTATTGTCTACATGTGCATGAACAAGTATCATGCCCCATGAATTTGTACTAACTGAAATAAAATGCTATACATCTATATGATAAATTTGAAAATTTGTATCTCAAATATATGTGTATATCACCTATAATTTTTGATCATGTAAAATGTTGTGCATATACCCATGCATATACACCCAAGTGTGTATGAACATAATCTCAAATGTTTGTAAATTTAGTGCATATGAATGGAATATGGACTTATAATTTATATCAAAGTGATAATATTTGTCATGTATATGAACCATCTAATATTTGAATCGTTTTGAATTTTTGAATATCTATACTCTGATATGATTTTATACACATGAAGGCTTATGTCTATATGAAAATTGCATTATAACACCCCATTTTGAGATGAGGGATGTATCATGTAAGTCAATCATGTAAAAATAACAGTTAACTTTATTATGTTATGTACAAATATAACATCATGTCAACAAGTGGAGGATATGTCATCTTAGTAGTGTATATATTGATCAAGGTATATATGCAACATATGTAATGCAGGGCATGCAATTGTTATATTTATATAGATGTGTCAAATGAATAATGAAATATAAGTATATTTGAATAATAATATGTAGTAAAAATTGCATGATATAGATCATGAAAACACTCAATGTTAGCAAGCTCAACACGCATAAGCGTTAGTATCACACATAAGGCCAATGATAACATACAAGGGACATCAAAATATCATAATAAACAATGCTAGGGGCCATATATAAGATCACAAACAAGGGACATAAAGGATGTCACATTAAACAAGGCCCAATGGCCACACACAAATTAGCCTATCAAATAAAAGAGACACAATTATGCCGCAGTCGAAAGAAGAATTTTAAACTGTGGTGAGACAAGGCCATGCTAGGAGGATAGGCCTACACTATGGCCTTATCTATTGACTATGAATACATCCTGGTTGACTGTGTGATTTATTTTTTTATGTGAACACTTATGGTTGTGTGAGAGGGTTTATTGATTGTCAACATGTGTCATTTTTCCATGTGGAAGACTTGAAAAAGTAAAACTCTAGTTCTTAAAATAAATAAAATATAGATCAAATACAAAGGGATAATTGGGCAAGATGAATAGCTAGGCTATCCTTAGAAAACCTCATGTAATCTAAGTGTTGTCTACATAACCCAAAAGGGCCTTAGACTGATGTAGTTCTCCCTCGTAGAGTGAGTTTGTGAATCTTCACATTTTCTATATGAATTCAACTAAATAGGTTGAATTTAATGCTTAAAAATGAGACCATTTGACATACAATAAAAAAACTTCAACTTGGCCTATGATTGCTAAAATAATTTAGAATTCAAATTGGAAATATTAGTGCCCTTTTGCTCAATGTGTTGTAAAATTTCTAAGTGATTGTTAGATGTATTTTGAATGACCTTGATGTGCTTATATATCAAAACATTTTAAATATTTCTGTTAATTGACCTTACCAAAAGTGTGGAAGAATTAATATGAAATGTATCAAATTTGAAAAACTACTATTGGAGTACATGGTACAAGGCCACACTAGTGGAAAGGTCAGTTGCGGCTCTATCTTCCTAGAGAGGTCTTGTCCTAAAAAGATAGAGATTGTTAGAATTTGGCTGATATGACTCTCTAGGTAGAATAGGGATGCCTGAGTGATTTTTTCAATATTTTTAAGGTAATAAGTATAATATTGAATAATCTCATAGAGATTTCAAGTTAAAGGAATGATGAATAGGCCAAATAAGGTAAGGATACCAAGATTAAAAATTATTAAGGACTTAATGACTAAATTTGAGTGTCTACACCTCCCCCTCCCCTTTATTCTAGTGATATGATGAAGTGAAATTACTAAAGTAAAGGAGATGCAAACCTAAGTGTGTATACGCTTTTAATATTTTAATGTGAAGCTTGAAAGTGCAAGATGCCTCAATGCAAAAACTTGCACTAATGTTATTAAAAGGAGTTACTATTCATATTTAAAAATTTAAAATCTAAAACTTAAAATTTAAAAATTGAAAATAGAGCAAGGAAAGAATGCATTTGAAAGAGTATACAAACTAATTTACCTATAACTTAAAAATGGAGGAGTATGCCCCTTTGTTGAGGCATTTGGATATAATTTAGACCTATGGTGAATTGAGAATGATCAAGTCTCAATTTAAAAACTAGTGAAATCTATTGAGTTGGAAATATTGTATGCTCCAACTCTCATATGAATGTGTAGAATACTCTTGTAGAATTATTGAAGGGGTGGAACCACCAAATGTGGTTCACTACATGAACCATGGACATTGAATATCACTAAACTCAAATGTGAAAGGATAAAAAAGGTGGAACCACCAAATGCAACTCATTGAAGTGCAACTATAAACATTGAGTGTCACTAAAATCTAACGTGGCCCACTTGAAAAATGAAATTAATCACACCACTATAGATAGATCTAGATTATAGTTGAAACTTTTGTACCTTTGAAACTTTGAAACTTTAAATTTTGAAATTTCTATTTAAAAACATGAAAATGAATAACATGCCCCTTGTATATGTACTGAATTGATATAGAATTCCAATTTATCTTGTAACTAATGGAAATATATAACTTGTAAATGTAGAAATGAGTGTAAATGCATGTCACATTCCCCATAATATAAAAATTATGAATAATATCATATTTTTGAAACTATATACTGTCATAAATTTGATTTTTTTGCTCATGAAGTTTTGAATTCTCAAGACAAGTCCATTGTGATGTCCTTTTTGAGATGAGAGATGTAGCCCATAAGTCACTAATCTCAAAATAGTATTGTATAATATGTAATCAGGTAGTATCATATGAAAATTTTAATTATATTTCAACATAATGTTGAATATAACAATGAATTATATAGAGATGTAGCATTGAATTGTAAATATATATAACATTGAAACACACAAGCATCATTTGCATGATATATATCACAAAATGATAGTAAATGTAATAAGTAAAATAAATACATTATATGAATCATGGCACCATAGTAATAATAAATTAATATTCAATTGATGTCACACAATGTCATATAATTTGTATATAATGTCATACATAAGGCCCAATACTACATACAAGGGACAAATGAATGTTGCATAAACACACAAGACCAAGGCAAACATAATGGTATAATGATGTCATACAAGAATAACATGTATAAATTACACACATAAAGCCAAGGGATACACATAATAATAAAATAAGTCCCAACTTATTATGTTCTAAAGTAAGAATGGAAGCATAGAAAAAATGAGATTATTCTACACCATTCATATGTATCAATGTTATTATTAGCAAATAACATATCCATGTAAGACAATGTAAATTAAAAGTGATTAATAAATCATTTTTATTATATATATCTCATCATGTTATACATATTATGTATAGATACAATTTTATCATTAGGATTGCTCACAAATGTTAGTTTCATAATGTTAGATAAATAAATCAAACAAAGCAAATGAAACATAAAAACTTGAGCCTAGGACCTTGTGATCCAAGGTAAGAGAAAGTAAAAACCAAACAAGGAAAAAAAAAAACATTTAACATCATACCTTTCCCTTACATATTTCTCACTTTGTCAAGTGAATAAGTGGAAGTGGCTTGAATATGTAGCTCCAAAAGACTTGTAACAATGTTGTCTAGGTTGTAGATAGCATATGCTTTTGAAATATTTGAAGAATGTTGATGTGGAATAAGAGTGATTCATGAGAGAGTTTTTTAAACTATCAAGGATTCGATGTGATTCTTGAACATGGAGATTAAGGAGGTATATAGTCTTATTTATAGTAATTTTGAGTAAACTTGGGTTGTCCATCTTAAATATGAGATGGAGGGTGGAGAATGCACCCTCCACATCTCAGATGGGTCAAGAAATTGAGCCCTTAATCTCTTGGAAGATCAAGGGAGGGGAATTAAGAGGACATGTGATGGGGCATGGATTTGACTTCCACCTCCTTGGAATTTGATGGGGGTAGGTGGATTGGAAGATCTTGTTCACAAGTGGGAGGGAAATATCAGAAGCACATGGTTAGTGGGGGTCAAGTGGGGATAGAGGTGAATATAATATTCACTCATAGAATAAGGTGAGGATATATTAAATATTAAATTTTATTAATTATGAAAATTTCAAATTCTATGGAATTTTTGATTAGGGAAGGATTAGTTAATTAATTCAAATAAATTAACTAATGAATATTGAATACTAATGAAGGAAATAATCCAATATGTAATGGTGATAGTGAATAAATGACTCAAAATGGTGCATTAACCCAATTAAGGATTCCCCAAGATGAATTTAGACTTATATGTTAGATGTGCAAAAGAATTTAAGATAAATAGATGTTTAGATTAATTTATGCATAAATTTAGGGAGTCCTTCCATTTTAAAGTTTTGACATGTAAGGTGGTATTAATGAATTGTCTATAATAACCTATTGAAGTGTTCCTAGATAATGAAGAGATTCCCCTAACTTAGTAATATTTTTGGGTAAAAAGGGAAGCCTGACATCAAAAAACCATATAATAGTATGTATCATATCACACTCAAATACCTCATAAAAATCAATGTGTATTGAAAACTAAAATGTGTTAAGTAATTGACATGAAATAGATAACATATGTGAATAAATAAAATAAAAAAACAATAAAAATGATTTTGAGATCCTAATTTTTGATTTATTGAAAATATTTTGAATTTTTGAATTTTTTTACATATATGATTTTTTTGTATTTTTCCATATTTAAAAAGTTTATAAATTTTTGAAATAGAAATAAATATCAAAGTATAATAACGATGCAGATGCATGATGTTCATGGTATTTTTGATATGTTTGCCTTCATGTGTGGTTAATCAGTAAATTTATGTGCCAATCCTTTAAGTGATTACAAATGGACCCAACCAATTGTGTTTAAAATTTCCTTTTTTTTCCTTATCAACATTGGTATTGTTTTGATTTTATTTAAGTATAAGATCACCAATTTAAAATTCATGATCTTATTTTTTCTTTCCACATGCTCATTTGATACGTGCTTAATAAACCTTTAAATTTTCAAGAGCCTATGTGTTTGTTATCAAGCATTTCCAATTCTTGTAAGCATTTTCCCAATAGTCATTATCTTTTATAATATACTATAATGAGACACATAGAGAGAGTATTTCTATCTCAAAAGGGAGTGTATATTATGTTCCAAAAATAAGAGATTAGGGCATAGCCTTCATTGGTGTGCATAAACTTGTGTGATATACCCAAAGATCATATATAATTTGATTATGTCAATTTATTCCATGTTTTGAAACATTTTTGCTTAAGACTTTATTGATTATTTTATTAGTTCTTCATGATTTGGAAAATGATCTTTATAAAATTTGAGCTTTGAATTGTCATTTACTTGTGTCTTGGCCTCTTCAGTAGGTGCTCCAATGCCAATAATATTCTCATCAATGAGATCTTGAATTTTGTGGTTGAGCTCAAAACATTTGATTGTGAAATGCCCAATACATCAATGGTAGTCATAATATGCATTGCTATCAAAGCTTTTAGATTATGGTTTAGACATGTCTACTTCCATCTATGGAAGATAAGATATTATATTACATTCTAGTGGATTTTAAAACAATACATGAGGAGGTGATGGTAACCTTTAAAATTGCCTCCTTGGTGGAGCTTGTAATTGAAGAATTTATATTGTTTGTGAAATAACATTAAATATAATGTTAGATTTATTCTTAATTTCAGTAGGTTTACTCTTATAATTTGTATTGCTTTGAAATTTGACATTTGAAGTAGAAGGATCATTTGAAGTATACTTGAGCTTGTTCAAAGTAAGGAATTTAACCTCATGCTATTTGACTATATGGAATATTCATAAAAAAATTTGAACTTATCAAACATAATTGAATTTTGAAGTGGAGATAACAAACTTTGAGTGAAGATATCTTGGAGCTCAATATTATCCATTTGATTTGTCATTTTTTCTATCATATTATTGTATCTTAGAACATATTCACTGATTCTTACATTAGACCCTTATTTGAGATTTTTTATTTGAACATATGATATCTTTTCACCAATGTTGATATAAAAGTGTGTTAGAAACTGATTTTACAAAGGATTAAAATCCTTTACCAATTGAAGAGAAAGATCGTAAAACCATCTAAGATCATATTATTTGAGACTTCTCAGAAATAACTTTCTCAAAAATTTATCATTATCTATATTGTCTAGGCAAGTTATATAGAATGCACTTAAATTTTGTTCAGGATCACCTTTACCTTCATAGAAATGAAGCTTAGAAGCCATAAATCCAATTAATAAAAGATAAGATGTAATTTCAAGTCCTGAAGGGTTGTGTAATAAAGAACATGAGTCCATGTAAGGGATAGCATGACAAAGAGTTTGTTCAAGTTGATATAGCTTAACTTGCAAGGCAAGAACTATATGCTCAAGAGTAGTATTTGAAGAGATAAGTGGGGGATTATATGTAGCATGAGTATCTATAGGAACATATACTTATTATAAACCAAATGATGTTCCAAAACCAAGGGATGATGCTATATGAATGGATGTAATAGTATAAGTGATAACATCAAAAGTAGGGGATTTGACAACTTGAAAAGGCAATTCCTGTGGTGGAAATGTGGCCAATTTAGCTTGATGTCGAGCTTTTGATGCTAGAAGTAGATTACTGATCTTATTAAACTTGTATGGGTTTTATTTAAGACCTTTATTAAATTAAAATAATTATTTTAATTGATTTTGATCTACTCTATTAAGCTCTTATGGATCAATATGAGTTTCATGTACATTATGTACATCATAGGTCTCTTAATTATTTTCATTATTAGAATCAGTGTGAATTTCAACTTCATTAGACCAAATAATTTGAATAATAGCATTATTAGTTTGAGGAAAAACATCATGATTTGCCATTGGAGAAGAGACCAAAGTAAACTACATATATGAAAAAATAATACCACTTAATCTAGAACTATGCCTTCGAGGCATACAATATAATATGAATCAACAAAACTAATGACTATAATTACAATACAATAAAAAATCAAGGTATAAAGGGAAATCTTGGCAAGGGTTTGAATGATTGTGTGGAATCTCAAATATTTTTTCTTGTTCATAGAGTAATATTGGCCCAATGTTTTAGAGCACTAACTATAGAAGCAAAGTCATGCCTATATCCCACTATTATGTCTCTTAGGATAGGATGAGAGTAAATTCTCAAGGTGATTCAATCCTCTTAGGTGTACCATAAATAAAATGTATAAACATGATTCCTATGGTATAAACAATGGACCTTAGGGGTTTTCAATATACCATGAGATATGGGAAAACTAAACTCCATGTTTAGTGATGTATAATAACTTGAGTACTAGGGTAGTACTCCTCACACCATAATGTTCATATAATGGATCACCGCTTAGCCCATAACAATGATCATTAAGTAGCTTTAAAATTTTTAGAACACAGATTCTAAAAATAAGTAGCAAGCAAGAGAAAATAGAATTCAAAATATTTTTATGTATGGATATTTAAAAAAATCAATCCAAACTCGAAGAGATATGCTTCAGTGTCAAATGTTTATCTAAGGTGAAAAGATAATTTATTCAAGTATCGGATTAAGATCCAATGTTAAATGATATTAACTCATGGTTTTAGATTTATATACAAGGTTTAAGGTTGTTTTCTTTTTATTAATATTTTAAACAAATCTATATGAAATTCTAAGACATAAGCAAACAATAAATAATGTTATAAATAAAAAATTACAGGTTCACCATAATGTTTAATGTGTTTTAATTTGATTTACCAATGAAATTTAATAAAAATCTTAAATGATTGAATACTAATTTAGATCTATAGAATATATAAAATATAAATGTAAAATATAGCATTTGAAATAAGCTATAAATAGTAAGTTTCACTACAATATGCAAACCTAGCTCAAACTAAATTTATGCTGACTATGTAGACTGATTGTTGATGAAACCCAACTATAATGATACCTAACCTATGTTGTATCTGAAATAAAAATTTCAAAATGTGTTGGGATAAATCCATGTTAGGAGGATAGGGATTCACTGCTTGTTATTTTTTGAAGACTACATCTTTGTTTACTATATGATTGATTTTTCTGTACGAACACCTGTAAATGTTTAAGAGTGTTTATTGATTGTCTATGTGTGCCATTTTTCACATGGAAGACCTAAAAAATTCAAATCCTAATTACTACATGATAAACTAATTATAGATTAAATACAAAGGGGAGAATCGAGCAAGGAGAATAATTGAACTATCTTCAAAAAACACTATGTAATTCAAGTGTTGCCTACATAGCCCAAAAGTGACTCAACTGATGTAATTATTCCTCCTAAAGTGAGTGTGTGAATCTTGATATTTTTATATGAATGTAGCTAAATATATTATCTTGAATGCTTGACAAGAGTTCCCTTAACTTGTAATTAAAAAACTTCAAACTTGGCCTATGACTGTTATAAACCTTCAAAATTTGAATTGGAAACATTAGTACCCTTTTGTTCAATGTGTAGTATAATTTCTAGGCAATTTTCAGATGCATTTTGAATGACCTTAATGTGATTATATAGATAAATATTTTGAATATTTTTGTTAACCAACCTTGAAAAAAGTGTAGGAGGGTTAATATAAAACATCTTGAATTTGAAAAGTTATTGTTGAAAAAATAAATGAAGAGGGAGAGCTGAAGGAGGAGAGAGGAGAGTACGGAGCACTTATGGTCTACAAGATTTTAGGGTTTCCTCCTACCTCTCATCACACTACTAATCTATTTAATTTAAGTAGGAGTCATTGATAATGCATTTACTACACTGAGTCAAGTTACCCATGCGCCCCTTGGGTGGTTAGTCACCTTCCCCAATATTAAATGGCCACTACCATTTTTCTTGCATTATTTGATGCAGGTACCATTGATGAGATCCATAGTAGCCATGTAGCCAAAAATAGATAATAAGTTTGTCCTAAAAGTTTACCATGAGGTATTGATTCTGACTCTAAGACTCCTCTTCTAGATGTGGTTTTTTACCTTCTAGATTTTGATAAATCTTGAAATTACTTTAAAATTTTATCCTTGTTGATTATTTTATGGGTCAGGTCCCTTCAGAGATCCTCTTGAAGTAATGGATTCAAAACCACTAGCAAAACCATGGGGTGAAACTAGGAGTCCAAAACCTAACCAAGGGTTTCTTCTTATTTTGATTTTCAAATCCTGAACACTATAGAGCCATTGTTAATCATGGCCCTTGGTTCATTCGTAATACCCCAATTATTTTATCCCATTGGACCAGAGAATTTTAAGTCTATGAATAAGGGAAACTTAAAATCCTAATATGGGTAGATTTTACAAGCTTGTCTCTACTTCTATGAAATTTTGTCGACCAAATTATCAAGCCTTTGCGCTGATTCATCTACCATGAGTAGAGAAAGTTCTATGTAGCTTGGCCCTAGAGAAGGGTTTGTGTTGAGATTGACCTAGCCAAGGATATTAAATAATCCATTGGCATTCAAGTTGGAAATAACCATTTCTCTTAGCATGTCCTCTACATTAACATTTTGAATACTTTTTCTAGGTGCCAAGATTTAGACCACATGATTGGGGAATGCCCATAATGGTCCCCTCTCCTATTATCGCTCATGACAAAAGTGGGTCTGAGCCAAAACCCCCATCCTCTAATGGGTGAACCATGGTGTCCAATAGGAAGAATACTACTACCCATGGTACTATCATAACTCAGCCTTTTGTATTTTAGCCCTTAGGAAGTCTAAATTCGTCATCCTCTTCTACTAAAGCTCCAACACTGCATCAAGTTAAAACACATCAAGTTAAACCCCCACCTCCATTTCTTAGTCATTATAGGTGTTTTTTCAATTCATATCTTCACTATTTCCCTATCTCTATGGCTCCTTTGTCACAACCCCTTTCAGGGGTGAATGATTCAAATTCAAATCTAGAGATTGTAACCCTCAATTACAAGGTTATCATGCACCACTCACATAGTCCCTTTCACTTTGTAGATGAGGATTATGTACGACCTAAAAGGTATCCCTTCAAGCTAGGATAATTTTCTCTTCCAGGATTGATTTTTAATTGGTTTGCAATGCTCTCAAACCTTTCTAAGGGAAATGACATGATCTTAGATGTTTCCCAATGATAGTTTATTATTGGAATGTTCGAAGACTCATTGATCTAACTCATAAGCATATGGTCAGGAATAGTTATCATCATTTTGTTCACATGAGAATTATTTGCATGTAATAATTAAAAATTTATAGCTTTTTGCTTCATTACATAACTTGCACTATATGGCCTGTTGTCAGGCCACCTATTATGAGTCTAGCCGGGGGGAGTTGTCACCCTGTGGGAACCTGACTTGGACTTAAATATCATTTTTGGGGTTTTGAATCCACCCATCAGATAGTCTGGACCCTTTTTAACTTTGATAACTACATCATTGGACTTGTCAATATTTATGAATCTAATGATGCCATGGAGCATACCCTTCTATGGAGATTGATTATTGATTCCCTCTAGATGTAAATTGGATTCTATGTGGTGAATTTAACATGATTGAATCTATGAAAGACAAGGAAGGTCTCCTTCTGATGAGATGGTGTGTAGGATAATGATAAACTTGGTTATACCTATGTAATAAACTTAGGATCTTCAACCCAAACCATCATAGATAGGGTGATGCCAAATCCCCATGGTTTACTTGGTCTAATTTCCATTAGGGTGAAGATCGGGTCCTCAAACTCCTTGATGGTGCCCTCCTCACTGAGTAAGACCTTTTATTTTTTGCTTATGTTAATGGATGACCTGTGGCTATCATTTTAGACACTTTTTTCTATTCATGACCCCATTTTCTTTCACATACATTAGACTTCTCCTCAGGGGAAATCAAGGAGTTCCTAGTTTTACCTCAACACTGCCCACCTTGAGTATGAGAGGACTATGGAACATATCCCTAGGATATGGAATTTGGATCCTAGACCCACATGGGATATTGGTTGGATTGAGTGTTGGTCTAATGATATATCCCACACCACAACCTTCCTATAAATTTATGGTAAACAAGTGGCTATATTTAGGAAACACATCTAAAATGTTACAAACTATGAGTATCTTAGGGTCTCATAAGAGTTACAAGCTACACCTTTAAACTCTCATCTATAGACTCAAGATACCATGTGGAGGAACAAGCTCCAAGTTGTGGAGGCTTATAAGGCCAAAGGATCTCAACTCTAAGCAAAGATGCATTGGTTGAAGGTTGGAGACAAAGTGACCAATTTTTTTTCTCTCCATTGGTCAAGGCAAGCTACAGACAAAATCAAAGCCATTAGAAGTGATTCAGATAGGATTACCAGGATTACATATATCCTCCAAGCCTTTTTACAACACTACCATGGTGTTTTTATTGTACAAGGTTCATCACCTACTCGTGAGGTTACCCTCACCCAATGCCTTGATTTGGTCCCCTGTAAGCTCTCAAAATCCTAGAGAGTTGCCTATGATAGATAGCTCAATGTTAATGACCTTAAGGAAGCTATTATGCAAATGGCCTTTGATAAATCCCCAGGTGTTGATGGATTTTCCTATGAGTTCTATCAAACCCTATAAAACATGATTGGGCCTGATCTCCATAGAGTTTTTTCTAAATTAATCTTGACCAATTCCTTAGGCCACCTCATCAATTGGGGCAACATCCCATTCATTCTTAAGGCTAGGGATCCTAAGGTAATTACCAATTGGAGACCCAAGTTTTTTTCTTAATGTGTCTTATAAAATCATTGCCAAAGCTTAAGCTCTCAAAATTAATCACTTAGTTCCCTTAATTGTGTGAAGTGAGAAAACTAGGTTCATTCAACATAATTATAGTTTAGACAATGTTATTATTGTTTGGGAAGGTATCGAATGGACTAAAATTTCCAACAAAAAGGCCTTGTTCATAAAGATAGATTTTGAGAAAGCCTATGACCATATTGAATGGCCTTTTATTATTGCCATGCTATAGGCACTAAGGTTTGGCCCCAAGTTTGTTCATACTATCAATATGTTTTTTCAGGATGTTGGGGCCTACATCACTATCAACAACTCACAATCTCAACCTTTTGAGCTTCACAAGTCTATCATACATGGGTGCCCCCTAGCCCCTTCACTTTATGTGTTGGATATTGAAGGTTTAGCTATCTTTTGGCCAATTATGTTTCCAAGGGGCTGGTTAAAGGTATCTCTCTACCTCAATTAGACCACCAATTAATCAAGCACTTTACTGGTGACTCCTTTCTCACCCTACAAGAGGATGAAAGATATGTCAAGAATGCCATGGAATGTATAGATATTTTTTGCCTTGCCTCTGGGTCATCTATTTAATTGTGTAAGACACATTTCTACCACCAATCCTTATCTCCCAAATATCCTTGGCTAGAGTGATATATGTGGCAATTGGTCCTTTCAATGGTCTAATTTAAATTTTTAGGCATTTTTTTTGCTTTCAGAATCTCCCCTATAGAGTTATGGTCCTATGTGTTCCAAAGAGTGGAGAAAAAAATATCTTTCTAGATAACCAAACCATTGACCTTGGCTAGTAAATCCCAAATTTATTCTAAGGTAGTCACTGCCACTCATGTTTACTACTCTTCTTTTTGGGCACCTTCAAATGCCTCTTATGCTAATATTGAGAAGCATCTAAGAGACTTTATTTGGGCCAACTCTGAAGGCCACCAGGGATTTAATCAAGTTTATTGGGCCATGTTTTGTTCCCCCAATAAGCTAGTGGGTTGGGGATGATTGACATAAAGATTCATGAAACTAATTTTGGGGCCAAATGGAACATTCAAAGTTTGGAAGGTGAAGAAGCTTGGAAAATTTTACTATGGCATTTCATATCTCAAGTATTCTCTCTTGATAGAAAATCTTAACAAGGCATAAGCTTTCACAATGTACTTATTTCACTAGTGTCTATAAAAGTAGGGGGCACGTTTTTCATGTAGAGTATCTGGAAGGACTAGGAAAATTTCAAGCCTCACCATATTTAGGTGGGGGAGGGGTTTAGAAGTGGTCTTTCTCAAAACTCCCAATCATTTTGGTGGTCTCCTCAAATGAACTTTCAAAATGTCCCCCTTGCCATGGTCCCTTAGATTAAAAGCTTAAGGTTATTCAAGAAGGAAACCCTCACGATTGGTGATCTATTTTGTAAGGTTTTTAGGGATTAGCTTCCTTAAGCTATGATAAAGGCTAAATTATAGCATAACAAGGAAGAAGCAAAATCCATTTCTAAAATTGAGAGCTCCATACTTGATGAGTACTTACACAAGATTGGAGTTTCCTATCTCATGCTATGGTGGAAAGATTGGTATTTGCCTAAAACCATGCCATTATACCATTATTATCTTCGGTTGGGATCCAGTTTATTATCCCCTCAATACATTGAAATAGAGGCTCTAAATCACCATTGATCTCTAAAATACCTTCATTGAGTTTGGGCCAAGAGGTTTGATCACATTTGGGTGGATTCTATTAAACCCAAAAAGGCTCACTTCTTTTGGTGTATTCTCTACCGGGGTTTACCCATGGGGAATCAAATCAAGCACATGGGGGTGCTTAATTCCATTTGACTAGCCTATCAACACCCAAAAACCATCAAACATCTCTTCTGGTTTTGCCCATATGTTTAGTCATTCTAGAGATGGATTCACACCCTTTTCAAACCCTTTAGGCCTGAGATGTTTACTTGGAAAATGGCTCTCATGGGGGATTTTTCCCTTTTACTTGCAAGATAGAAAAAATTATAGTAGATTTTCCATACTGATATTTTATTTTAGTTTTGGAAATATAGAAATTAGACATGTTTTAATAATGAGATTATGGAAAAAAAACTATGTAACTAACAAAGTTATTTTAGTTGCTAACATTACCTTCTAGATTGAGAGTCAAATGGACAAGGTCTATCTTGAGCTTCATCATTTGTATCTTCTTTTGGACCATTAATGGATTGCTCTTTGTGTAGTCAATTGTGAGTCACCTGATCCCCCACCTTGTCACTCTCCTCTTAGGGGTCATGGGTATGGACGGAGGCATCACTAATTTTGTATTTGGAGATATAAAATTTAGAAGAGCTCCTCACATCACTCTCATTAGAAAGCTCCTCTGAGAGGATATGACATAGATAGAGGCAAAGATAATGGTGGTGGGGAGGGGTGGAGACCCCCTCCATAGTACAAGTTCTTACATATAGAGCTAGTCATCTCTCCCTTCTACTAGTATTTATAGAATGATTTTGACACTAACCAATAAGTTGATGGTTGGGAACCCCTCCCAATGGATGATGATCCCTTGACTCAGGATGGAAGGGGTAGGAAACCACATGACCTTCCACCTCCACATCCTCCTTCGATCACCATGTTTGCAGCTATTGCTTAGTTTTTTCCTTGATTTCTATGTTTTTATATTATATTTTTTGGCTATCACACACTTGAGTTAATTTACTTTGGTTTTGGGCCACCTGTGGCTAGTTTTTTTGAACTGTGGTTTATCTCATTCAGGGTGTGAATTTTACACCCATTTTTTTATAATGACTAGAATTATACTATTAGTTTTCATTTAAATTAATATAAAGTCATTTTCAATAAAAAAAATTACTATTAGAGTATGGGGGATAAGTCCACACTAGTGGATAAGGCCACGTTGTGGTCGTGTCTGCCTAGCATGGTTTTGTCATAAAATTACAAAGACTATTGGGATTTGGTTGACAAGACTCTATAAGCAGAATAGGGATGCCTAAGTTATGTTTTCATTATTTGGAAGGTAATGAGTAGAATAGTGAAGACTCTCATAGAGATTTCTAGTTAACGAAATGGAAAATAAGCTAACGAAGTTATAGATGTCAATATTAAACATTGTTAAACACTTAATAATTAAATTTGAGTGTCTCCAAACTATTCTATTTTTAAATGAAGTTCCATTATATGTAAAGATGGTGGATGGTAATCCAAATCATGAAATGATTTTTGTCATTAAGAATTTACATATATCTTCACCTATAGTTGATGATAATGGTATGGAGTCTACCCATTTTTTGAAGTATTACATAGCTATAGGAATGAATTTGTGACCTTATGATGATTTTGGATTTATCTTTTTGATTAAGTCGAATCCCCAGAGGGAGAAAAACCATGGTGAAATAATAGGTTGTAATTCTTGGAATGGAGCAAGATTTAGATTACTACATTTCTAACATTGTGGACATAACATAACATGCTCTTGGCATTCTTGTTCCATTGGGCCAATAATACCCTTGTCTCATGAGTTTATAAGATTTTATTTTTTACTAAAATGACCTTCAAAATCACTATCTTGTACTTTGAAATAGGAAATTACAACTTCATAATGACCAAGGCACCAAAGTAGATGTCCCTATAACAATAATTTGAATAAAGATCCTCTAGTTAGAACATGAAACATTAATTCCATTTATAGTTTGTGTTTGTCATTATGTTTAAAATAATTTAAATAAAATCTATGTATACAAATTTATATATATCATTGTACCATTTTGAATTTACTACAATGTAACAATTGCTAGGACCTTGAGAGCCTCTAATTTTACTATAGAG
This sequence comes from Torreya grandis, assembly GCA_037957365.1. NCBI lineage: Eukaryota > Viridiplantae > Streptophyta > Pinopsida > Cupressales > Taxaceae > Torreya > Torreya grandis. The sequence continues at coordinate 228,010 of JARHVA010002838.1, read as the reverse complement.
ATTGATGGATGTTGTAACTATCAGATAGTAAAATTGCATAATCATCATTGATGTCAACAGGAATCAAGGAAATTGTGCTAGACATGGAATTAGCATTTTGATTATCTTTTCAAGGTACACTTTGTATTGAAATAGGATCAATGTGTACTTATAATCACTGTACCATTTATTTATATCAGATTAACTTTTATTTATTTGTTTGTTAGATGTTTGAATTTTGATTAACCACCAGTTGAAAATACCCATATAACCATACTAATTTCATATGTAACACGTGTTTTACATAACCTAAGTATCAATGCCTCATATTCTACCATGTTATTTGAACATGAAAAACCTAGATGACATGTAAATGTTATAGGTTGTCCCTAATGTGTAATGAAAACTATAACAATGCCTACACGTATAGCACATTTGTATCCATAAAAATATGTGGTCCAAATATCATCATCTCTATGACATGAAGTAATATCAACTCAAAAATCATCATTGATTGGTAGTTTGTCTATAAATGGAGCTACAACTAGTTGGTTTGCAATAACTTATCCTTTTATCAATTTTTGAGATATAAATTTTAGGTCAAATTATTTGAGTAACATTACCCAAAAATTAGATATGCATTCTGATAAGTGTGTTTTTTGATGTAAAGAATTTGAGTAGATTGACCTTTATGATAACCTATGTCAGTGTTGAGCATGTAGTGTTATAATTTCTATCTTAAAAAAACAAGAGCTAGGCATAGCCTTTCAATAGGATTGTAATTTTTATTATAGTCAGCAAACGTATGAATGATGTAATACATGTCATGTTCTTTGTGATCATCAATGTATTTTGACAATAAATCCCCTAAGGCATGAATTGTGGCCACAATGTATAATAATAAAGGTATGTGTATCATTGGAGTTATGAAAATAGATAGATCTAGTAGATATGATTTGAATGCACCCAAAAACTATTCACATTTTGCATTCTATACAATTTTTGTATATTTATTGAGTAAGTATGTGAAGGGATACGCCTTATTATCTAGTTGGGCCATAAAAATATTATTTCTTGGATTCTTCCTTGCAATGATCATAGTTATGTTAGTCCTTTTGGTGGAGGCATGTCTAAAATAGATTTGACCTTTTTAGGATTTATTTCAATGTCTCATTATGATATGATGTATCCTAATAATATCCTTGAAGATACTCTTATTTTAATTGTGTGAGGAGGCATGATGGGTCATGGATTGTTGATAAGAGGCATGTTAATCCAAAGGGCATGACCACATAACATTTTGTTTACCATGGTGTATTAAATGAAGTTTTTTTCTTAATCTTCTAGATTGATTTTGATTCATTAATATATATTTTATCAAATTTAGGATTTATGTGAAAACCCTAAATGACAACACTACTATGTAAAATTAGGAGAATAATATAAAAATGATAACATTCACTAATTTAGAACCAATGTATTATAGAAACTTACTAAAAATAGCAAAGCATAGGATAAAACAAAGAATTAGATGGAAACTATGCTTTCAGGAGGAATCAAGTTCTAAAATTTGTTGTGCAGAGAGGTCTAGTGATTGTAATCAAGATTCTAGAACTGGATCTAGGATTGGACAACAACACTAGGAATATGACACTAAAGGGTTGGTAATTCGATCCAACCTAGGGTGTTCATGTGCACTTGTATTAAGGAAGTTAGGGTTTTTAGGTTTTATGTGCCTTTTTATGTAGAGCCTATATCTAGTACAAGAGTTTATAATCACTTGTAGAGACCATCGTGTAACTTATTTTTTTCCAAAAACCTAGCTCCTTCACATGTGAAAACCAATGTAAATCAATGGGGAAAAAAGAGTCAATAGTTAAAGTTAAGTGAGACCTCAACACCCCATGTGTTGAGTGTTGCCTACATACTAATACTATGAAGAGGGATCAAACTTCATGTAGTTCTCCCATGCTATAGTGGTGTGTGAATAACTAGTGCAATGTGGTAGATACTAGTTATGATTAGATGTTTTAACCATTAGTTTTGCCTTGTGAAATGTACTTATATTGGATCTATGGGCTACTAGGGTTGTATGAAAATAGAATTGGGAGAAATACATATTCTACTCTCACTGTGTAAGTGTAATTCTGGTGCTTTTTGGTGTGGAAGCCTCTTGAGTGTCAAACCCTTTAAAAAGTGTTTATATCATCATATCATTGAAAATTATTCAAATGAGGCTCATTAGGGACATGGGTTAACCTTCCTATAGCTTTGAATTTTGAAAATTAGTCATTATTTGGTGGGAAGATAGGAGAGGGGGGAAGGACACTAGAGTGATGTGTTCTTGTACCCTAGGGCACTCTTGTCCAATGGGAAATTTTATCATGTTGAGTGTTAGGAAAGCCTAAAATATGTATAAAGTTGATAAAAACATTGATGAGTATATTCTAGGGTCATTTTTTAACTTAGAAGTGTGTGCAATATGGTCAAAATTTATCAAAAGAGGCCCTAAGATAGGTCTAGAGATAAGTGTGTAAAAGAGTGGTCACAAGTGTAAAGTTTTAAATTAAATGTTAATTTTACGTGTCTACATTTTCCCCCTTTTATTCTTGTAATATATCAAAAGTGAAATTATTGGAGTAAAAGGAAAAAGAGTGCATACTTAAACTTACCTATGGGGAGGATTCCTAGATGTAGGACACAAATTTGAATTGTGCTCCACATAAACCTACTGTGAAACATATATAATATAAATCTTTACTTAAGATGAATATCAATAAGTAAAAGGAAAATCTAGATAGTGACAAGGAACGGATACACCTGATCAAGTATGCAGACCATTATGTCTTTTTAAGTGCAAAAACTAGTGATCGTGGCATGTTGTGTATTTGTATTAACATTGAATATCTTGGATTGGAATATAAATGCCACAATCCTCATATATAAGTGGGTATGCACAAAAAATCAAGTGTGATTTAATTCATCATCATCATCATCTTATAGTATTGGAGTAACTTGGGATTCATGTATAGATCCTAATATATATATTTGGTGCAAAAACTAGTTTAGATATTGGTGTAGATACTGATGTAAATAACAAAACATCCACTATGGATGGAATGAGGATCAATTATAGTGAATAAATTGGCCCAAAACTAGTGTAAATATTAAGTATAATCTAGGTCTAGCGTATACAACATGGAGAATGACATGAATTGTCATTCCATATATGAAACTAGTGTAAAAGATGGTGTAATGAGGAAATAATGTGTCACACACATGCCCCTAACTGATATATGGTGCACATATATGCTAAGACTAAGTAAAAAAACTATGATTCTAAGTAAAACTTGAGTGCCAACCTGAAACAACATGCCATGCATGATTCCCCTAAACTAGGCAAAATTGAGACAAAACTATGTAATTCTAGAAATTGAGACTGTGAAACTGTTGAGTATTGATCTGAGTAAATTGAGGTTATGAGAAATTATATAATGCTTTTTTTTTTTATGTATTTGGACAAAAATGTTGGGAAGAACACTAGAGAAGTGCTCTCTTATCCAATGTGTGATCTTGTCTGAATTGAATTTTTATGTGTTTTTAAGCCTAAAACTATGTCAACTGTGTAACCACTATTAAATCATGTGTGTATACTGATCTGGGAGGGTCAAGTCTCTAAGACAAGCCTATTTGAATGCCCCCTCTTTTGAGGTGAGTTGTTGAGCCTGCATAAGAACTTAATTCAAAATAAATGGTTATGTAGTAGGTTGTTATGATGTAAAAAATGTAAATTTGAGTAATAATGACATCATAGAAAAGCATGGCATCATTATGAATATAAGATGAGCTTAGTAATAATTTATATGCATGTGAAAATGGGCATTCATAATAAGTTTATTTATATAGATGTGACAATGAAGCATGTACATAATTTGGTCAATTGAGTATATTATGTTAAATAGAACTATTTAGTGAGAAATGCATGATGAGCATCATGGAATTGAAAGGGTTTGGGTGCATGATGTCCAGCATGGCATCTAAATCTAAGCAAACAATCAAACAAAGTGTAATGGCCATGATGCACATAATCAAAGAGTATACGTACTACACAAAAAACACATGATATAAGGCCAAGGGACCACCAACAAGGGACATGTTTAAATGTCACTCACTTAAAAATAATACACATACAAAGTTTATATTCAAATTCTCTCACGTGCATACAAGGAAACAATGGAGGCTCAGAGCCACATAGAAGAACATGTTCATGCATGCACTAAATTATGCTCACCCCACTAATTATATTAATTCCACTAATTTTTTCTACTTAAGTCTAATTCCTATATTTCCTAGCCCAATTAATTAATGGCCTAATAACCCACATCCCATTACTATATCCCATAAACCTTTACCACATACTAAAACCAATTAATTACCTCACTAAACCCTTAATACATCCTATTACCTACTAACCTAATCCCTAAACTAAACTAGATAATTTAAAATTCATATTTATTAAACTACCACCCTAGCTACCCTACCACCCTAGCCATTATACATCCCTATGAATCCTAAACCTCATTAACTCCCATCTAATCCCCCCATTATCTCCTAAGCTAATTAAGAAACCTCTAGAACTAGGGAAGCTCCTCCAAAATTCTATAAGTCTCTAAACTAGAGACTTCTAAATAATTTTAAATTTCCCTAAATTTCCCTCCATTATCCTATAAAAGGCCATGCTTGGACCATGACCAAGATAAATATAAAGCCATCAATCCATCATCTTTATACTGTCTTTCATCGATAGAATCTATTATAGAACTCATCCAAACCACTATCAACCTTATCCAACTATTGGAAGCCATTGTCAAGACTTATCAAGCAATCTAATAATTCAAATTTTGGACATCAAACAATCCTACTGCAAATCCTAGAGTGGATTCAACGGAGGTAAAAATGATGGTGAACATGTTCTTATTATTCTAATTTACCTCTTTTACCCATTCTTATTGGTGTAATTGAGTTTTAGGTTTTCATTACTAAGTTTAGTAATATTGCTTAAATCTAAAATTTAGTGCACATTTTGATGACCATGGTGGGAGCTTACTCTCTTAATTAACAAAAGATTTATAGGAAGTGATTTGAGTGATTTTAGGATAAACTGGACGTAAATCTAAGACCAGATTTTCAATTTTTGACATGTACAAGTGAATCACGACTTTGCTCTAGTATTAACAATAATGTAGTCATGAATTTGTAGATGTCAGTAGTGATTTTATTGATTACCCACTAACAGTTAGGGTTTTTTTAGGGTTTTAGGTTTTTGACAAAACCACAAATTTGAGAGTTATGATATTGTCTTGCTAATCGTGATATTATAAGTTACAATTGTGATATTATCAAATGTAATAGTTAGGGATAATTCTGTCATTTGTTTCTTGCTAACCCCCCATCTATATATATCTTATTGTTTGTTTCATATCTCTATGCACAGGACAAATAAGGGATTAACCTAACATCCAGCTGTTGGTACACCTTCTACAAAACTATGACTTTGTTAGTTATGATTTTGCACTGGTAACTATGATTTTTTTAGGTAAAGTTATGGTTTTACAAGACTTAAATTTTTCATAAAACTCCTGCTATCACTTGACAATAGATATTTTTGTATATTGGTTTCTCTATTTGGGAAGGGTATTCTAGTTTGTGGTTGTAGGGAAGAGGATATTAAGCCAAGACCTTGACCTTTTGACTATCTTCTACAAAATCGTGACTCCTTGTATAGTGATTTTACAATGGTAACTATAGTATTGTAGTCGATAGTTGCAATTTTATCTTTTCTTATAGGACTAGTAAAATCTGAGCCTTTATACTTTTTGGATTATAGATAAGGTTTTTCTTAACACTTGAAAAGAAATTTCTCAAATCTTAAACTGAACTGAAGGTTGTTTTTATCCTCCCAATCATTTATCAATCTAGACATCTTGCCCTAATCACCTACCTACAAAAGGAACCTAACCATGTTTTATTTATGTGTGCAAGATATACAAGTGGAAAAATAAGACTAGATAATCAAACATCACAGATCCCCTATGCTATTTTAAGTCCTTTTGCATTACTACAAGTTGTGAACCTATGGTTTTGCCCTGATAGTTGTGCCTTTATCACTTATAGTTGTGACTTTGTAGATACCTAGTCAAAAAAGTAACTTAGGATATTTAGCTTGCATTAGAATTGAGATTTAGTAGTTATAGGCTCTGTATAGGATAAACATCATTCTATTTATTCTATTTAATACACATAGAACTACATTTATAAAAATTTGTCATAAATTTGTATATATCTTTGTTGTGTATTTATTTTAATTATCTACCCTATAAATCAAATATGATATTATAGTTACCTTAGGTATCACTTAGGTATATATATTTAATTATCTATAATATCATAGATTGCATTATTTTGATAGTTATGATTTTACTAGTTTGAATAGTGACTTCATTTGACAGTCATAGTTTTATCAGATAACTGTAGCAGTTTAGTAACCTTCAAAAAAATCATAACTTATGACTTGTGATTTTGTTTCTAGTTGAGGTTTTATACATTCTGGTTGAGGTTTTGATCTGTACATTTGTAATTTTATAAGGACTTGTGGTTTTATAAAAACTTAAATTACTAACCCCTTTTGGTACATGACCTTTCAAGATTTAGGCACACCAATTGGATTTCTAATCTTCGTGATATTAGGAAGGGGTGCCTTTGGTATATTATTTTAGTTTTCATTATATTTTTGTTATTATATCATCATAGTTTTTATTATATAAATTATTCCTTGTATATATTTGCTTGTGTGTGTGAGTGTGTTTACTTGTAAACAATCATTGTATTGTGCCCCTCACACATACGCAATTAATCAGTTAATTAATCATATCATGTTTTACTTATTTGTTATCCCCCTCTAAGATAGCACATGAAATGAAATTTATCCCCATACACAGGATTAGTATATAAGGGTTTGTGACATGGATTTCATCACCATGCACTAACCAAACTTTGTGTTTCGATGGATTCTAAAAATTAGGAGAGTTATCATTACGCATCTAACTAGAATTCCCCATAAAGGGTTCCATGGAGTGAGGGGCGATCAGGGTCCAAGACACATGATGGTCAGACATCATCCTGCATGGACTTGGGCCCCAACATACCTTTGCATATATGAGGGATGAACCTAGAACCTTTTGTGTATACCTAAATTAGGAGCCTTCAGTTATAACATGTGTACTACTACATGAGTCAATATCAGCTCTCAAATAGCCATCGAGTGTGAGTGAGGTTGAGAGGGTTTGCTCAATACCATAATAGGTCATTGGAATACAACCTCACCCATGAAGTTGTTGGATGTTGTGGGCATTAGGTTATACACCCATAATAGTTGACTAATTTAGGGATTATACTTGTGTGTGTTGTGCAAAGACTCGTATTGTTTATGAGTTGAATTAGCCATATTTATATTTTGTGTAATACCTTAGACACCTCTAGGTCAACACTCATCACCCCATCATCATATCACATATTAATCCTCACATCATCTTCCTATATATTTGTCATTCATCTCATTTGTCACTACTTATTCCACACCTAGCATCCATATAATACCCATTTTAATATCCCTCTTGTTTAATTATATATCCATTTCATATCACCCTTGACCACAATATTTTATTCCTCTTGTCATCTTAGATTCACCCCATATCTTCCATAACCTAATATTCCATCCCTCTTATATATCCATTACCTACTATCCACCCCATTTATATCCATCTTACAACACTTTCTTATAATAATTCCCCCTTTCACGTCTTTCTTTTATACCTAGCTTGTATATATCTCCTAGTCTCATATCCATCTGTATATCTTGAGAAGTTTTAATCCTTCTTGATCAATCTTATATTCTCTCTCATACCACCTCATACCTACCACATCATCCACCCATTCCATATCATACCATTATTAAATTTTGTACATATCTTATCTCTTATACCCAAACTATCCACCCCTCCAAGACACTACCCCTAGCTGCTATCCATCCCACTACATCCAACATAGTATCCATCCCCTTCACAATTTCATTATCATCTAGATACTATCCACTTTGTTCATACCACAACACATTCTCATAATCATCATTCCTCTTACATCTTCCTTTAGTAACTAGTTTGTCTATATCTCCACTCATCTCCTCATCATCCATTTGTATATATATTTCATCTTGAAATAAATTTAATCCTTCTTGTCCAATCCTACATTCATCACATAACCACCCAATACACATCTTATTTTTTACCCTATTTATCACACATCTCTCATCCTCCACCCATCTCATTCCCTTTGAATACTATATTCTGTCTTGAAATCAAGATTCTAGTGGTCACCCATCTTCTTTGGATTATCATTTGTCACTTTCTACATCCTTTTGACTAGGTATTATCAATATACATAGTAATCTAAGACTCTAATCTAGTACCCATAATTTATCCTCATATTTATCAGGTACCTTTATCATCTAACACCCATCAAATTGTCTCTTTGCTACTGGATAAAGTATTTGATTCCATCACTCTTCTTTATCTTTTTTGGATTAGTCTTGTAAGAGATGGTGTTTCTTGGTAATTCTTGGTCACCCCATCCTCTTACATCACTCTATTTTGACCACTAGTATCTTTAGTCTAGATGGAGGTAATATTTGAAGAATTCCATATCATCTATCACCTTTCACCACATCTCTCTTTCACAGTGGTTATCCATACCCATGCCCAACTTAGGATTGGACAGGCCTCCAACCAAGATCATGAACCTGTGGGGCATATAGATGATCCAAATCAAAAATATGATGAAATTCATAGTGATATACACACACCCAAAGAAGTGGATGAAAGGTTTATCCCCCTCCATAATGATGAAGTTTTAAACTTAATAAAACATTATCTATATGAGAACCATGACCATATCCTAGCCCGTGCCATAGAAATAGGGGCACATTACCTTCCACTTTTGATCATACCTTCTTACATAACCTAGTCCACCCTCTGTCACATCAAAACATACCACGTCAACATGATGATCAAATACCTCAAGAAGAATAAGGTGTGAACCATGGATTTACTAAATAAAAACACCCACTGCCCCTTTATAATAACTACAATGAGGCTAATTAGAGATAAGTTATCATAGAAGATAATTTAGACTAATTAACACAATAGATCAACCTTCTACTCCATAATCAATTTCCATCATCCCCTCGATAAAATAACCCAAATAACAATGTTAATAATAATAAAACCATTGATAATACCAACACTACCAATAAGGCTAATAACATTCACAACACCCATGGTACCCATATCCACCAAGGTAGTCAAAATCAAACTACTAATCCCCTTGGGGATCCCACCTTTGCCTAAGAAAAGAGAGTGATGAAAGATAGCCTTCAACAGATAGATCCATGATCACAAGCCGTTAAATATAATTATGAAGACTTTTTTTCCTCACCCTTGGACATGAGTATTTTGTAAATAACCTTTCTTTCACATTTTGAAGTACCCAAATTTGATAAATATCAAGGAAAAGGGGATCCTAGAGATCATGTCCAATAATTTTATGTGGCTTGCCATGAGGTAGCTTACAAGGATGCTTATTTGTTGAGAGTCTTTCCCAAAAGTCTCACAATACCCACTTTGGAATGGTTTATGCATTTAACTAAAGGGTCAATATCTAGCTTTGGAGAGATAACAAAGCAATTTGTCAGATACTTCTCATTTATTATTGAGCATGATATCTCTATAATTAAACTTTATAATACTAAACAATGAAGCAGTGAAAGTCTAGCATATTTATTACAAAAATGGAGGAGTTTGGCAAGCTATTTAAGGTGCACCATACTTGAGAAAGAATTGGCCAAATTTTTTGTAGATAATCTCAATGTTGAACTAAAGTATCAATTAAAATTATAGTGTCCCAAGACCTTTGATGAGATCATAGAGAAAAGAATGCAAATAAAAAAGGCCCTCATTGAAAAAGGGACTATCAAGTTATATTCTTGGAATGAGCACACCAAAATAAAGATAATTTTTTTTTATGAAAATATAAAATCTTCAACAAGAAAAAGAATGTTGTGGGTGATGGGGTAATGGATTCTAAGTAACAACATGTACAAACAATTCAAAAGAAAATCCCCACACAACAGCCCAATGTCTCTTCCATCTGAGTACCATGAGGTAAGCCAAAGCCTCGTACAGGTAAAAGGCCACTCACAAGCTTGGGAGTCCAAATTGAAATAGTCTTGGATCAATTAATTACCACCAATATGATCACCTTGCTTGAAATTAGACCTGTGGATGATCACCAACCAAATACAGACTGGTATCATGAAGATAAGTTTTGTAAGTACCGTAGGGTTAAAGGGCATGATACAGAATGGTGTATGCAACTGAAACATTAAATCTAAGATTTAATTGAGAGGGTTGACATTTAAATTGAAGGATAAAATCCCTCAAATCAATCAATAAATGGGCAGCTCAATATCTGCAAGGATCCACTCCCTAAGCATGACCAAATAAATTGGAGACCACCAAGAGACTAGGGTCAGGCCTCTTCATCCAACCGCATTGACTACCATAATGTGCCTTACCACTACATTAACACCATTAAAATCCATAACCTCCAAGATCCCACTTCATCTTTGTCCACTGTTCTAAAGATTAATCATAGTTACTACTAGGCACAATAAAAATGTAGTTCCCACAGTACCCCTAAAGACCCATCCACTTCATCTATTACCCAAAAGGGAAATGTTCCTAAAAAGGCTTCAAGATCTTTTGATAAATCTTATGACATCATTCAGCAACTCAAGAAAACTCTAGCTCAAATATCCTTAATGGAGCTTCTCAAAACATATGCTTTACACCATGATATATTAAATCAAGTGTTGAATGATCTAAAAGTCCCTAGTAACTTGGATACTAATTATGAGTAGCACACTTATCCCCTTCACAAAAAGTCAATTTTGATTCTCAGGATATGCATCCCATTAGCCCACACCATAATTACCCCCTATACATTGAAGTGACCATCTCTCACCATTGAGTTTCTTGGTTTCTCATAGATAGAGGATCAATGATAAATTTATGTAATCTAGAATTTTTGAATAAATTAGGATATTTAAAAACATCATTAGGGCCCACCATAATAATGATCAAAGCTTTTAACGATAATGAAAGATCATCAGTTGGGACTATTTACCTTCCCATTATTGTGGGACCCATAGTGCATAAAATGTTAGTTCATATTATGGACATGGATTTGCCTTATAACATGTTGCTTGAAATACTATGGATTCATAAGATACAAGTTTTTTTGTCCACTTTACATTAGTGCCTAAAATTCCCTCACTCTGAAATGGAGGTCACCATCCTTGGAGTCAAAAACCATCTTCATAGCTATCAGATGGATCAATCATCATCACCGTCACCTTATCTTGGCACAAATAATTCTATCCTAAGTCCAACAACTACCAAATAAATCTCCCATGACCAACTTGACTCCACATCCAATCCACTACCCGATGTCACTTGTTTGAAGATCACATCCACTAGTTTTGGAGAATATGAATACAAAACATTCTATATTGGAAATTTACCTCTTTCTCTACATAGTTATGGGTCCCTAGCCATGAGGAAGACTAATCCCATCAAATACTAATTTGGACCAATAGATTTTTCAAGTGTCGTATTCTTATCTAAAGAATGAATTGAATAATAAGATGATTCATGGCTTATCCTAGATGAAAAGGCACTTATCTCTCTAAGAAAGCAATATCCCCAATTCTTGGAAGATGATGGAGAAAATGAATTATAAAGGGAAAGGACTAGGCAAACAATAACATGGTCAACTTGAACCCATCATGGTTCAAGAATATCAATAATATTTTGGTCTAGGGTATGGACTATATGATGATGACCTACCCAATATCATTATGGATTCTCTTTCTATCCCTAGAAAGTCTCTCCTCGATGAATTTATTAAAACAAGTTCTATTTGTAGTCACTTCAAGGAGTTCACTAAAACTAACCTTTTCTCAGATACCACCATCTCCACCATCAATATTTCTCTCTGCTATCCATCCCTTATAGACTGGGATTCAAGATAGGAGCTTTCTTTTGACATGTTTCAAAATGATGAGGCTATTTTGGAATATATGGGAGCACATGATTTTATGCCATCTGGTGACCATAAAAAGGGCTTTTCTATAAAAATTTATCAATATGAATACTTCAGAGAGTAACAAGAACCCCACGGTTAAAGTAAGGAAGAACACTTTGAAGAAGAAGAGCTTCCCAAAGCACTAGATGAACTTCCACATATCTCATTGGAATAAGAAGAATATTTTGACATTGACATGAAACTTCCAAATTGCTTTACTTCAGATGTTCTAAAAATATCATTAGACACTTATTTGCAAGAGAAATCACCCTCTCATATTAAGGATGTGATAGAAGTCAACATTGGGATGGATCAACATACCAAAATAGTTAAACTAGCGACATCTCTCACATTAGAGGAATGTGAAGTCATCATAGAGATTATTAAATAATTTATTGACATATTCACATGGAGGTATGCTGACATGTTAGGCTTAGATCCTTCATTTGTAGTACACCACTTGGTTGTGCATCTACATGTAAAACCGATTAAATAAAAGCTATGAAATATGCATCCCAAGGTGGCACTACTAGTCAAAAAGGAGCTACATAAATTTTTAGAAGCTGGTTTTATCTACCCTATAGACTATATAGATTGGATTTTTAACATTATTCCCATGACCAAGCCATAAGGTAAAATCAAAATTTGTACAGACTTGTAAGATATAAATAAGGCATGTTTGAAGGATGATTTCCCCCTTCCAAACATTGACATGATTTTAGAATTGACCTATAGATATGAAATCCCCTCCCTTATAGATGGTTTCTTAGGATATAATCAAATCAAAATCGCACCTAAATACCAGCAAAAAATGGATTTTATCACTCCATGGAACACATTCTACTATCAAATCATGCCCTTTGGCCCTAAAAAATGTAGGAGTAACCTATCAACAGGCCATGACTGTCATTTTTCATGACATGATGCATGACATAATTGAGGATTATGTAGATGAAATTTTGGGGAAGTCTTGTCTAAGATTTAAACACCATGTGGCTTTAAAAAATATTTTTGAATAATTTCAAGATTATAAGGTCATGCTAAATCCCAATAAATATGTGTTTGGTGTCACTTCAGGAAAATTATTGGGATTTATAGTTAAAATAAGAGGCATATAATTAGATCCAAAAAAGGTAAAAACAATCATGGAAATGCCTCCACCTCATAATCTTAAGCAACTCTAAAGCCTTCAAGGCAAACTACAAGCCATAAGGCATTTCATTTCTCAGCTTGCAGACAAATGTCACCCCTTCACCCATCTACTCAAGAAGGGGACTACCTTTCACTGGAATTCAAAATACCAGTAAGATTTTGAAAGTCTCAAACAATATTTGGCTAATCCACATGTATTTCCACCACTTATTTAGGGAAGACCTTTGTTCCTTTACATTTTATTAACCCCATGTGCAATTGGTGCCCTTTTGGCATAACATAATGATCAAGGAAAGGAGTAAGCCATATACTATCTCAGTTGCACATTAATATCCTATGAGATAAACTATACTTCCATTGAAAAGGCATGTTTAGTTATGGTTTTTGACTCATATAATCTTTGACATTACATGCTAAATAATCAGGTACAACTCATTACCAAAGTTGATCACCTAAAATATTTATTGTCCAAATCAGCTCTTACTAGAAGAATGGAAAAATAGATAATGTTTATTAGTGAGTTTGACATTTAATATGTCAACCAAAAGGCTAAAAATGGATAGGTTATTTCGGATCAATTAGCTAAGGCACCACTCAAAGTGATTGAGCCCCTTGTAATGAACTTCCCAGATGAATCCATAATGAGTACTTCACAATCAAGTAGCTAGAAATTGTATTTTGATGGATCGTTCACCATGCATGGGTCAAGGGTAGGCATCCTCATCATCACCGCACAAGGGGATCTCATTCACAAAGTCTTCCACCTTGCCTTCCCATGCACTAATAACATTTTAGAATATGAAGCCTTGATAGTCGGTCTTCAACTAACTATTCAATGGAATCCAACACTTGCAAGTATTTAGAGACTACCAATTAATAATCAAATAGGTCAATAATGAATTCCAAATGAAGGACAGAAAGTTTCTCCCTTATAATTAGTTGGTGGATAAGCTAAAGTTAAAATTTCAATTTATAACCTTTGAAGAAGATCCATGAGGAAGCAATAAAGCAATTGATTCAATGGATACCATTGGCTCACTCATTGATCTCCCTGAAGATGTTTAGAAGGGAACTTTTTAATTGAGCATCTAATTATTCCAACCCATAAGTCTATAGATCCTTTTCAAATATTTACAATGAATAATCCCAATATCCCTTGATATCATGATATTTATAGGTACCTCCATGAAAACATGCTCCCTCCTAACCTCAACTATCACCAATGTAAAGCCTTCATTCATTACACCTCTTACTATACCATCCTTGGTAACATGATTTATCATAGAGGCTACGATGGAACCTTGTTGAGGTGTTTGACATCAGAAGAGGCTTATCAGGTAATCAAAGAAGTTCATGATGGTATATGTGGTGGGCACATAAGTGGAATGGCCTTGGACAAGAAACTCTTCTAAATTGGCTATTATTGGCCAATGATAGAAAAAGATTCTTGTAAATATGTATGAAAATTCATGGCCTATCAAAAACATGAAAACCTCATTCATGTTGCTACATAAGAATTAAAACCTATTATGATTCCATGGCCATTTTCCATATGGGGCCTTGATTTAATTGGCAATATTAACCTAAATTCATTAGATGGTCACAAGTTCATTATCACAACAATAGAGTATTTTACCAAATGTCTCAAGGCAATGCCACTTAATTACACAACATGCCTCTAAATATTCAAATTTATTCTCAATCAAATCATTTTCCACTTTGGCATACCCACCAACATCATCTTAGATAATGGCAAATCATTCAAAAATTAATAAGTTGAGGCCTTGTGTCAAAAATATCACATCACATAGTACTTCTCCTCTCCCTATTATCCCCAGGTCAATGGGCAAGAAGAAGCTACTAATAAAACTCTCACTAAAATCTTGAAGAAGATAGTTAATCAATTAGGCAGAAAATGGCACATGCAACTGTATCCAACTTTTTGGTCTTATCATAAAAGTGTCTGTACACCTACTAGGGTGACTCTGTATGCCTTTTTTTATGGGACCAAAGAAATATTACCAATGGAAGTTGAGCTTCCCTCCCTTAAAATCTCACTAAGGGGCATTATCATATATCATAATTGTAGGAAGGACTATCTACAAGAATTGGAACTCCTTGATGAAAAACATTAGAAGGCCCTTAATCACCTATGAGCATATCAAAATAAAATCAAAGTCCAATACCATAAGAATATCCAGTCTAAGAAATTCAAAGTTGGTGACTTGGTCCTGAAGGAGAATCATAAAAACACCAATATAGAAAGAGATAAGAAGGGAAAGTTTGAAGCTAATTGGCTAGGCCCCTATATCATTGTTACCAAGTTCAGGTCTGAAGCATATAAATTAGACATGATCGATGGAGAAGAATTGGATGACCATATGAACATCATGCATCTGAAGCACTTCTACACCTAAAATAAGATTCATCATCCTCCATCTATAGGACCTCTCGTATCTACTCCATTCACTGATCACATCTCCCCATCAGTCGAATAGTGTGTGTGTGTGTGCATGTGTGTGTGTGTGTGTGTGTGTGTGTGTGTGTGTGTGTGTGTGTGTGTGTGTGTGTGTGTGTGTGTGTGTGTGTGTGTGTGTGTGTGTGTGTGTGTATAATGGTGAAAACTAGTTCACTGGTACTTTGGGAAAGTACCATGATGAAAACCAATTCCTAACATCATCATAAAATAACCTTGACCCTAGTCTTAATAGTGGGCATCCATCATATGGTTCTTGAACAATAATGTAGGACAACTATTTTAGCATAAGGAAACAAGACATGGCTTGTCAAACATTGAGAATATTTGTTGGAGGGTTATTTGAAGTCACTTATCCATAATTGGTGCACATATTCCCAAGTCCCATCATATCCTTATCATTCCTATCATGCCTTCCCAAATCTTATTTGACAAGTGTGTCTCCCCTTTAGCCTCAAAGAACCAATCCCATCTACACTCATCCATTTTTGTCACTAAGCCTCAGGTCCACATTATCCCACTAATAATCATCATTATGGAGGGTCATAACTTATTAAGTTTTTTTTTAGGTTTTCAAGCATACACTATGCCACTGATTCTTGAATAATCATCATGACCCCCATTTTGTAACTTTGTTGGAATCCCATCTTGACATGGACAAAATTTTGGGGCACTACATATCCTATATATAGTCTCTAAATTATCACTAGATCCATTGTATATAATCATTCTTAATCACTTCATTTCATATGTAAATATCCCTATTAACATCATTATTCTTAGTTTATGATCTCTTTTCTTGTTTGGTGTGATTGTGTTTTTTTAAACATGTATGTGTGTAGGATCTTTATGTACATATTAATGTGTTTTGATTAGTTTTCATAGTGATTTATATATATATTATCTTGGAAATTTTCATGGGAATAAGGATGGTATGAGTGACTTTTGAATATCTATTTCGGCAAAGTCATCTCTTAAATAGAGTTCCCCATGCATCTATATTAATCAGTCTAGGGCTTATTATGTCCTTGACATGTAGCTAAAAGATGCAATATTGAAATGGATTACATGCAGACTAATGGCTTCCAACACCATTATCCATCTTCCTACGATCCATCTCATTTTACCCCATTTAGCTTATCCCCATCCCAACTTAAGCCTAAACCTATTCCATCCCATCACCACCCTACCTCTGTGGTGAAAGAGGATTCCTACCATAGCAACTAAAGACAAAGTAAACCAATAGGGGATTAATTTGCACTTGTCATATTCACCCCATAGGGCATTATTGTGTAAACATCACAACAGATGCATAAACCACATCTAATCATAATTATAATCATATCCTAAACATGTATATCATGAAATGCAATCATACATCCATAAACATCTCAATCCATAACATGAAACAACATCAGTCATAGTCATATCCCATATACACCACATCTAACATCATCCATGAGAATCAAACATCTACAACATATCTACCTATCATCACATCATCAATAAAATGCTAACTCT
The DNA here is from genome assembly GCA_037957365.1 of Torreya grandis. Taxonomy (NCBI): domain Eukaryota; kingdom Viridiplantae; phylum Streptophyta; class Pinopsida; order Cupressales; family Taxaceae; genus Torreya; species Torreya grandis. Next base: position 210,624 of record JARHVA010002838.1, on the reverse strand, counting down.
ATCCATCATAACACATAACATTTATAAAATGAAACCACATCATCTACATCATACATTCATCATAGAATCTCTATAAATAAAATCCTTAACATCTAATCTACTTACATCATATAATTCTAAACAATACCATGACTATGTAATCATATCATCATCACATAACAAGTAAATATATCTCACATAAACATAAATAAATAATGTACATACTTCCATTAGCATAAAATCTCATCATATATATATCAAAATCAACTATCCATCATCCACATGGAGACCATGTCAAAATATATAATATAATCACATGAGCCCATGGATAAAGAATGAGATAAATACAAAAATCCCCTATACATCTATACATCCCAAAATCATGGGCATGTCCCTAGTGGGCCTAGTGGGCCTCGAGCTTCTCTAAAAGGCTATTGGACTAAATGAGATGAACTGGCTTGAAAGGAAGAAGCATACTAACCCAGTGGTACTACCACCTCATATAAAGTATGATAATAATACACCTCACATGTGAGTAACATAATGTTCCTCATCACAACCATCATACCCTACTCCCTCAGTGCTTGGCCGAATTCATCCTGGACCCTATTGACCACCTCCACCTATCCTATCAAAGTGAGAATGCAAACCTAAAGCTATCCAACCTGACCCTAAAAACCTATAATTTGGCCATCTATGCTCTGTACCTATCTCTATAAGGTAGAAATATGTGTTTGAGCATGGGTAAGCTAGCCATCTTGTTGTATAACCTGCACCTGTAACATTATAACATGCCTCTATAATGTAATAGTTTTTCCCTATAGTTGGGCTAACTACCCATCCCTCTATGATACCTGGGCCTATAGTGTAGCAACCTACCCCTATACCTATGCCAACTAACCATCCCTATGAACTATCATACTCTGAATTCAGGCCTATAACTGGTCCCACTCATACATAAGCCCTATAATCTTTGATAGCCATACATGTATCTCACCATGTAGCTGGGTAACCAAATATTGCTCATCCACTATTATGGGCTACTAAGAAGGACATGTACCACCACTACCACTTGCCTATGTCCTAGCCTGTACCTATGGCTAGACTAGTCCTTGTGCCCTAATTTACACCAGTGGTCCTACCTAGGCTTGGGCTTGAGGCCCTACCTATGAAATTAAAGCTACCTAACTACCATCTCCTCCATCCACATCCATGGAATTAGGCCCATCATGTCCATCTTGCCCACCCTATGCTAACACTCACCTCATCTATCTCCATAATTGAGCTCAAGCCTACAAAACCCTCCTCACTACCCCTCACTAAACCATAAATTGAGGTCATGTCAATCTCACTAGTATCCAAGGTCTCCACCATGTTGAATATGTTGCCATCATACTTAGATCTAGAATCAGTGTATAAAAATCCCACTGAATGAGCACAATGTTGTTATAGTCTATGCGAGCATCCACTCTATCCATTGGTCTCCCCCACTATGGCCTCTCCCACTCACTACAAGGAATTAAATGATCTAGACCTATAATTTCTTAGATGAAGCCAAACTAGCACTACACATGATCTAGTTGATATCTCTTAATAATCAAATCATGTCACCGTATCAAATAACACTCTATAAGCATGAACTAGGTAACTACCTCATCATCCCAACCAAATTGGAGACCCCTATATGTCATTCATATAATGTGCTCTAGTCTTATACTATCAAATACATCTTTTTAGAATCTCATCTCACCTACATGCCCCAACTGCACCACTAATAACACATGTCAGTAAAAGACCATCAACTACTCAAGCTCATGTATTGCTAATGTACCTAACAATCACTAGATAACAATGTGCTCCCAACTCTAGATCTGTAATAATAATGATGACCCAAAACTAGTAGCTCCTCTATACACTCCCAAGTGAAGCTCTATATATAAATGTGCCAACACTATAGGAGCCCAGGTAAATACTCAATGATCTTGAAACATATTTTCTACCACATCCCCCAAACCTAGGTAGAACCACTAATAGTTCTTATCTGGCAGAAGAATATTGGAAACAAGAGACATCACCACCAATGTTAGTCTATCCAAAGTCTCCTCATGTAAACACCTATCAATATCAATATATTTATCTCACATCCCCACTTATAATTCACCCCTAGGCGACTGTAATTTACACATCAATGCACATGATTGCCAATATATATTATACCCACATATGGGTAGATGGAATGTCCTATACACATATTATAGAGTCACAATCATCTCCCTAGTCATGAAATGGAAGGTGTTAGTATTTGAATGTCAATTCTCCACCAAGGCTATGATCAAAGACTGATCAATGCATATCATGGGCATAATCACCACATCATCCAACCCAATCAACTCCAGTACCCTAAACTCTATTGGTATCAACCGCCACATCTCATGAAGCACCTCTAGATGTTGCAACCATGATGCCACATGCCTAGATCCTCCTATAAAAATAACCATCCACTTATTACTATCTCCATCATCAAATCTTTATCCTAACTCATATATCCTCGCTATCTAAATCCCTAAAAACTCCAACTATTCCCTGATATTTAAATCCCTATCACCTATTTAAACCATCTAAATCACCCCCATCCTTACCTTATTTATCCCTTACCCTAGCCTAACCCCTACCCCACTAACACTCCATACCCTACCACCTAATTAACCTCACATACAATTAACATACTTAACATAATAAACCCACATAATCACCTAACATCCATATAATTAGCTCACCCCACCATATCCATCTAACTTACCTAACCCACTTAACTAACTAATTGGTCTAACATTACCAAAACTAACACATTCAACCTAACACTTACCCATTTTCCTAACCTTGACAAAATCTTCACTTGTAAAATACCCCTAGTGGTAGTTTTGATAATACCATGACTCACTAATAGTGATATTATAAGAACGTGACTTCACAGTCATAATATTGTAATATCAAGATTATCCTCTTATAGTATTGCAATAACACAACAAAGAACTTGAGGTATTGTAATATCATGGGTCAACCTTTCAAATCTACACTTTATGACAATAACATCATGACTATGGGCATAACCAATAGTCATAGTATTGTCAGGGTGAGTTTGACGGTGTTCTTTTCTACAAAAATCCATCTAAAAATCTATTAAAACTAATAAAAATCAATAAAATTACTGAGCTAGTCTTGTTACTCACCACAGGTCTAGCATCTGCCTCTCTCTAGTGCTCTCAAAATATCTCACCATGATGGGAAGCTTGGGGTGGTTAGTCCATGGTTTCACCTCAATGCTCAAAACACAAGAAGTCAAATGGTCCAAATGACCTAATTTTGACTCTTTTGTCCTATATGACCCCCTTATGCACCCCTAACACCCCATTACTAACATCAACTATCCCAACTATTAGCCATATTGACCAATTATCCTCATCTAATCATTCTCAAAAATATTATAACACTATATGGGGTATGGGATGTCTAACCCCTTATTGTCCACCTTATCCTACATCAAGAACTACATCAGTTTGAGGTCTTTTAGGACTATGTAGGCACCACCTAGTTACACTTTTCATGCCCAGGGATAGTTCAACCACCATTTATCCCTCATCACCATCCCATGCTCAGATTAGTCACTCAATAATCATACATCCTTTTAAGCCCTGAATCTTATAAAAATTATCTTTCATCCCCATTCAATAATAATTATCACTATTATCCCTTTTCGAGCTTCCCCTAACATGTATCCTTGATATGGAACTTATCATCAGCTTGAACCCATCTTATTTAAATCATTCTCATCCTAAAAATAATCACCTCTCTTTAGACAAGTTTCATTTATCTAGAACCCATCACTTGAGATCTTTATCTCTTTTCCACTTGGGGCATCTTTACTCATCACTTTTAATTGGGTCAATTTAACCCCATTTTATAACCCTAATCTTATCCCACCCTAATATTTTTGTTCGAGTGACCATCCAGGTTGATTTCTCCCTATATACTCCCTGAGGGGGCATCATACCCTACTAAAATATAACACCATCTAGCACCATGGTTTTTTTTTGAAATACCATTACTTTTTCCACTCATAATACCCTTTCAAAGAGGGGTAAAATGTATGCACTAAATTATGCTCACCCTACTAATTATACTAATTCCACTAATTTTTGCTAATTAAGTCTAATTCTTGTATTTCCTAGCCAAATTAATTAATAGCCTAATAAACCACATCCCATTCCTATATCCCATAAAAATTTACCCCATCCTAAAACCAATTAATTCCCTCACTAAGCCCTTAATAGAGCTAATTACCTACTAACCTACTCCTTAAACTAAACCAGACAATTTAAAATTCATATTTATTCAACTACCACCCTAGATACCCTACCACCCTAACCATTCCTATATCCCTATGAATCTTAAACCTAATTAACTCCCATATAATTCCTCCATTATCTCCTAAGATAATTAAGAAACCTCTAGAATTAGGGAAGCTCTCCAAAATTCTAGAAGTCTCTAAACTAGAGACTTCTAAATAATTTTAAATTACCCTAAATTTCCCTCTATTATCTTATAAAAGGCCATGCTTGGGCCATAACCAAGCCAACTATAAATCCATCAATTCATCATCTTGATACTATCTTTCATCTACATAATCTCTTATATCACTCATCCAAGACACTATCAACCTCATCCAACCGTTCGAAGCCATTGTAAAGACTTAGCAAGCAATCTAATAATTCAAATTTTGGACATCAAATAATCCTAGTGCAAATCCTGGAGTGGAGTCACAAGGAGGTAAAAATGATGGTGAGCATATTATTGTTATTTTAATTTACCTCTTTTATCCATTCTTATTGGTTTTATTGAGTTTTAATTTTTCATTACTAAGTTTAGTAATATTGCTTGAATCTAAAAATTGGTCTATAGTTAAAATGTCCACATTCACAAATAGAAAACACACACAAGGACATGTTCAAATGTCCTCATGTGCATACAATCATAGATATAAAGTCTTAGATCCACTTCGTAATGACATATTCAAATGTCCTTAGAGTAAACATAAAAGTGCATACAATATATAAAGCCAGGAGAAGTAATATAAAAAGCATGCATAATTATGTATTTTAATCAACAAGAGCTAAGTTGTAATATGAGAAATATTCAGTAATTGAGATAGGTAATAATATATCACAATGTTAGTGAGTTATAAATATCATAATATGTAATACAATGTAAATTGCTAAGCATGTGAGTAAGATAATGTGGGGAAAAAAAGGATAAAAACTATGTTTACCCTATCCCCAGTGAGCTAGCTGATGAATGTACATGTTGTAAGAAGCATGTGTGAAGTCTGAAACTAAGTAGTGATAGTTTGAGCTCTCTAGGACAAGAGAAAGGTGAGGGACACAAGAGAACTGCATTCCTATCCTCCATAATGCTCCTATCTAACTATAATTTTTAAGTATGTAATTGAGAAAGCACCTACAACTAAGCCTGGGACTGATATTTTGTATAATCTACAATCACTCATGTACACTAGTGAAACATGTATGATATAAAACTAGACAAAACATATATAGAATATTGTGCACAACTAAATTGATGTATGAAAAATTACATATAAGCATGCATAGGTCCTAATTTTGTTATTTTCTACAGTATTTTACTATTTTTTTTGTGTATATATGAATGTAAATATGATATGATGATCTAAAAATCAAATGACACATCCAAGGGATGTGGGAAATCAAAATCTAGATCTGGTGGTAGACTTTCAAGTGTTGAGTTTTATATCTAGTTAAACTCAAATAGATCATTATCATCATGGTCATTATACCACTTGTGCTCTATAAATAAAGCTGTCTTTGGTGTTACTCAAAATCTTGTGCATCTGAATAGCATGTTGCTTGACTATGTAAGAGGCCTCATACTGTTATGGGATATATCAAGTTAGATTTTATTTCCTCATTCTATAATCTATGATTGTCATCAAATCTATCATGGAGAACTATGTTCCCATAAAACTTGAATGTGAGACACCTTTGTGCTCTATCCACTATAGCTTTCATTTCTTGTAATCATGTGTTACCAAATGTAGCTTTTATATGAGTTCCTATTTTCATGAAAAATATTAGGGCGTTCACCACCTTGGGGCCACATGCAACTAACACTATAATGTGGCCGATGGAATCTTGGAAAAATATAGCCTTTTGTAACTCATCACTTTTATGTCCTATATGCTGTAAAAATACAAATGTACATGTATTTGGGTATGAATCCTCATCAATGGTTATATGTTTTTGATATTGATATTTAATGAAAACTTGAATATTCAAATCACTACTTTTGGAATGTTTGTAATTTCTACATGTCTGAATCTATTTTGGGGCCTTGGCCTGATTAGGCAAAGACTATATGATTTAAATAGTGCCCTTAGACTTATACTTCTCAAGTGTATACTGTAATGCTGAGCACATATCTATAACATGTCATGTGATTATATGAAAATGATAAAATGCCCTACCATCCTAATTTGATAAGTGGCTGACGATTTGGCACACTATAGGCAATGTTATCAATTCTTTCTCAATTAACATTTGTAACATCACACGTGGTCTATATTGTGAATTATTTGTTTGTATTCTGGTAACTGTTTCAATATATATAGATGTGATATTGTTTGTAAAATCTGAGAATGGCCATAAAATTATATGTGGGGTGGTATCCAACTAGTAACAAATGTTATTTCCCTTATGTGTATTATGTACTAGCATAATGGCCTTAGAATCATATCGGTATTCTCTTGGGCCCATTGGTGCAAACTTTAAACCACACAAATAGTCATCAATGTTCATTGGAGTTGTGTTTGTGTCTCCTAAAAAGTAGCCTCAGAATCACTATTGGAATTCTTGATGTAAAAATCCTAAGGGTTCTTTGAATTTATCAGTAAAGGTAATTATTTCATATGTTCCTCATTATCCACTCTAGGTGGTGACATCAGTGGTGTGGAGGTGCATGTGAATGGTGGTTGAGTATTATATGTACTAGACTCACTGAAATCCTATGTGTGCATCTGTTCGATGGGAATAATTTATGTTGGTGGAACTTTAGTAGGTTGTTGTGCCCCCACTGGTGATGAAATTTGAGAAGTAGGTTTTGTAACCTTATAATATATAAAGGGTTGGTTTTCAGCTAGAAAAATGCATAAATATCCATCATGGAGAAATTTGACACATCAATGCAACTTAGAAGGTATGGCCTCCATGTCATGTATCTATGGCCTACCTAATAGTGATTATAATGCAAATGATTAGGCATTACATGTAATTATGTAGATAGAGTTTTGGGCCCTACTATAATATCCAAGGTGATATAACCCAAAGATTGGCATGGCACATCATCAAATCCTTTGATATTCTTATATGTATTTTGAATGGCTACCATGTCGATGCCCATCATTTATATAAATGTGAGATTGAAAATATTGAGTCCTAAACCATTATCAGTTAAAACCTTTTGATTGATGTGTTTTTTATTTAAGCTTGTATAAATAATGGTAAATTTTGATCAATGGTTGATTGTGGTGGAAAATCATCATTGCTAAAATAAATTGCATTCTAAATTTCCTTCAAATTATTCACAACAAATGAAAAATAATAAGTTTCTATGTCATTAGGTATGGATGTTTGCTTCAAATCTTAGTAAATAATATCCATAAAAATGGTAGCCTTCTAAAACAACTCTTGCATAGAAATATTAACCGGTATATTCCTAAGTTGGTCAATAATATCATATGGTCTAGCTTGATCTCTTGATCCCAATTGATTCGATTGGGGATGAGGTGGAATTGCTTGAATGTGTTCTTCCTATCTTGATTGAGGGGGTACTTGACCTCATCTAGTAACAACTCAGACTATAAGATCTACTATAATCCTAGGGTGAATAATGGGAGCAGGATATGAGTGAATATACTTAGGGGGTCTAGGTGTAGGAGGAACAAAAAGAACCCTTTGGGCTCACTGTGTCTAGTAGTAACCAATGATAATTCAAACTAAGGCATACAACAGTAATATCCATATAATGATGCACTAGTGTGGGTTGGACCAATAGATGATGCATATTTTGACTTAATATGATGCATCCATGGGCTTACATACATGTGTAAGATATGAAAAATAATAGGCAAGAAATATGTGAATAGTACTAAGGAATTTTGTACTATGAACCAATTAATAGGCTCAATCATGATTATTTTAGTTAATTTCACTCATTTCTTAGTTTGGAAAGTAAGGTAATGAAACTAGTAATAGGGGTGTAGATGAATAACTAGTAAAGTGCACGTGTGAATCTAGATGATGGTGGGAACTCCTCTCTAGCTAGGAAGAAATAACCTATAGATAGGAAAGGCTCTTGAAAAGGGGTTTGTTAGATGGATGGTTGAGTGGACTACCTAGCATGAGCTAGATCTAAGAAGTGTACTTCTTTATAGGAGCCTGTCAATCCACTGTTATAACAATCAAGTTGATATAAACAAAAAGAAAGGATATTTTCATTTAATGATGTGAAAGTAAATACATGCAAGAAAGAGAAAGTAAATGCATGTTCAAAGAAAACAATAGAAATAGTAAAAGTGAGTCAATAACTATGCTATAATGGGCGGGGTCTAGTCCAAAAAATTAGAAAAGATACTATGATCAGGTAGAAACAAAGAAAATTGGGTTTGACTGGAGCTAAGGGTATGAAAATAGCTTGCTAAATTTTTATGCCATAGTGACCATTAGTGGTTGGGTGAATCAACTGTGATTGGGATAACTAGTCATGGTTGGGTAATTGGTGATGGTTGAGGTAACCATCGGTAGTTGGGCTAATCATCGATGGTTTTTTGTGTGTTATGGGAGGATATTAAAGTAGAGTTGTAAAATGATGAATAAGCAGGTAGGGGTTTCGATATAGGTCTATGGGATGGAGAATAAGATGTTAAGAGGTCTGGTAAGGAGGTTAGAAATAAGATGAAACAATGAAAACAAGTACAAGATACTGGTAACTTGATAGTGGAACAATTTGGCCTGAGTGATAGTATTTTATATTTTAAAAGTGATTCTGACAAAGCTTTGGGTCTTTGATGATATTGCTTGCTTAATGAAAGGATGTTGAATACCTATATGCAAGAGATCTTGGATGCAAGATTCTGGATTCTAGATTGTGGATTATGGATCCATTTCACTTCCTCCTCTTCTCCTTTTGTAGGATGAATTTGATAATTAGGATGAAGTTACTAATTTGATAGGGGAATAAAGTTGACAAATCATGATGTTTTAAAGTAAGTTTTAAAAATAAATTACCATTTAGGGAGACGATTATCTCGCACAAAGTTGTGATTGCTTTACTACTTTAAAATAGGTTTGGAGACATGACCATCAATGATCAAGCCAACCATCGAAGGTTAGACTAACCATTGGTAGTCAAGGGGTCAAAATAAAATAGGTCAAAGTAAGTTGAATTAAATGGTTTAGTTGAAAGCATGAAGTTAGGGGTCAACGTTAATAAATGAGTCTAATTGACTAAGTGATCCACTAGATACAAGGTCAGGAAAGGGTCAAAGAGGTAGTTTACATCGAAAGCAATCATGAGTAGTTTTCAAGTGCCTACATTTTGTCCCTTTTTGTTGTGCAACTTTTATTTATAAGTTTAAAAATAAAAATAGATGACTGGTCAAGGTTTGATTTCCCTAAGCATGGGAGGAGGTGTTCCCCCTTAAACTGGGAGTTGATGATGTGAAAGTAAAATTGGGTCAAGATTTGATAAATGGTAAATTGGTAGTCATGAGGTGGGTGAAATAAAAAGGTTGGGCATTTAAGATGCAAAAATGTGCACAAAATGTGATTAAGGGCGATAGTCAAGATCACACAAAGATGAAAGTTGCCAATGTTGGTAAAAATAAGGTCAAGTCTAAAGGGACATGTGATAGGGGCAACCGATCAACAACATTAGTCATAGTTGATCAAGTCAAGCCTATCAAGCCATATAGATAGGGTCGGCATTGGTCACAAGTATCTAGGGTAGCTCCCACAAAACAACATAATAGGTTAGGTCATACATGAGATGGTGTAAAGTTCACAATTTCAACATGGCAAGGTTGGTTAGTGTAGTCAAAGTGACCATGCAAAGCCATCACAAAATATATGAATGGTCTGGGTAAAAAATGACCAACATCAAGGTGGGTGTGGTAGAATTGTGGGTTGGTTGGGTATGGATTAGTAGGGGATGGTCGAGATGACTCTAGATACACTAGGAAAGTAGACACTGCCTATATAGTTCTATGGACACAAAATCCAAAAAGAACTTTAGGCCAAATGTAGTTCTTTAAGGGGTTGGTGAGTGATGGTCAAATGAGTTACCCAAATTTGATGTACCACATGGTGTGGTTTTGTTGAACGTACATGGAGAAACACAAATGCTGGTTAAAGTAGGGATATGTGATCTCTCCATAGGACAACACCTTAGTGGGGTGCCTAGAAAAATTGGGAAAGGGGTGGGGAACCTTGACTGGTGTTGGTTAGGGGTTTCCCCAAGGTCGATCGATGATGGTTACCTTGACCAATGTCAGTTAGGACAAACTCTAAATGACCGAAATATTAAAATTAAAAATGTGAGTGTATTTTAACCATTTGACTTTGTGGCACTTTGCTCTAGGTAGATTGTGCCATTTGTCATTTTATGCTCAAGTGTGATGAGGTGGATGCATGTGGTTGGGTAATCGAGTGTAGACAAGGTAGAGGGTGGATGAGGGTGTGGCCATTCGACAAGATGGGGGATCTGGCCATGCCAACATTCATAGAATGAAGTTGGTTGTGTATTGAATTTGATTGGTAGTTTAATTTATTTGGAAGTCAAACTTGAGATATAGAGGGTTACGAATTAAGTTTTTAAATGGGTTTTGAAAAATGATGCCCTAGGTTAAAAATGTATGAATTAGATCAAAATATAGGGGGAAGGTGGAGTATAAATGTGTTAAGGGGTGATAATAGGGTGTAGGATAAGTGTAAGTGGGGGGTTTGCTAAAAATGGGTATGTGAAAGGTGTGTAATGGTTTTGGGGAGGTCAAGGGTTTGAACGTGAGTTGCCAATGGTCACATAGTGACCATCAGTGGTTCACCCAACCAATCATGATCAAACCTAAAGGGTAAAAATATGCCCAAGGGACTGTTAATGGTTACATGAACCATTAGTGGTTAAAGGGTTGGAGTAAAAAAGCTAAATTATTTTAAAAGTTGCATACTTAGAGGATTGTAAACTAGGAAAATAGATGAGGTTGTTGAAAATGTTAAATTTAGGAAGTGGTATGGGTTAGGTTTGAGTTGTTGACAAAGGTTTAGTGAGAGTGAATTACGTTATGTTAGAATTGTGGAAAGTATGTAAAGAAGGAAATATGAAAGGTGCAAAAGAGCACTATAGGTAAGAAAGTGCTTAAAGGTTGTGAAAGAGGATGAGGGTTGGAGGGTTTATTTATTGAGGATGTGCAGAAGGAATTATTTATAAGAGATTTTGATAGGATATGAATGTCTAAATAGGGTGGTGGGTAGAGGTGATAAAAAAATAGAAGTGATTAGGTGGTTAAATGGATATGTTGGTGTCAGATAGAGGTAGATGTTGGTTTTTGAGGTAGAGATAAAGGTTGGTTTGGTGGTATAGGTAGAGTAATTATAATGGATATGGTTTTTAATAATTATAAAGAGTGGGTATAGGTTAGGACTTAGCGTGACGTAGAAAACTAAGTGTTAATGTGAATGTGATTAGTTTTGTAGGCCCACAAATAGATCCAATTAAGGGATTAGGTCCTTATGATCTTTGTCAAGGTTCAATATGGGATGAAAAAAAAGGAGTAGAGGCACATGGAGATAGTTGGCCTAGGGGCCATGATACATTATCATCACCTGCCACAAGATGCTACCATGACCATCGTACTCATTGAGAGATGGGACCCAATGATGAACACTTTCATGTTGCCGACATTAGAGATGACTATCTTATTAGAGGATGTGATGAAGATCACATGGCTACCTATTCAAGGAGAGTTGGTTTATCATGTGGATAGAGAGGATAGAGATTATTAAATGGACCTAATTTATGGAGAAGATCGAGTTCATGTTAGGTGGCATGTGGGGGGTTTAGGATCAAGCTATTCTACTAGAGGGCCCCAAAGGATAGATGCCTGTTGACAATGATGATGATCATAGTGACTTGTTTTGCATTGATATATTTTAGCCATTGATGATTTATGTACCTGCTACTATGAGTACTAGTGGAGATGTTGCTTGGGAGGATTGTATTTAGATGGGCCCCAGTGCTATTTGTCTAGATTTAGTAGGAGCTTTGGGCCTTTTAGGTGCATAGATGATATGGAATCAATGTAAATTTCATGATACACTATTGGGAATTCAATCACATTTGGGTTTTAAGACCATTGGGGGTACCATGGTAGGGAGTCACTCAGGTGGCCTTTTTAGTGGGCTTCATGTGATGGTGATATATTGATGCTTTGACAAGTGCCAATGGAGGATCCAGAGATATTGATTGGTTTAGGGATGCTTTAGAGGGTTTGGTGGTAGGTGATGTTGTATGGAGGCCATATGTGGATTGGCCTATTTGGCCTAGGCATAGGTACCACACATTATCTTTATAGATCTGGTACTGGATTTATAAGAGGAGAGTTGAGGAGACTGAGTTGATCCCCTTTGATCAAGTTAAGAGGTAGTTTGGACTTGTTTAGGGAGTACCACCAAATTTCCCATGATATAGGAGGGAGGATGTTGAGTTCTTACTCTTAGAGCCATATCCATAGGATGTCATACTAGACTACAAGGAGCTATTAGTGAGAGATGTCATTGATGATGCAAGTATTATTGATGGTTATGAAGCATGATTCTAGGCTAGGTATGCAATAACCAATTTTGGATGGGGTGATGGTGGTCAACAACCTATGGATGTGGACCTAATACAGGCATCGACACATGATGGCTAGGTGACAATGACACTGGTAGCAGCACATGCCTATATTATTGGGTTATAGGGATAAGTGGCCACTTTATAGGCACAGATTATCACCTTACAAGGGTAGATTACCACTTTGACTAGTCAGCATGATACGGTGAGGACCTCCCTAGATTTAGTGACTTGAGAGAGAGATTAATTGAAATAGAGGGTAGAGGTAGCCAAAATAAGATCAGGAGGACCACCTAACATAGTTCTAAGGACATGGTACTTAACCATCATCGAAAGGCTTAAATATTACAAGGTAATAGTGCTGGTGAAGATACCATTAGAGATGTGATATAAAGAGTATAGGGCCAGCTTAGTAGGTAGTCTATTGATATCTACTCTAGGATAGTGGGCCTCAATAGTGGTATAGGTAGGGATGTTAGGGGGACCACCACTAGATGGTAGTGTAGGTCCAAGTCAAGATGGTTCAGGTGGCAGTGGTGTAGGTGGTAGTGGTTTTGGTGCCCCAAGGGCTTGATAGAGGAGAGTTTTTATATGATTTATATTTTGATACCAGCCTACATGCTGATGATGTGAGATGTATATGAGAGAGAGACTAATTGATAAATTATTACATGTATTACCTCAGTGATGTATATGATGATTATGTTTTGATTATGGCGTTTTGATGATATTGATGATTATGTTGGCATGATGATTATGTTCTTATGTTCATGATGTTTTGTTGATGATGTATTGATGTATTATGATTATGATGATGGTTATGGATCATATATGGTTTTGCATATCTATGGTTATTTTTTATTCCTTAGTGTATATATTTGATGATGGATATGATGGATGTTGTTTAAAACATGTTTTTGATTAAGATCTTTGTTGTTATTTGTCATGGTTGCATATGAGCATGAATATTTGATTGATAGGTTTTGATGATGTTGTTTATGAGATGATTATGATAATGATCTTATGATGTTATAATGATATGTTGTAATTATTCATGATTTATGGTTCTCTATGTTTTGTTTATGGGTAGGATATGTATTAGGTTCATAATGTTATGGGAATACAATGGAAGCACATAAATTAGGTGTAGATAAAAAAACTAAATGTGAGAAAGAGAGAATAATCATGATACATATGACCACATGAACTAACGAATAGAGGGAAAGAAAAAGGCATAATGTTTTTTAGTTGGCAAGGACCTAATAACCAAAAACCATAACTAGATTGACTTAGTGAACATAAATCTGTTGAATGCTTCACAAGAGCATGCTTTGGTTGAGAAAAGGGTGTCTTGATCATGGGGTATCAAGTAAGCTCATAGTCCATTGATTTCAAAGAAGGATTGAAGGGAGGTGATAGGTATAAAATTGGTGAAAAAGTGACATGATGTGGGTTAGCTTGACCCTTCTATAGGTGACCAAAGAATCATAATATAAAATTCCACACCTCAATATGATATGCATATTGATCAATATGGGAAGTCTACACATGCCATATATAGGAGTTGATTATGGTAGAAAGGGATAATATGTAGACTAATTGATGCAAGAAGTCTACAAATGGCACTTAGAAGAGCTGATTGTGGCTTACTTTAATTTTGACATAAGTTTGTTTGCTGCTTTTGTTATTTTGATAAGTTGTTGAAGATAATCGATGTGAGAAGCTTCAAGTGATTATTTATTATCCATCCTTCAAGGGAGTGGTCTAAAATGGGATTTTTATAGCTATCCTTCAAGGGAGCAATCTGTTGTAAGAAAATTTTAATTATTGGGTAGTTATCCTTCAAGGGAGTAGTCTGTAATGCTAGAGATATGGACACAAGAGCTATTTTGAAGGTGTGTTTAGACATGGAAAAGTCTAATTAGGCTTAATAGTTCACCTGTTTGGAAGCAAGACTTTAGCACCAAAGGTCAATGTTAAATAGGGAGAATGGTTTGAGATAAAATTGATCATGGGATTCCATATGATTAGAGATGAAAAGTATCCATATGAACCATGCCATGGGTAGAGCCATAATGCCCAAGCTTAATATTAGGCTATAACTATGATAGATAATCACATAGTTGTATGTTGTAATCAATTGTTCCCAGAGGGATTAGTGATATGTAGGTGAAAGGGAGTGAAATTATCATTAATCAAGGTATGAGATTAAGTTAGACACAAAGGTGAGTTTGATCCTAGTTTCAATAATAGAAAGGATGTAAATGTGAAGCATTGAGAGGATCAGATTCTAGTTTGCCTTTGAGAGAGGATAAAAGACAAACTCCTAATTTATACTTATGGGTTATGATATAGGGTCCAAGCTAATTAAAATCAAACTTCCCCTTTTTTTCTCTTATCCATATTAGTTACATGTTGGTTTTCATTAAGGATGAGGTCTTTGATGTTGAACTCTCTCTTTTTCAGGTGTTTGTTGTATGCATGTTTGATTCATTCCTGATAGACATGAAGATGATTAAGGGTTATGAGGTGATGTTCATCAAGGAGTTCAAGAGGTGTGAGGTGTTCTTGATCATAATCACTCTCAAAAAGGATTTTATGTAAGTATATAAGAAGGGGTAGCACCACCTCAGCTTCAAAGATGAGAGAGAAAGGGGTAGCATCCATAGAGGTTTGAATGCTAGTGCAATAGGCCCATAAAGCAAAAGGGATATGCAAGTGCCAATCTTGACTTGAATCACATACTACTTTGGTGAGTATTTTGATGGATTTTTTTTTAGAATCTTCCACCTATCCATTGGCTTGTAAATGATAAGGTGAGGAAAATCTTAACTTTATGCCAAAATCATCACAAAGACTTTGGACCTTTTGATTTTTAAAATATTTGTCATTATTGGTGATGACTTTATGGGGAACACTGAAGTGGTAGATGATATGGTGACTGATGAAGTCGATAATTTTTGTGGCTTTGGTATAAATAAGAGGGATGGAGTCCACCCACTTGGTGAAATATTCAATAGCAGTAAAGATATATTGGTGTCATTGTGAAGAATGGGGATTGATCTCCCCAATTAGGTTAAGAATCCATTGCGAGAAGGGCCAATAGTATTTAGATACTTGAAGGTGATGAGGAGGTGCATGATGTAATTTAGTGTGTTATTGACATTTGACACACTCATTTACATATTCACAATAGTCTTGATTGAGGATGGGCCAATAGTAGCCTAGGCAAAGGATACACTTAGCAACAGTTAGGCCACTAAAATGTCCCCCATAGATTCCATCATGCATTTCTTTGATGGTGTGAGAGGATTCATGAATACAAAGATAATAGAGAAGGATACCATCAAATCCATGTTGATAAAGGATTCCCCCTAGTATGGTATAATGAGAGGTACTATGAATAAAAATTATTTGGGCATTCTTTAAAAGGGTGGGTGGGACAATGCCAAGGTTAAGATAGTTGAAAGTTTAGCCACACCAAATGTTGGAAGGAGATGTTTCCACACTAAAAATGGTAGAAAGATCATAATTGATATATGAAGGTGTGTTAAAATGATGGATGGTGATAAATAATTTAGATTCGGTAGGTTGAGATGGGATTTGGGAGGTAAGGGATGCCATCGTATCCACAAACTTGTTAGTAGA
The DNA here is from genome assembly GCA_037957365.1 of Torreya grandis. Taxonomy (NCBI): domain Eukaryota; kingdom Viridiplantae; phylum Streptophyta; class Pinopsida; order Cupressales; family Taxaceae; genus Torreya; species Torreya grandis. The sequence continues at coordinate 194,022 of JARHVA010002838.1, read as the reverse complement.
TCTAGCAACTAACTAGATAGTGTAATGATTGAATGATGCCAAGATTACATCAATGAGTTGATTGTACTTTAGTAGGACATCATTTTTACATTGATAAGATCATGTGACCTAGTTGATGACTAGTTGGGAGTCACCAAAGACACTGATTATTTTGACTCCCAAGGCTATGGCAGTTTGGAGACTATGACTAAGGCTTTGTATTAGATTATATTGTTAGTACATTTGAAGTCAAGTTTAAAAGAAAGGGATGAGGTTAAATGTTAAGGGGAATGAGAATAAACCTATAACCCCCACCATTTTGACATTTAGAGCCATAAAAAAACATGGTCATTTGGTAAGTGTGTTCTTCTTCAGATAGAGCTACAATGGTCTCATCTACATATGTAAGAATAAGAGGTTGATTATCTGGTAGAGGAGCTTCAACCAATTGGTCAATGATGACCTATACTTTAATGTAATTTTGTATAAATAAATCAATATCAAACTCAGCCAGAAGCATGAGCCACTTAGCCATATGCTAGTTTTGTTACGGCTTGGAGTGCATGTACTTGAGGGGGTCAGTGTTAGTGATGACATAGGTTTTATTATTAAAAATATAGTGAGGGAGTTTGGAGGCCACAAAAACTAAGGTGAGGCAAAGTTTTTTGGGATGGGTATACTGAGTTTCATATTTGATAAGTGTGCAAATGAGTAGTAGACAACTTGTTCTTTATTATGTTCATCATGATGAGTGAGCATTGCCCTTAGGGAATGATTAGTGATGGATATATATAGGTAAAAGGGTTGGTATTTATTAGAAGTGAAGATAGGTGGAGAGGGAAATACTCCTTGATTGAGTCAAAGGCTTGTTGACATTCTTTGGTCCACTCAAAAGAGGTATCCTTCTTTAGGAGGTGGTGGAAGGGTTGACATTTATCTGATAGTTGAGAGATGTAGTGATGGATGGATTGAAGTTTTCCCTATAGGCTATGGAGTTGGGTAAGGCTAATAGGAGGAGGCATTTCCAAGATTACTCTAACTTTTATGGGGTCTATTTTGATTCCATGTAGAGAGATGATGAAACTAAGAAGTTTACCCAATAAGACTCCAAAAATGCACTTCTTGAGATTAAACCTAACATGATAATGAATTAGTCAGTTAAAGATGATGGTGAGAATAGATAGGTGATCCTTGCAGTGTTTGAATTTCCCTAAGAGATCATCCACATAGTCCTCTACAATTTTATGGATGAGATCATGAAATATATAAGTCATGGCCCACTGATAGGTTGCTCTAGCATTCTTTAGTCCAAAGGTCTTGACCCTGTAGCAGAAGGTTCCCCATGGGATGATAAAGGAAGTTTTTTGATAAACTTTATGGGTAATCAAGATTTGATTATATCCTGAGAAACCATCCATGAGAGATAACATTTCATGACTTTACTGTAAGATCAACAAGTTGGTCGATATTTGGTAGAAGAAATTCATCCTTTAGGCAAGCAAGGCTGAGGTCATGAAATTCAATGCAAATATGAACTCTCCTTGTGGGCTTGGTGATTGGAACAATGTTATAAACCAATTGTGGATAGTTTATGGGTTGAATAAAGTCAACAGATAAGAGAGGTTGACGCTCTTCTTTGATAAGGAGGCCTATGCGAAGATGTATCATACAAAGCTTTTGCCAAATTGGCTTAGCCATAGGATAGGTAATGATGTTGTGAATGGAAATAGAAGGGTCAATGTTGAGAATATCCTAGTAGGACCAATCAAATGCTATGCTACAGTCTCAAAGGAAATAAGGGTAATCTTGTTGCTCGATAGAATTTAAAGATTGATCAATTTTGATGATATGGGGGTTATCCTAAGTTCCCAAGTTGACATCAATGGTGGATTCATTTATCAGAGTTTGGTTCTTAGGATGGAAACATTTATGAATTGAATAATTCCCCACATCGAGGTAGGCAAGAATATAATCATCATCTTAACGTTGGATGGTGTTAATGGTAGGAGAATTGCATTTGATCATTTCAGGATGGATGAGAGGAATGGTTTTAGTTTGGTCATCCTTTTGATGGGGCAGGGGGCCCAAATGTTAGGTTGTGGAGCTAAAAGCTTCACAAGTATGCAAATGAAGGAGGTTGCTAAGTTACAGAGCAACCGACATCGGTCAGGCCAACTAACATCAGTCATATTTAGTGTGCAGAGCAACCGACATCAGTTATAGGTCGGCTGACATCAGTCAGACAGGAACTGACATTGGCAACCTGTGTGTGCGTGCATTTGCATGCATCTCCAGAACTGGTCTAATTTTAGATGGACAGTCAGTTTGCATGTAAAAGACTAATTTTAGTCTTGAGTCTGCAGTTTTAATTATTGTAATTAGGAAGTCTAATTATTGTTTGTATGGGATCTATTTAAGAGACCCATGGGGCTGTATTGTAAAGTGTGCTAGATAGAGAGAGCAAGGTTAGCTCCTCATAGTGCCACAGTGCCAAGTGTGTATGATCAAGTAGATCTATGGGAGAGAAAGATCTGGTAGAAGATCCATAGGGGTGCTGGTGTGAAGGATTAGAAGGACTTACAAAGGTAAGGACAAGGGTTCTTCCAAGGTGTGTAAGATCTAGAGGGTCTGCAAGTGTGCAAGATCAGGTTGATTTGTAGGTTGTGCAAAATCAGGTAGAAGATCTACATGGTAAGTAAGATCATTTGATTTACAGGTGTGTGTGTGTGTAAAGTCAAAGGAGATCTATGGGGTAGCAAGATCAAAAGAGATCTGCAACACAACAAGGTGCAAGATCAGGGAGATCTACTTGGAGTACTTTGAGTGCTTGGTGTACTAGCAGTATTGTTACTGACTAGTGGAGGGAACAACTCTGTGTTTGAGTTGGTTTGTAATTGAGAGAGAGAAATCTTGAGGGAGAATTATTGGTATGCCCAAGAGGTGTTGGAAGAGTGTGATTTTTTCATTGTATTTCCTTCTGGAAGAGTGTTAATACAAGATTGTATTGTCTCTCATATTCTGTGTTGTTTCTGAATTCTAGTTACATATTACTTCTGGTTTAATTCCATGTTTAGTTGCTTATACAAAGGTAATCAATTGTGCTCTTAAGGAGTAGGTTCACTAACAAGTGGTATCAGAGCTTTGTGTTCTAGATTCTTGATAGTGGCATGCTAGTGTTTGTGGATTACATCGATCCTGACAAGTGGTATCAGAGCCAAGGGTTTTGTTGATTACAGGTCACTCTCAGGGGTTTTTGATTGAGTGGGAGTAAAGCAATGGCAGAAGAAAGTAAGCTAAGAATGGAAAAATTCAATGGCAAGAATTATCAATTACTGTATTGTGGAAAGAAAGGGTAGGTAAAGAAAGATTGTTGGTTGGTAGAAGATCAACATGAAGGAAATAAAGAAGCAAATGATGCAGGTATTGTTACATGGGATGCTCTTATATGTTCCTTGGATAAAGTAGAATCTTCGGTTTTATATTATGTTTCCTCTTTCCATGCAACCCCAAATAGAGTATTTTTCCATGATTATGTCCATGGAGACTTTGGAAAGATTTATTTAGGGGTTGGTGAGCCTTGTCAAATTGTTGGCAAAGGGGAAGTGTGACTGAAATTGTAGATGGGCAACACATAGGTGTTGAAGGATGTCATGCATGTCCCAGTCCTGAAGAGGAGTCTAATTTCTATAGGAAAGTTGGGTGATGAGGGTTTCACAATAACTCTCACAGCGAACTCTTGGAAAGTTTTCAAGGGTGCACTTGAATTAGCATGTGATAAGAAAGTAGGTATGCTTTATCTATCTACTTGTATTACTAATTCTCCTTCTGGTTTATCTACTTCAGATGTAGATGCAAAGATGTGGCTTTGTAGGCTTCGTCACATGAGTGAGAAGGGGATGCATGTTATTGAGTCAAAAGGTAAGAGTTCAGATTCAGAAAGCATAGATCAAGATTTCTATGAGCAGTGTTATGCTACAAGAAAGGATCAGGTTTATTGCATAAAAAGGAAATCTGATGTTTTTGACAAAGTGAAGAACTGAAAAGCCTTGGTTTTCAAGGAGAAGATGATGGATAGAGATTAGCTCAAGGGGCTGAATAATTTTGAGTAGGGCAGTTTGGACAGGGTTTTGATCCAAAGTGATCTCGCGGGTAAAAGTCATCACTCACAAGAAAACATAGTTACCAATGTCGGTCAGGTGAGAATCGACGTCGATCAGGTAGGTACCGACGTTGGTCATGTGCAGACCAGAGTCAGTGGTGTCAGGCAGGTGGATACTGATGTTGGTCAGGGAACTAGCATCGGTGACTAGGTGGACACCGATGTCAGTCAGGGAACCGGTGTCGGTGATCAGGTGGAATCGACATTGGTCAGGAGCAGACCAGGGTCGGCTAGAGGTAACTGAGATCAATCACTGTTAAAATGGATTTTGGGTGGACAACAAGCTGTCAAGGAGTCTCAAATGCCCATGAGGAGGACTAAAAGGGTAAGTAAGCCTCAAATTCATTATTCCCCTTCTTTATACTACTTGTTGCTCATTGATGGTCAAGAACCAAGAAGTTTTGAAGAGGCAATGCAAGTAGAATCTAGGAAACAGTGGGAGCATGGCATGAATTCTTTGGAAGAGAACCAAATGGGAGATTTGGTAGAGTTGCTAGCTAGGATGAAAGCACTGAAAGATGAATGGATTCCTAGGTTAAAGAAAGGAGAGAATGGACAGGTCAGACAGAAGGCCAGGTTGTATGGTCTTGAGCAAGCTGATGTGAATAAGGTGTTGGCAAGGTTCAATATGTAGGATGTAGAACCGATAAACACACCTAGGGCTGGACAGTTCAAGTTGAGCTTAGAACAGTGTCCTAAATCACATGAGGTTGGGTACATGGTATGTACTAGACCTGAGATTACCCAAGCAGTAGGAGTTGTCAGCAAGTTTGTGGCCAATTTAGGAAAGAAGCACTGGAAAGCAGTTCAGTGGATTCTCAGATATCTGAGAGGGACCAATAGTAAGGATTTATGCTATGCAGGGTCAAGCACTTCTCTACATGAGTTTGTAGATTTGGATATGGCAGGTTACTTGGATGATAGGAGAAGCACCACATGATATGTGTTCATTGTTGGTGGTATGGTGGTTAGCTGTGTTGGTCTTCAAGACTGAACTTGAAGAGGGATACAAGCTAGGAAACAAAATTAGATGATGTACAGGTACAGGTGCAGCTGTTTATCTCCAAGTGGGAGATTGTTAGGTTGTAGAGCTAAAAGCTTCATAGGTATGCAAATGGAGGAGGTTGCTGAGTTGAAAATCAACCATCAGTTAGGCCAACCAACGTTGGTCATATTCAGTGTGTAGATCAACTAACATCGGTTATGGGTCAGCCGACATCGGTCAAATAAGAACTGACGTCGGCAACCTGTGTGTGCATGCATTTGCATGCGTCTCCAGAACTGGTCTACTTTTAGATGAACAATTACTTTGCATGTAAAATACTAATTTTAGTCTTGAGTCTGCATTTTTAATTATTTTAATTAGGAAGTCTAATTATTGTTTGCATGGGATCTATTTAAGAGACCCATGGGGCTGTATTGTAAAGTGTGCTAGATAGAGAGAGCAAGGTTAGCTCCTTATAGTGCCACAGTGCCAAGTGTGTATGATCAGGTAGATCTATGGGAGAGCAAGATCTGGTAGAAGATCCATAGGGGTGTTGGTGTGAAGGATCAGAAGGACTTGCAAAGCCAAGGACAAGGGTTCTTCCAAGGTGTGTAAGATCTAGAGGGTTTGCAAGTGTGCAAGACTAGGTTGATCTGCAGGTTGTGCAAGATCAGGTAGAAGATCTACATGGTAAGTAAGATCAGTTGATTTGTAGGTGTGTGTGTGTGTGCAACGTCAAAGGAGATCTGTGGGGTAGCAAGATCAAAGGAAATCTGAAACACAACAAGGTGCAAGATCAGGGAGATCTACTTGGAGTACTTTGAGTGCTTGGTGTACTGGTAGTATTGTTACTGACTAGTGGAGGGAACAACTCTGTGTTTGAGTTGGTTTGTAATTGAGAGAGAGAACTCTTGAGGGAGAATTATTGGTACACCCAAGAGGTGTGGGAAGAGTGTGATTTCTTCATTGTATTTCCTTCTGGAAGTCTGTTAATACAAGATTGTATTGTCTCTCATATTCTGTGCTATTTCTGAATTCTAGTTACATATTACTTTTGGTTTAATTCTGTGTTTAGTTGCTTATACAAAGGTAATCAATTGTGCTCTTAAGGAGTAGGTTCATTAACAAGTGGTATCAGAGCTTTGTGTTCTAGATTCCTGACAGTGGCGTGTTAGTGTTTGTGGATTACATTGATCCTGACACCAAACTAATGGTATTGATTAAAAAAATTAGATGGGATGATATCAAAATCCTCAAATTTGGAGGAAGATGGGAACAGTGAGGATGGAGGTTCTTCATCGATAGTGGCAATGGGTTTTGGTGATATGGGTTCTTCTGGTGGTATGAACCCAAGGCCAAATAACTCATGAGGTTTCTGAGTTTTGATTATGGGTAACTCATGAGGTCCCTGCTTATAGAATTCAAGACCAAACCCTTTCCAAGCATACCTATAAAGGTAAGCTTTGGCAAAGTAGGCTTGTTGAGGTAATAAAATTTGACAGAGAATGGTCGAATGAATAGGGTAGTGGTGGGAGTGAGAAGTGGTTGATCAAGTCCCCCATAGATGAAATTTATTTGATTGTTGGGGAGCCTAAAAGGGATGATGGTTTTGATGTCAGGATCATAAGAAGGGTCATATTTGAGGTTCCCATACTCTTGTGGAGTAGGGAGAGCATCTAAGTTTAAAAGGCGATATTCCCCAAGAGAAAGATGTTGAAATGTGGATTGCAAAGAGTCCTCAACCAGAATTTGGGATGAATGGATGGTTGAGCTAGTTGATGCTTCATCATTATTATGAGTAGAAGTGTTCACAGTTTTGGTTGGTGGGGTTGTTTTGTTATAAGTTGGATGCAATGTAGATGAAGGAGGTATAAATACATCATTAGGCTGGTATGTCATATTGCAAGAGGATAAGGGGCTAGGGTTAGATTTGATGGTAACAATTTGTCCCTCATGCTTAAATTTGACACATCAGTGTAAGGTGGAGGGGACACAACTCATAGCATGGATCTAAGGGCATCCAAGTAACACATTATATTGGAAATCACCCTTTATGACAAAATATTTTGGGAATGGTGTGATGCCCCAAACAAATGTGGAGTACAATGGTCCCTAAGGTAGTGGACATGCTATCATTAAAAGAGTGAAAGACCACTGTAATTTCTAACATGATGTTTTTGGGTATCTAAATTTGGTTATATGCATGGGAGGAGATAATGTTGATGTTAGATCTTCCATTAATCATAACCCTCTTTATGTGGGTTTGATTGATGTATGTCATGATGAAAAGGGGAGGATCAAAGTCTTCAAGATCAATAGGCCATATTTCAAAATCTTGAAATGTAATGAGGGAAAAAAATTAGAGGGATATAACAAAGGTTGCAATAGGTTAAGGATAATCTAGTTAAACCTCTATATAGTGTAGAGCCTCAATCAATGCCTGGTGATGGTGGGGTGATGTGTTGATTAATTCATAGAGGCTCATTTTCATCGATGTTTGGTGAAGTTGTTTCAACACTAACTGTTGCATGGATGCATAAGGGTTGGAGGGAGAAGCTTCTAGAATGGATACTTTGGGTTTTAGTGGTTGTGAAGGTGTGTGTGGAGATGTTTGGGTTTGGTTGGTAGGTTTAGGGGTTGATGGGTATGTCCATGAAATGGATGCTTTGGCTTTTCCCTTATCTTTTTATTGGGCCTGAGATCAGGTAACCACATGAATAGTGTGGATAAGGGGGTTTGATGGGTTTGATGCTTGCTTTCATTCCTCCTTCTCATCCTTGGGTAGGAGTGGGAGAGTAGGTAAAGATTGGGTAGGTTGGGTTGATGGTAAGATTGGTAGTGGGGGTAAGATGGGTTCTTCCAATAGATCATCTTCATCCAAAATATTGTGGACAAGTGTTTAGAGGGCTTTGTAGTTCTCTGTATCATGTCTAGGAGTCTTATGATAAAGGTAAATCAAATTGTCATTGAACCATGTTCGTTTAGGATGTGAAGGGTCAAAAGGTTTGATTGGAGATAAGCTAATGGAGGAAGTTTGCAACAACCCTTACAAAATAGTTGAATAGGATTCAAGAAAAGGTGTTAGAGGATGTGGGGTTTTGGTTTTAGGAGTGGGAACCTTCTTGGGTGAAGGTTTTACTATGGAACTTATGGTTGGATAAATGGTTTTATTTGGTGGTTTTGATTGGGTTTACTTGGTTACGGTTTGTTTGGGAATTGGAGATTTAGATATGGAAGATGGTGGTTTGACTATAGGTGGGAAAGTAGAAGTGGTTAGGTTTGTTAAAAATGATGGAGGACTAGAGGTTTTGATGGGTGTAGGTGGAGAAAAGGGGGATGGTTTCTTAGAGGAGAATAGGTAACTGGAATGGTAGAAGGATGAGGTCCTAATATAAGAGATAAGTGGGAAGGAGGTGGTATGGTTCTAGCTCCATGTGGAGGTTTAGGTAAATCTACCTTCTTAATTGGTTTAGTTGTATTTCTCTTTGATGGACTAGACGAGGTTAAGTTCAACCTTAAAGTGGGGTGAGTGTGACTAGGTGTGGGAAGAATGCCTAGGTTCTTGATTGGTTTGGTGAAAGAAGCATAAGGTGATTTGGCAATCTTAGGTAGAGGTGATTGGGATGGTTCATTTATGGTTTTGGAAGAGGTATTTAGTGAAGAGGTAATAATGGGTTTAATGGTGGATTCAAGGGAAGTCAATGATCCAGATTTGTTTCGGTAAGGGAGTCCAAGATGATGCCAAAAGGTGGCTCTATCAAAATTAGGTTGGGAAGTGAACTCTAAACTTTGAACTAGCCTAGAAAATGGATTGTATATGGGTTTGGTTCCTTGGTCATTGATTTCAAAGCTTAAGCCCTTTGGTGGAGAAGAGGGAATGGTTTCTTTAATTTTGATGGATGGTTCCAAAATTGGTAGTTGGGTAGATGAGGTAATCTCCTCTTGTGGGATGGTTTCTATGGAAGGAATGGATGGTTTAATGATAGGAGAGGTAGGTATAGTGTCCTCTAGTGAGGGAATGGATAGATTTTCTTTTGTTATTTGGGTGTCCAAAGAAATCAAGGGTATTTATACCACTTGAATGGGTGGAGTAGAAGAAGGAATGGTTATAGCAAGGGTTGTCTGCATTGGTGTTTCCATCAAAGGAGAGGTAGATAAAGCTAAGGTCTCATCAAGTGAAGAGAGAGGGGTGGTTAATTATTTCATTTGGGTATCCAAAGAAATAGGAGGTGATTTCACTAGTTCCATTTAGATGATTGAGGTCATGGACTCTTTAACAAGGGGCTCATTATTAATAACATTGATTGTATGTGCCTCATGAGAGTGAGATGATTCAAATTAGTTATCATGGTGTTGGGTAGAAGGAGCATGATTGGGAAAATGTTTGCAAAAAATATCAAGGGACTAATTAGGAGGTGCATTAGGATTATCAAATGCAAGTTCTCCACTATTGATAAAATTTTGGACAAGACTCTTGAAGGTATTAAATTTATTAATGTCATGTCCTAAAACACAATGAAAGGCATAGTGGTCATTCTCATTGTACCACCCAGGTACAGAGCGAAAAAAAACAAATTTTTAGGGTGGTTTAATTGGTGGAAGTTAGATGAGGTTGGTTTTGAGAAATTTATCCAAAACTAATGCATAAGATTCTCCAATGGAATTATACTATTTTGGAGGAACTTAGTTTTGGTTTCAGATTTGTTGATAAAGAGGGTTGGAAGAATTGGTTTGAGGTGGTTGGTTGATAGTTGGAGGTGGGGAAATTTTTAGAACAATTGAGTTTATAGATGCTTTTTATTTGCTATTGGATTGGTTAGTGGTTTTGATGGAGGAAGGGTCAATGGATTTAAATCTAGAATTTTTGTTCCATAATTTCAATTTCCCCTCATCAATAGCCTAGTTTTCCAGTTTGCATGCCATGGTGAATGCCTCATCAAAATTTATGAAATTTTGAACTTGAAGAGTGGGGACAATATGTTTGGCACAACCCTGAGAGAAGATTTCAATCAGTTCAAGTTGTGGTAAGGAAAAGGTAAGTTGGTTGATGAGGCCTCTCCATCTAGCAATAAAAATCAACAATTGACTCATCATCAAATTGCTTAATGGAATAGAGGTTAGTAATAAAAACCTTTTTAGATATATTTAATGAGAAATGCTCTAAAAAGATTTGGGCCAGTTGTGAGAAGGAAAAGATGGAGTGCATGTGAAGATAACTATACCAATCAAGGGTGGGTCCGGATAAGGATATGGGGAAGGTTCGAAGAAGGATAGCATCATCATATGCAATTAAATAACAAGAATTATGGAATGCTCTTAAATGTTGTTAAGGGTCCTCCTTGCCTTGAAACTTGGAAAACTTGGGCAATTCCCATTGAGGAGGATAAGAATGGATGGGCACAGATGGATGGATGGGTTCGTTACAAATATGATCATAGGATAAAAGGTTATGAGACCCAAAGATGTATGACTCCAAGTTGGTAATTTTATTCATTAACACCTTGATCAAATCTGGTTGGGGTTGGGAAGCTACATAATTAAGGGGCACATTCTACTGAGGTTGGGTGGTAACCATGTTTGGATAAATGATAAAAGTTGCAGAAGTAGCCACATATTGCTAAGTGGTCATAAGAGGTTGGGATGGTGTTGCATAAGGATTGATTGGCACAAATGGTTGGGTGGAAGGTGTTATATACCCTTGTGGGTTAGAGACATATTGATAGGTTGTCATGGGTACTTGTTGAGGGATGGATGTGGTTTGGCTTAAAGGTATGGCTGAGGTAATGGGTTGAGGTTGGGTACATTAAGGTTGAGTGGTGAATCTAGAGCTAATGGGGGGAAGTATTTGAGGTATAGAAAGCACCAAGTTATTAAATGGGGTAGAAGTTGGTGGATTGGTTGTGTGATCTAGGAATTTGACTCAAGAGAGGATGGTTAGTATGGTGTTAGTTTCAAAATGAAAACAAAATGAAAGAAATACACTAACTAGCATAACATCTCTAGGCCTAGATACTAGGGAGATCTTAGTTAACAAACATGAATAAAACACACAACTAAAATGCAAAATAAACCCTCTTTTACCTTCCTTAGATGCTCCAAAATGCTTATTGTAGTGGCTTGCTTGGCTTGTGCTCATGAAGTCCTTGGCAATGGAAGCTTGGCTACCTCCATCTCCCCTTGGCACCTTTGGATTTGGATTGGCTTGGTTTGGAATTAATTTGGCATGGTCACACTAATTGAAATGGATTTTGGACTCATTTGTGCATTATAACTTTGCATTATCAAGTCTTAGAAATGATGTTCATGGCCTCTCTATTTATAGATTTTTAAAAATGTCTAGAATTAACCTGGACCATCCATCCTTAGATTGAGATGTGTGGTTGAAGATTAATTCAATTTTTGGAATTAAGTTTATAATTATCCTCATCATGACATTATAAGAAAGGGAAATTAAGAGGCATAGAGGGCATCATGGAAGGCATTGATGAGGCATGGAGGGCATAAATCTTGATATTTGTAGCATTTATGGCCTAGGGATGTCTTCCCAAGAAATGAGGTCACATGATGATGTAGATATTCAATATTCATTTCTAAAAATAAGTATTCAACAAGTTTCCATGGAATTCTTAATTAAACCTTGATTTGGGTTAATTAGCTCTTAAGCATGATTAATCACTTTATGCACAAATTACTTAAATTGATCAGAATGTCTTGTTATTGGTCTAAAATTTGATTGGATTGGAATTGGATGGTGATGTTAGATACGTTGGATCCATTATCCCATTTAAGATGTTACCAATAATAAATAAAAAAGGCACATGTCTTGTGCAAAATATTTGATAGGAAAGAGCAATCCAGAGCACCTAAATACAAAATTAACATTTTGACTTGGAATGATCTGATCAAAATTAGATGGCTCATAAATTACATTACCCCATTTAGGGATACCCTAGCCAAAATTATCACTGGAATATGTCAGTTTCACATCTTTTAACTTGTTTTAGTGTTTGTAGGCCAAATTATACATTTTAGGTGGAAATTGGCCAAAAGCCTTATTGAAATTTATCGGTGGCCAGAGTTAGATGTCTATAATTTGCCCCTATTTGGGAAGGCATTGCAAGCTATAAGCATAGTAACATATTCTCAAAAAATGTCATGTATGCCTACAACTGCAATGATGATAAACTAACTATTTGAAGCTCCCTCGAGGGAATGGTTGGCACAAGTAGATTGGCAGACGGTCCCTCAAAAATAAAGAACAAAATGAGGAGACCAAAGAAAGGAAAGATGATGGGGTGAAAACACAATGATACTAAAAAAGTATTCAAAATCATTGAGAATGCAAGTGGGATGGTGCAAATGGTTTACCCAGAGGTAGTTATAAACATTTTACCTTGATAGTGGCAACATGGTATGATAACACAATGATTTGCCCAAAGGTAGTTATAATCATTGAGAAGATGGAGCTGCCCTAGTTAGGATAGACAAACAAGAGAATAACATACCTCTGTATAGGAAAAAAAAGTAAAGTAGTGACAACACAATGATTTACCCAAAGGTAGTTATAATCATTAAGAAATGCAGGTGGCACGGTGTGTAATGATTTACCCATAGGCGGTTATAATCATTGGACCCCAATTATGACAAACATGATAAAATTGGCTGAGGATGATAATAACTTAATACAGAGGGTAATGATAAATTGGAATAACCTACTAGAAGGGAGATGTTCATCCAAACTAATAAAGGTTAAAATTCTTTCATGTTTAATTACTCTATTTGGGATATGATTAGGATGGAATAGGGATGTCAGTGTCGAAGAGATGTCATCATTGTTGAATAGAATTCTTGAAGCTAAGGTTTGTTGTAGCATGTGTCAATAGGAATCATGATATAACATTATGAAGACTTGGCCAAAATATGCATAAGGACTGACTCCCATAATCTAATACTCAATATAAAAAAATGGACCAATGATAGAAACCATGATGACAATGTAAACATATGAATATGGATGGATTCAAGTGTAAGTGTGGGCAAGGAATAAACAAATGAACACATATAAATTGAATCAAGGCAATAGTACATAAAGCAAACAAATAGACACAAAAAAATAAAATAAGTAGAAACAAACAAATAAATAATGTAAATAGAAACCCTATGAACATTGCCTCTAAAAAATAGGTGACGACTTAACAAACAAACAAAATAGGGGAACAAAAGAAAAAGAAGGGGTGGCCGAGCTATCTCCATATGCATTAGGTAAGTGGATGTTGCCTACATAGTTCCATAGATTTAATATCCAATAAAAAACTTCAAGTCAAATGTAGTTCTCCCAGAGAATGGAAAAATGTGATAACTGATGAAAACAAACAGAATGGATGTGAGAGAAGAAGAGGAATAGTCTTGAAAAATAGTAAGTGCATGAGAGAAAAAAGCCAAAAAGGATGGGGAAACTAAATGACAAGTGATTTGCTTGTAACTTAGTAAGGGTTCCCAGAATCCTTAAGGCAAAGAAGTGGTCAATGTTTTTGTTCTTTTCTAACAATTTTTTAAATGTTTTTAGAAGTGTTTTGGAGTGTCTCAACTCAATCGAGAATGATGAGACACTAAATAGTTCAAGCTCACAAAATGGTGAGAGTGTGGCTTAAGTTATTCAAAACATGGCAAGAACGTGACTTAGGTTGCTCACAAAATGATGAGAGCATGGGGAAAAGGGTGATTGAGCTAACCTCAATAATTAATGAGTGCTACCTACATAGTCCTAGAGTAGGACCTCAAGTCATTGTAGTTCCACCCTTACAGTGGAGGAATTCGGCTAGTGTAGAAGTCAATTCAAAAAAATAGGCATAGTTGGTAAAAAGGTATAAGATGACATAGGAAGTGGCAAGTTGGTATGCCAAGGCTTAATGTTACCCCTAGTTTTCCCATAGGTAGTTATAACTAGGACACAATGGCATAGATCAATTATACTAATTTTCTCAAAGGCGGTTATAATTACTAGCAAGACCAGTGGTGAGAAATGAATAACAAACAAAGGCTGTAACTACTAAAACTTTTGTCACACTATCCAAAAATATGATCTCTATCTAAATTTATTGAACTAATTCATGAAACTGATCAGATAACTTGATGCTAAAAATACATAACGAATGGCAAAAACTAAGGTCAAACGGGCTAGGCTTTAGAACACACTGGGTTGATAGGTCAGAAGTGGAAAGTGGATAAGATGAAGAGGATGGATAAGGATGGTATTTGTACAAAGAAGAATAGTGATAAAATGACATAACTGAAATAGTTCTTATAGACAATACACCTTAGCATTCAAGCATAGTACCGCTTGAGATGAATAATATTCATCAGCTCAAAATTTTTATATCCATCTGGTGTGGCAAGTTTGTATGCTCCTAATCTATAATTTGTAGTAATGATGAAAGGCCTTATGTAGTTTGGTTTGAATTTTCCTTTATGTTTCTTCTCAATCATGGTATTCTTTAAGAACAAGATCACCAAGTTCAAATGTTCAATGCTTAACACACTGATTATAGTGGTCTTTGAGTCAGTTCTGATATGCTTGAAGATTATTGAGAATAGTTTTACATTTTTCATCAAATAGGTCTAGCTCTTGCAGGCAAGTGACTCGATAGTCATGATCATCTAGGACATGCTTGAAAGAGATGTGCAGTGAAGGCAATTCAACCTCAATGGGAAGGATGGATTTAGTACCATAAATAAGTGAGTATGGAGTGGCTCCTATGAGGGTACGATGATTGGTATGGTATGCCCAAAGGGAAATAAATATATAGAGGTGTCAATCATGATCATCATCATTGATAATATTTTGGATAATATTGACAATGGTTTTGTTAGATGCCTTAGCTTGGCTATTACCTTGAGGGTAATCTGTTGTAGAAAAATATTATGTGATGTTATATTTAGTACATAGTTGGTCTACATATTTGTTCTTGAATGATCCTCTATTATCAGATATAATGTCAGAAGGGATACTGTAGCGGCAAATGAGATGGTTGTAGATGAATTTAAAAATTTGCTTTCCAGTCATGTAAGTGAGGGGTATAACTTCAACCCACTTAGTGAAATATTCGATGGTGGTACGGATATGTTTGTGGCCATCAAATGAAGTGGAGTTGATCTTCCCAATGAGGTCAAGTCCCCATGTAGAAAATGGCCATGGTGTCAACATCAATTTCAAAGTTTTTGTTGGGGCATGAATCAGATTAGCATGTTATTGACATTTGTCACACATTTTTACATATGCAGTGGCATCGACATCCATTATGGGTTAATAATAACCAGTCCACAAGATATTTTTGGATAAGACTAACCCGTTAGAATGAGATCCATATACTCCTTCGTTAACTTCTCTTAACACTAGTGTAGACTCTGTCGAATTTAAACAACGAAGTAGAGATCCATCAAAACTGTGATGGTAAAGGGTGGATCCTAGTAGAGTATAATGAGTGGAATGATAAATAAAGGCTTTGGTTTATTTTTGAGATAAGTTAGTGGTAGAACTTTTTCATGAAGGTAGTTGTAAATTTCTAAGTACACAAGAGAATTAGGACCAACAATATCACAAATCATGGCAACAGTTAAAGGTTTATGAGCTAGTGCTGATAAATTCTCGACAAGGAACTGATATTCTTTAGCTTTATCTATTTGTTGAATCAGGGAGTCAATAGTAGCCATGACATCTATAGTTTTTTTACTAGCCCTTGTTATGTACTCAAACTGAATGTTGGAAATTTATTTTTAAGAGTGTCAACCATGGCTTTATATGGAACCAACTTGTCATCTTTAATCTAAAAATGATATGTGATCTGATTGATGATTAACTAAGAATCACCATCAACTTGGAGATGAGATATATTCTAATGCACTACTTGTCGAAGTCTTAAAACAAGTGCTTCATACTCATCCATGTTTTTTGTACAAGGAAAATTGATGTTGAATGATTTAGGGATTATATCCCCCTGTGGTGTAATAAATAATATGCCTACCCCTGATCCATGTGTAGTGAATGAACTATTAAAATATAACTTATAGGGCTACTCTTCAAGGGGTGTGCCAATGATGGTCATTATGCATTCATCAAGAAATTAAAATATGACTGGCTATGTGTCTATGAGAGGTGCTTCAGCAAGTTGATCTGCAAGAACTTGTCCCTTGATTGCCTTTTGATTGACATACTCTATGTCAAACTCACTAAAAAGCATGATCCATTTAGTCATTCTACCTTGAAAAGTTGTTTTAGATAGTAGATACTTGAGTGGATCTACTTTTAAAATGACCATGGTCTTATTATTCAACATGTAATGGCATAGTTTCTAAGCTATAAAAACCATGGCTAGACAAGCTTTTTCAATAGGTGCATAGTTATGTTCATATGTAACCAAGGTATGGCTTAGATAGTATACAAAAAGCTCTTTTTCATTTTCATCATGTTGAGCCAAGAGTTCCCCCAAGGCATGGTTAGTAGTTGATAGGTATAACAAGAATGACTTTCCTAGCATAGGAGGTAATAAAACTGATCGATTAACAAGATAGTCTTTGAGTTGTTGAAAAATTGTTTGGTAGTGACCATCCTAGTGAAATGTAACTCCCTTCTTCAAAAGGTGTGTAAATGGATGGAACTTAGCTTCTAACTAAAATATGAAGCATCAGATTGATTGAATTTTACCCTACAAAATATGAAGTTACTTTAAATTGGTTGGTGGTGGTATCTCAATTATAGCATGGACTTTAGCCAAATCAACTTCAATACCTCTATGAGACATGATGAAGCCAAGTAATTTTCCTAAAGTTACATTGAACACAAATTTATTTGGATTGAGTCTGACTTTATAATCCCATAATATTTCAAATATCTTATGCAACACTGCTAGATGGTCGGCCCTAGTTTTGGATTTTCCTAATATGTCATCAACTTAGTCTTCAACAATATCATGCATCATATCATAGAATATGATAGTCATGGCCTTTTGATATATAAATCCAACATTATTAAGGCCAAATGGCATTACTTGATAACAAAATGTTCCCCATGGAATGGTGAATGTTGTTTTATGTTAGTCTTATGGTGTTATTCTGATCTAGTTATATCTTGAAAATCTATCCATGAGAGAAACCATTTCATAACCTATCATGGAGTTGATGATCATGTTGATATTAGGCAAGGAAAAATCATATTTAGTACAAGATTTTTTGATGTCTCAAAAATTAGTTTAAATTATGATCCCTTTAGGCTTTTTACTAACATATACCACATTAGAGATCCATTTTGAGTAGTCAATGGATTAAATACATCCTGATTCTAAGAGTTTTTCCAACTCTATTTTTACCAATACAATAATGTGAGGATGCATCTTACGTAGCTTTTGTTTTACTAGTTTGGCATCAGAGTTAACCACAAGGTGATGTAGAACCAAGGCAGGGTCTAAACTTGGCATGTCAGAATAGGCCAATGTAAAGATATCTACAAATTCTCTCAACAGAGCTATAAAGACATCATGTTTATCCTCAATGAGGGATGTACCTAATTTTGTCCATTTCAAGTTTGATGGAGTCCTGATGTTTACCTCTATTATATATTCAAATATAAGGTTTGAACTGTCTTCTAGGATAGTAGGTAATGACTTGAATTTTTAGAATATGTCAAGGTCCTCCATAGGACTTGCTCTTAAAATTTTCTTAGGTATGATGAATCTGAGTCCCCTAATGAGAGATCTGGCCATGTGACAAAAACAACAAAAAATTCTTGAATAATTTGATCAAATCCTTGTTATTTATCAAAGTTGAACTTGGATCCACATGCAAGTTCATCGTTGGTGGTATCCTAGTCTAAATTCAAAGAAGAATGAACACCCCCATCTAATGGCACTTGAAAAAAATTTCACCACTAGACTAACCTTTATATTTACTTTTTTCTTAGTTAGAAAGCACCTCAAATAGGTTTTCACTTTGGGACCTCAATGTTTTACTTATTTGTATTTGGCTAAGGGTGTTCACTCGCTCTCCAAAATAGGCTACATGATCTAATGTGATTGAGAGTCTTGGTTTGTGATCTCCCAATGAATTGTTGTCTCTAAGGCCTAAAAATTCACATAATGCCTCATCATTCTAGAACTCATCAATCTATAAATAAGATTCTTGTTGGTCCCAATCTATCAGTTGAGGATAATATAATGGTAAAGGGTTACGATGAATGGCCAAGGTAAGAGTACAAATGGTATTGTTATCAAATAGGTTGGTTTCAGCTAGGTTATCAAAGGTGGGGCTATGATCAGACTCTGCTTCATTATCAGCATCATCATCACTATTCACTGTGATGGAGTCTGAATAAGATATGTGGGGTCACCCCCAGGTAGTTTAAATCTAAGTTCATAAGGTCTTTCATACTTAGCATAAAAATTGGCTCGATGGTTCCTCATTGATTCAGTCTAAGGCCTCTCCCTTCATAGTTGTGATGCTCCATGATACTATTGGGAATATGATACTTTGTATTTTTATAACAATCAGCTTGGTTGTCATTGTATAACCATGATTCATCCCCTTCAAGAGGCTCAGGTTCTAGGCTAGATGTTGGTGCAAATGTGACAGGTCCCTTACAATTTTTTTTGTTACCAATGCATATGGGGGGTGACTTTAGGTCACCTAAAGGTTTTTGGATTCTGAGGAAGATTGGAAATATGAAATGTATCATGGGTCACATACTCTCCTGGTCCATTATCTAAAATGGTGAAATGATTAGAAGCTTCAGGAAGCAGCATGTGGGAAAGGGAATCCAAGGTATTATGATCTATGCAATTATCTGGTGAAGGATCAATAAGTATAGCCTTTATTTTATCCTACTTAAAACTTAGATTCATATTGTATTGATAATTATATCTTTAAAATTTGGCCTCAAGATGCTTGCAGTGTTCATATAGGTGTAAATCTCCTAAAATATTCACTTCCATCACTGAGTGGAAAAACTTGATACATTGGTGCAGTGTTGAGGAGATTGCATGAATGTCATGTAACCAAATCCTACCTAGAAGTATATTGTATGATAACTCAAGATCAAACACATAGAAAAGTGTATCAAAGTCAAAGGCCCAATGATAATTGGCAAACTAATGGTGCCTTGTGATTCTCTTTCCAGATTATCATAGGCTTTGATAGTTATTATTTCTAGCTGGAGATCTACCATTGTGTACCCAAGAAGCTTGATGAGCTTTAGAAACACTATGTTGAGGCCTAATCCATTGTCTATAAGGATACATTTCACTTTATGTCATCTTATATAAACTTCTATGTATAATGGATTATTATGAAGCATGCCAAGGGAAGACATATCGCTTTAGTTGAATGTGACTTGTTGGGCTGGAGCTAGGTGTCCAACCAAAGCTTGAAATTTATCAGGAGATATGTTACTAACAATAATGGATTGGGTCAAAAATTCATTCAATATGTTCTTGTATATTATTGATGTTTACAACACATCTAAAATAGAAATTTGTACTCATATCTTCTATAATTATTCCATAATATCAAACTTCTTATCTTGGTTAGGAGTGAATGGTTTATTTTAAGGCTAAACAGTTGGTTGGATGACATGCAAAGTGGTAGATGGTTGTGGATCTAGGATATTAATCTCTGACCTCTGAGTTGTGATTGCATAATCAAGATTAAATACTAGACCATTATTGATAACAAGTGTTAGGAATGGTGTGGGACTAGATATGACAAGTCTCAGTTGCTGGTGTATTTACATGTGGTCATGTGGTAAGGATGAGTTATCAATATAAGGTCCAAAAGGTGAAGTCCTATTTTACTAGTTTGCTTGTATGCACTCGCAGGTCAAAGAAGGATTATCCATGTAATTTGGCTAAATATTGTTTTTTAGCAATGGTCTAGGCTGATTAGTGCTTGGTCTAGGATTGATAGAGATGGTATTAATGCTACCCCCTACAATATAACCTACAACCCTATTGTAGTCATGTGTAACTGCATGCTAGGTTTGTTGGTTTTTACCATTTTAACCTTGGTTTTGTCCATTATTCTATCATTGTGGGTTCTTCTATTGATTTTGTTGATTCTACTAGTTTGGCCTTTGATTTTGATACTGTTGATTTTGCTACTGCACTGGCCATTATTATTGTTGATTATTTTGCTACTAATGATTGTTATGTTGGGGAAAGGGGTTTTGATAAATCCCAAGAGTTTTATTGGAAGTGGAAGCAACATTATCTGATGTTATCTCTCTATTATCTAACATATTCTCAATTAAATGCTTGATCCAGACACATCTTTGTAGATTATGCCCATTGACCGGATGATAGTTACATAATTCATTTTCACAGTACCAATCAAGATAAGGAATGCTTTATGGATAATGCTTTGGTATAGGCCAATTAATTAGATTAGTAGTAGTAATATTATGAAATATAGACTCAATAGGTTCTCTTAGGTCACTAAAGACATGACTTGTAGGCACAGTTCTCTTAGGAGGAGGGGTTTTTAATGCTAAATGTTGTTGTATTTGTTGTGTAGGTTTTGGTTATTATGCTTGTGACATTGATTAGAGAGGTTTTTGTGTAGGCTAAAGTTGAAAATTTGGTGTGGATGATGTTTACACCATTTAGACATGACAGGATTCAGTTACTCCATTTCTCACAACATTCCTATTATGGTTGAATTGCTTCAATTTTTTTTGGTTATTAGCCTATGCTAGTTGCAATGCTTGTGCTTGAATAGGATGTTGATATTGGCCATTTTCCTTATTGGTACCTTGGTTTTGATTAGTTGAGTTAAGCTTGATGACTCATTTATTGATGAATACTCGCTCGATCAACAAACCTTTATCAATGATCTCTTTGAATGTATGTGCACATTGTAGTTCCAGATGGTAAGCTATCTCACTATGCAAATTTTTAATAAACACAGTGGATAATTATTTATCTAGTAAAATATGGGTGAAACAGCTTGCAAGGGCTCTCCATCATTGTAAATAACTTTCAAAACTCTCACCAACCTTTTTCTTTGCTTACGTTAAGTCTACTGATAAAATATCATGCTCGAGATTATAAGAAAAGTGTTGCATAAACTTATCAGAAAGATCATCAAAATATGTTACTAAATTTTTGGGCAATTAAAAAAACCACTCCAAGGCTTGTCCAACCAAAGTCCTTGGAAACAAAAGCAAAAGGTATATGTCACTATATGCCACTGGTTGACATGCGACAAAGAATTTAGTCAAATGAGCCTTAGGGTCACCTTTCCCTTTGTATTTGTCAAATTTTGATGGTTCATATCTTGGAGGAATTGGTATCTACAAATACTCCATGTTGAATGGGTAGGAACACATGTCATCTAATTTGAAATTTTTAGTCTGCTTCTTAACCTGAATGGTAGAAATTGCATCCTTCATCTATTGCAATTCTTGGGATAAAAAATTGGACGGAACATTGGTTTGAGGGAGAACATTGGTTTGGGTAGATGGTTGGGAGGTCATAAGTGGGACACTTTGACTAGGGTATGATAGAGGTACCTATTGGGGTCTATTATTTTGGTTGAGGAATGGACCATGAATATGCATACGTGGATTAGGATGTGCATGAAATTACACATTTGGTTATGCAATATTCTGATTTGGGTTGGTGATAAAGGTTTGACTTGGAGGATTTTGTGGTTGGGATGGTAGGATATAACTATATTGTGCCTGTTGTGGTTGAAAAGGGACACATTACTGACTAATTGAACCTTGTTATGGAGTGGGAACTTTTGGAACAAAACCCTATCTCTAAATTTGTGGCACATTTTAAACTAACGATTGTCTAGTAGGTACTAGAGAAACATGGGGACCTCCTTGTTGCATGAATCCCTGTGAGAAAGTAAAAGCAGGTTACAAATTTGGCATATGTCCTTGACCAATATTTACATGTTGTTGACTAGTCATTATCTGGTTTTAAATAGGCATATTAGTCTGTGACTGAAGAGGTATGTTTGTCATTACCTAATGAGGTGGCAATGTATTTGTATTCTATTGCTTTGATACACTAGATTATGCCTACTATTGTGGAATACTACTTGTTACTTGTTGAGGAGTAGGATTCATCACATTCTATCATTGAGGCATGACATTAGCCATTATTTGATTATCTAATCCCATAGGTTGTACACTTGAGGAATCAAATGGTTGAGGTTGGGGTGGAGAAACTCTTATTCCCTAGTATGATGATCTACTCATGGAATTAACTACATGCACATGGTGGCTAGTTGTTTATGCATTAGTACCACTTTGATCAGGATTGGATGTTGTTTTCACATTGTCCACTATGTTTGGCTTACTATTCTATGTAGAGGTTAAATACACTTCTTCAATAATGGGCATATGCATCAAGTTATCTATTGAATCAGTTTGTATGAATGGGTCAGAACTCATATTCTCTTGTCTAGTTAACTCTATCAACACTCTTGGTGAAGGTACTAGGTAAATAAGAGGCTTACTCACCACGTTCATCTGATTGAAATCATGTACTAGATTTAGGTAGGTTTGACATGTTGTCTGCATTTGGTTAAAGTGATAATTTATGTTGTTTGTGCCTCAATTAGATATATTAGGGTCTTGATACATTGTTTGGACTAGAGCCATAGGATTGCTAGAAGAAGCCTATTGATCGTAAATGATATTGTGGGCCACTCTTACTAGACTTGGTAAATTTTAATGGGATAAGTCTACTGGAAACTTAGCCCCTACCTCTATGGATCTAACCAAAATCTCATCTTTGTTCTCTAATAAACATCACTAAATAAAAATGGATCATACGTGGAAGCTATATTAGTATAATATGACTATTGAAGAACTGGCTCATCCACTATGGGTATTATAGTTAGGTATTATGTGGTTTATTCTTGGTCTTGTTATGAATAAGGTGGTGTGTTAACTAGATAGTTAGCCAATGGATCTTGGCTTTATGCCCCTAATTGAGTATAATAAGAGGGATAAGAATCCATCTCATAAACAATATTATCCGCATAGGGATCTTGCACCATTTCTTCCTGCACAACTACATTACTAATTCCTAGATTGTACATGAGTCCACTACAAGTTTAGGAATACATGTTGGGATCCATAGTCAATGCTTTGAGATAAAAGGTCAAAGAGTTCTACAAACTATAAAAAGGATAGAATCTAAAATAAATGATGTTTTAAATTGGTTTAGATTTTATCAAAAGGATCAAAAAGGTTTATGAAAATATTTGTGAAGAAACAAGCTAGCGTAAAGTATCTAACATTTCACTATTTACACAAAGATAAGCAAGTAAATGGCTGAAAAATCTAAATGCCAAACTCTAAGGTTGAAGTGTTTCAAATCAGTCTAATCTAAGAATTTAAAAGTTGTTAGGTCTCTGGGCCAAATGCGACATGAAAAGTTAGGCTCAAATAAGATATGTGTTAGGACTCCTGGCCAAATGACGTCAAAAGCTAGACTTTGAAATAGATGAAAGCTTAAATCTAACAGATTTGAAACACTTCTAACAAACACTAGGTATTTGATTCTTGGACATGAACTTGATCAACTAGGTATAAGGTATGAAATAAAAGGCAATTTAGAAATAGTTATTTTCTCATAAATAATGGTATAAAACTTGGTTCTTTTGACAAATAAGGTTAGACAAAAGTGAATGGTATAACTGTGCTTTAGATAAAGGATCACAAAAGTATACTTGAATTAGTCTAAAAATGTAGGAACAAATTTGAACTCTATGCAAGAGGGTCTATGAAACAATATTTGAAATGTTTTGGGTAGCGTAATGATGTTATACTACCCAAAAGGTGTGACAAAAAAGTTTTTTTCATAAACTCTCTAAGGCAAAGACAATTTCCCATAATTTTGACAGTGTAACACTACTTTTCTTGACTCAAAATGTTGTGGTGCATAGACTCAAAGTGAAAGTGTTTAGCAAAAAAATGGCTTAAGTCTATCAAATGATGACAAAGATTATGAGTCTTAAACAACCTTCAACCCAAATTGGAAATTAAACCGAAGTTCCCTCAATTTTAGTGCAAATTGCAAACCCACTTAACACATCAACCCTATGAACTTGTAAAGGTGCAATTCTGAATTTAGATTATAAGTGAAGGACTTAAAACAATTGTGGTAAAGGTCTAGACTTAATTGGGTAGCATAACTATGCCGAAGTAGATGATATGAATCTCAAGCTTTTGATGAACTTTGGAATAAATTAAATTGATGATCTCATGTAGGAAACATAACACCTCTTTGTTCAAAGGAAAATTAGGACTACGTGTTTGGATTGGATTATTTGTTTACAACAAGTTTTGACTTTAAATAAGACTTTAATCTAGGACAAGACCAATTAATTAATTTCTCTTAGTTTCTAAACTGATAAAGTTGATTGGTATTGTTGGAATCTATCAATATACGTTATTTAAGAGGATTTTAAGTGTTCATCCAAAAGTAAATGTGCATTATATAGTAGAGTTTTTACACCCCCCCTTCTCTCAAATGACAGTAATACGACATGGACCTTGAGGTGCACCTTGCACCAACAATACTTCCATGAAAAGTGGGGATTTTTCTAAGATCTAACAAGTTTTTGAATGATCTAGGGGAATCAATTGCACAATGACTTTCACGCCAAACAATGCAAAAGAAAAGCATAGATTTTGGGTCCGTATCACTTGGCTTGTTGCAAAAAGGTCTAGTCCTTTTTGCAACCACTACATCTTGTTTTTTGCTCAGTGTAGTGTGATGTCCAAAGTGCCACTATGTCTTGTGTGTAACTCCAATTAGGAGCCAAATGAAGTCAATGCTCGGAGGTGAAACCTTGGGTCAAAGCTTCCCTAAAGAACTTGCGAGAGGTGATGAATTCCCTCTCACAAGCCAAGTTTGCATATAAATAAAGAAAACATGAAAGTAGAAAGACTTTAGGGTCATTTTCAAGGTCACCCAAACTTTGATGAGTTTTTGGGGAGTACTTTAGATGACTTTATTTCTAAGCTTTGGACTAGGCTACTTACAATAGGAATGGTGATTTTGATTCCAAGGGTTTCCTAAAGGAGACAAATGGAAGAACATACACACAACATCTCTCTTTTTGCCAAAAAAAATCTAATTAAACAACTATTGAAAACAAGAATTGACAAGTGTGTTCAATTTTAAGCCCAAATAAAATATTTGGTGGTGTTCATTTGACCCTTTGGTCTTGGTTGTAAACTTTGAAGACATTCACCATAGACATCTAAATTCTTTTGTTAAACACCAAAACAAGGTTCCTAATTAATTTTTAAGCATGTGAAAGGTGATCTAAAACATGTTTTTAAAAAATGTCAAGCTTGATCTTGCATAAAAAATGTTAGCTTGTCCTTTAGCCTTGAAACTTTTTTTGGTTTGAAATAATAAACTTTAAAAAAAGAGCTCTCGGGTCTATGTTTTAAGAAAAATATAGTGACTGACATCGGTTATATACAACTGATGATGGTTACTTTTGCTAACTAATTTCAGTTATTTAACTAACATCGATTATACCAATGTGACCATCAACATGTATCTAACCAATGTTGGTTTTTTCAATTGATGTCGGTTAAGCTATGCAACTGATGTCAGTTTTACTAGCTGATGTTGGTTACTATGTAAAATCATGGCAAATAAAAATGGTAAAATAAAGTTAGAAAATCAATTTTCAAGAGTTTTAAGGGTCCAAAAGAATATTTTAAAGTTAAAAAATGATATTTTAAAGTATGAAATGTGTCTAGTCCCACCAGATGTGCCATTATGTGATTTATGAATTTGAATCAAGAGAGGATGGTTAGTATGGTGTTAGTTCTAAAATAAAAACAAAATGAAAGAAACACACTAACTAGCATAACATCTCTAGGCCTAGACACTAGGGAGAGCTTAGTTAACAAACATGAATAAAACACACAACTAAAATTCAAAAGAAACTCTCTTTTACCTTCCTTGGATGCTCTAAAATGCTTGTTGTAGTGGCTTGCTCAGCTTATACTCATGAAGTCCTTGGCAATGAAATCTTGGATACCTCTATCTCTCTTTGGCACCTTTGGTTTTGGATTAGATTGGCTTGGAATCAAATTGTCATGGTAAAACTAATTGAAATGGCTTTTGGACTCATTTGTGCATTATAAATTTGCATTATCAAGTCTTAGAAATGATGTGCATGGCCTCTCTATTTATAAATTTTTGAAAATGTCTAGAATCAACTTGAACCATCCATCTTGAGATTGAGATGTGTGGTTGAAGATTAACTCAATTTTTAGAATTAAGCTTATAATTATCCTCATCATGACATTGGAAGAAGGGGAAATTAATAGGTATGGAAGGCATTGATGAGGCATGGAGGGCATGAATCTTGATATTTATGGTATTTATGGCCTAGGGATGTCTTCCCAAGAAATGAGGTCACCTGATGATGTAGATATTCAATATTCACTTCTAAAAATGAGTATTCAACAAGTTTATATAGAATTATTAATTAGGCCTTGATTTGGGTTAATTAGCTCTTAAGCATGATTAAGCACTTTATGCACAAATTACTCAAATTGATTAGAATGTCTTGTTATTGGTTCAAAATTTGACTGGATTGGAATTGGAAGGTGATGTTAGATGAATTGGATATATTATCCCATTTAGGATGTTACTAATAACAAATAACAAAGCCACATGTCTTGTGCAGAAGATTTGATAGGAAAGATCAATCCAAAGCACCTAGGTGCAAAATGGGCATTTTGACTTAGAATGATCTGATCAAAGTTAGATGGGTCATAAATTATATTGCCCCATTTAGGAATATCCTAGCCAAAATTGGCTCTTGAATATGTCATTTTCACATCTTTTAATGTGTTTTAGTGTTTTTAGGCCAAATTATACATTTTGGGTGGAAATTGGCCAAAAGATAGATTGGAGGTTATCGGTGGCCAGATTTAGGTGTCTACAGGTTGTATTAAAGGGAAGGGAGGAAGTGGGGGTATAATATAACTCCATGGTAGGTGGAGTATAAGTAACTAGAGGTAGATTTAAACCTATATGTGAATTGTGAGATATAGTAGTTGGTGTTTGGTTATAATTTGGAATATTGGATTGGGTTTAGGTAGTGGTAGTAGATGGGATGTTGGAAGAAGAAGAGGCTTGGGTTAGAAAGGGATAGGTTGAGGTGGTACCCACCATAAGATGGGAGGAATATCATAAGGAGGGTTCATAGGATGAACTAAAGCAATAGAGGTATGGTGAGTTAATTTGTTAAGATAATGTTCAAGGGCCATTAGATTATTATCAAATAAGGCAACAAAGTCTACATCACCCTAAAAAATAATTAGGTTTCTGGTAGGAGGGGGAGAAAAATGAGGCAAACCCTCATCATTAGAATTGTACTCCATATATAAAGAGGAAGAAGGTGTTGGTTGATCAGTTTGGTTTCTTAGCTATTGTCTAGTAAAGACCATGTGAGAAAATAGGGAATAATATGATGAAACTCACACCTCAAACAAAGAAAAATTAGAAAAAAAGAGTTCAAATTAAACAATGCATACACTAAAAAGTATGTTAAAACCTAAGACTCTTTTTAGATCGCTTTTGGCTTATGCCTTAGAAAGTGTGAAAATGGAATTGGGCTTTTAGATCGGGTACTAAAGAGGAAATCTAAGGTTGGTTTCAGGTGCTCAAGAGAGAAATTTGTGTTAAACTTCGGTACGTGGTTTGGTATTGGGGCCTACCCCCTCACTTCATGGTCTTGTAGTGGTAAGAGTGTCAGGTGCTTAGCTAAAATATACTGAGTTCAGAGTTTATACTTAATTAGAGAGCTAAGTTGGTTCTCCCCTTGGTGGTGAAATCCAAGTAAGATAGCCGGTAAGGGGTAAGGTTACTGATAGGTGATGAAATCCTAGTCGGGCCTTGCCTCAGGTATGTTTTAATGTGTTAATTTTTTTTTTGGTTTGGATTAGTATGTGATAACAAGAGTGAAGACTATAATTAATAAATTTACCCTCTAAGTTACTAGATGAACTAAGACAAAAAGGCAATCAATTTATGCAAAAATTTTATTTTAAGCCCAAAAAGAAATTTTTAGATTTTATTTGATGAGAAAATAATAAAGGAAAAAAAGGAACTGGGTCCCATCGAGCATGACAAAATATTTTAATTAATTTCACTCATTTCTTAGTTTTAGAAGTAAAGTAATGAAACTAGTAATAGGGTGTGTAAAAGAATACCTAGTAAAGTATGCACATAAATCTAGATGATGGTGGAAAATCCTCTTTGGCTAAGAAGGAATAACCTGTAGATAGGAAAGACACTCAAAAAGGGGTTTGTTAGATGCATGGTTGAGTAGACTACCTAGCGTGAGCTAGATCCAAGAAGTGTATTGCTTGTTATGAGGCTGTTAATCTATTATTATAACAATCAAGTTGATATAAATGAAAAGAAAAGATACTTGCATTCAATGATGTGAAATTAAATACATGCAAGAAAGAAAAATTAAATCCCTATTTGAATAAAACAATAGAAATAGCAAGATTGAGTCAATATTGATGTTATAATGGTTAGGGTTTGATCTAGAAAATCAAAAAAGATAATATGATCAGACAAAAATAGAGAAACTTAGGTTTGATTGGGGCTAAGAGTATGAAAATAGCTTGCTAGATTTTTTTGCCATAGTGACCGTCAGTGGTCAGGTGAACCGGCTACAATTGAGATAATCAACAATGGTTGGGTAACTGGTGACAGTTGGGTAACCAGTGATGGTTGAGGTAACCATCGGTGGTTGCGCTAACCATCGATGGTGGTCTCTGTGTTCTAGGAGGATATTGAAGTGGATTTGTATAATGATGAATAGGTAGGTAGGGGTATTGATATAGGTCTATGGGATGGAGAATAAAATGTTAAGAGGTCTGACAAGGAGGTTAGAAATAAGATGAAATAATGAAAATAAGCACAAGATACCTGTAACTTGATAGTGGAGAAATTTGGCTAAAGTGATATTACTTTGGCTTTCAAAAGTGATTCTGATAGAGCTTCAGGTCTTTGATGATTTTTATTACTTATTGAAAGGATGTTGAATACCTGTATGAAAGAGAGCTTGGATACAAGATTCTAGATTCTAGATTGTGGATTTTGGATCCATTTAACTTCCTCCTCTTCTCCTTTTGTAGGATGAAGTTACTAATTAAGATAGAGGAAGTTACTAATTTGATAAGGGAATAAAGTTGCCAATTCACAATGTTTTAAATCAAGTTGTCATTTAGGGAGATGTTTATCTTGCATAAAAATATGATTGATTTAATACTTTAAAACAGGTTTGCAGACCTAACCTTCGATGGTTAGGTTGACCATCAGTAATCGAGGGGTCAAAAGAAAATAGGTTAAAGCAAGTTGAATTAAATGATTTAGTTTCATGTGTGAAGTTAGGGGCCAAGGTTAATATATGAGTCTAATTGACTAGGTGGTCCGCTAGATGCAAGGTTGAGCAAGGGTCAAAGAAGCAATTTGATATCGAAAGCTATCATACGCAGTTTTTAAGTGTCTACATAAATAATCATGATGAATTACAATAATTTAAAAATAAAAAAAATTAAAACTTTATTGGAGAAATGAAATTAGGAAGAAACCCTAATAGTAAGCTAGGGTTTTTTAATATTTGACAATGAGTAGGTTCATCAATATGTTTTTTCAAATTTGGTATTTATGTGAAAACCCTAAATGATAACATTATTATGTAAAATCAAGAGAATAATATAACAATGATAACATTCACTAATTTATAACTAATATGTTATGGAAAATTACTAAAAATAGAAAAGTATAAGTAGAAAACAAAAACTTAGCTAGAAAATATGCCTTCGGGAAGAATTAGGTTATGAAACTTATTATGTAGAGAGGCTCAGTGACTAGAATTAGTATTCTAGAAATAGATCTGGGCCTAGACAATAGTGCTAGGAAGAGGACACTAGAGGGGTGACACTCCTATCCAACCTAGGGTTATCTTTTCCACTTGTAGTGAGGAATTCAGGGTTTCTAAGTTTTTTTTTCTTTTATATGTAGAGCCTATATCTGGTGTGGGAGCTTATGATTACTTGAAGAGACCATTGTGTAACTAATTTTATTCTAAAAACCTAGATCCTTGAAATGTGAAGGATAATGTAAATTAATTGGGGGAAATGAGTCAATATTAATTTGGGAGAGACCTCAACTCCCCATGTGTTGAGTGTTGCCTACATACCAATACTCTGAAGAGTGATCAAACTTCATGTAGTTCTCCCGTGCTATGGTGGTGTGTGAATAAATAGTGAAATGTATTATATGTTGGTGTAAAAATGGTGTGATTAGATGATTTAACCATTAATTATGACCTATTAAATTTACTTAACCTATATCTTTAGGATATTAGGTCCGTACGTAATCAGAATTGGGAGAAATAGGTATTTTGCTCTCATTGTGCAAGTGTGATTATGGTGTTTTTTGGTATAAAAGCCTCTTATGTTCCAAATGGTTTCAAAAGTGTTTACATGGTAATATCATTGAAAATACTTTGAATGGGGATCATTAGGGACATGGTCCAACCTTCTTATAACTTTAAATTTGGTAAATTAGTCATTATTTGGTGGGAAGACAAGAGAGGGGGGAAGGACACTAGAGTGATGAACTCCTTCCCTTAGTGTGCTATTGTCTAATGGGTGATTTTATCATGTTAAGTGTTATACAAGGTATAAAACATGTATAAAGTTGATAATAATAGGGATGAGTACATTTTAGGGTCATTTTTCAACTTAGAAGAGTGTGTGAGATGGTCGAAAGTGATCAAATAGGGCCCTAAGATAGGTCTAGAGGTAAGTGTGGAAAAGAGTGGTCAGAAGTGCATGGTTTTACTTGAATTTTAATTTTATGTGTCTACAATATCATGGGAATGAATCCATGAATGACACCATCTTATAATTATCTATAGTATCAACAATCATATCTATGTTTGGTAATAGAAAGTTGTCTTTATGATAAGATTTATTTAAGTCCTGATAATTTGTATAACACTAAATCTATCCATTATGTTTTACAATCGGTATTATATTAGATACCCACTTAGGATAATTAAAGGATCAAATAAATCCTACATTTAATAATCTTTATATTTCTTATTTTACCAATAAATATGATTTTGAATGCATTTTTCAAATATTTTATTGTATTAGATTAACATTTGGATAAAGTACGATATTATGTAATGTAATTTCAAGATCAATTCCTAACACATTTGAGTAAGATCATTTAAATTTTTCTTGATAGTCATGTATAAATTGTCGAAATGTATTTCCTTCATATTTTTCTAACATAGCTATTAATAGTATTTATCTAAGATCCGTATCTATTCCATGATAATATTTTATTTTCTCTTCATGAGTTAGAGTTGATATAACTTCCATATATGGTATTGTAAACATGGTATCTAGGTCACCTGCTAGGATATGGATAGTAGTATATTCACTTTGTCCAAAATATTCATGGGAAGTTGTGTGACGAAACCTCTTATTATGATAGAAGGAAGGAAAATACTCATATGTCCCAGGATATTCTATCAGAAATTCATCATTTTAAAATTCATTTAGTGTCCAAATATCAGAGGAAATTATGTCGTCAATCAGGATGAAGGTATACCAAATAGCGTAGATGTATTATGAACTTCTTGTGCTATTTCTAGCTCTACTTTGAAAAAGTGAATAAAAATAGTAGCTTGTGTGGTTGTTCCTTTATTTTTATTTGATTTTTTTGGTATAACCAAGACCTTATCATTATTTTTAAGTAAATGTTGTGATGAGATGAATAATGCATTGTGCATTTTTTACCAATCCTTTTCCTATACAACTTATTTTCTTATTAATATTTAAGTCCAAAACCATATTGATTAAGATTTGTTGATGGTGATGAAATTGGAGCTAAAGAAGATATTGGTGCCTCATTTTGTTTGGATTCTTCAAAATATGATTGCATATGAGGAATTTAATGATCCCTGGGTTGAGTTAATGCATAATATTTATATAATTATTGATTCAAAGGGCATGTGTGTGTGTGTGTGTGTGTGTCTATCCTTGATGATTTTAATTTTAAACATGCATGTAGGGTGGAAGGAATTGTGTCCATCTCATGAATACATGGTCACCCTAATAGAATATTTTAATTGAGGTCATTAGGCATGACATGAAAAATGGTGGCTATCGTTTGAGGGCCTATCATAATATGAAATGTAGTTTGTCATAATAATTTTCATAGAATTTTGGAAAATCCCTAAATAATAATATTTAAATAGTTAAGATCTTTTGCCTGGATACCAAGTAGGTTCAAAATGGATATTTTACAAATGCATATCCCTAAACCATTATCCACCAAAACTCACTTAATTACCTTATTTTTCACTTGCAATTTGATATACAATGGTAAATATTGATCTATAAGGTGCTTAGGAAGAAAATATTATTTTTCAAAAGAGATGCTTTTCTTCGTCCATTACAAAGTGTTGATAATAAAAGCCACATAAGGTAGTTCTACATCATATGCTAAAGTTGTATCACATAATGTTGCATAAATAATATCTTTGCAAACTTGCATTATTTTAATTAATTATAATAGATAATTTTGGCATGAATATCTTTTAGTTGATCCATGATGTCATACCCCTTGGATTGATTAGCTTGTTTGGTCATGGTCGGGGTTGAGAAGGGATTTGGTAATATCCTTTGGTTTGTACTATTGGAGGGTTTACCACACCCCTTTGTATTGTGACAACATTGACCACAGGATCTAATATGAGCCAAGGATCAAGATTAGAAGTGGGATGGTAGTTGTCAACAATTTGGAAATTAGGGGGAGGAAAAAGATTAGTTATGCATGCCATTTTCTATCTAGTAGTAACTATAGGCATCTCAAATTAGATGTTACAAAAATGATTGGGATTGTTTATTAGTATTTTTTACCTTATTATTGTTATTATATTTTACCATTTTTATCCATTTGCTTACATAATTGATCAAAATAAGACACACTATCCATTTAGAACAATATGACAAGAGGAGCTTTATTACATGTGTTAACCAATAATATGAATTGAACATGCTCATGATTAATGTTTGTTATTATAGAATGATAAAAAATTAGGTCTATAAATATAACCCTAAGATTGAAATATCAAATCTTGGAAGGATAAAAACCTAATTAATATCTAAGGCCAAAGGTGAAAAGATGATTTTGTGTATGGAAATAAAAAATCAGATCATTGAAACCCTATGATGAAAAATCTAAGACAAATTTTTATCTATGAAAAGAATAGAAATGAAATTTGAAACACCAGAACAAAAAATATGAAACATTTGAAGGATGAAAACCTAAGGGAAAACCTATGTTTTGGATTGTTTGATGTGTATGGATTCACCAATATGTTTTACCTTAATTTGGATTAAATTGGATTACATAATCAAATTAATATGTAAACTTGAATTATAATTTAAATATTAAGATATGGCATTCAAGCATACATTTGAGTGTAGAAGACTAAGATTTATTCTTCTAATTTGACAAGTGGCATATGATAAATATAGTAATTACAACAAAAGGATTGATATTTTTTATGGGTGATTAACTAATTATGGTTGTATTCTAGAATGAAAATCATAATAAAGTAGGTATATGGTTTGTTCAGTTCAATAACTAATTATTTATATGTGTTGGGTTAGTATCACTAATCAATACTTAGTTGAACTAAAGTATGGGACAATTATTACATGATCAATTGAACCACTCTCTACTTCCTCTGTATTCACAATCCCAAACCTTGATGATGCACATAACTACAAAAATCAACCTCCTTTTCCATGAAACCCTAGGTGTACTTATGAGGGCTAGAAACCTATAAAAATAAAGTGTAAAGGAATGAGTTAACCCTAATCACCCATGTTTGATGATTGGCCACTGCCTATGTATCTGATCTCTGATTGAAATTGAGCCACATATAATTCTTTGACCTAGTTTGATTATGTTCCTTTGCTATATATATGCAACTAATGATTTTGATTTGATACCTGATAATGATTTATTTGACTTGGTTTTAGAGTGATTTAGACTTGTCTTGTTAGTAATCCTAGTGATAGGTTCAAAATTTTAGAAGAATAGGAGAAATTTTATCAAAGTACAATAGTGTATAGATGTACATAAGATAAGTGTTGAGTCCTTTTTGAATGAGAAATTAATTTGTTTATATATGAGTCCTACTAGGTAATTCATCATGCCATCAACATGCTAGGAAAATGGGCTAACCCTAAGGAGAGGTTTGTTTTTAGAAAGTACTCATTATTGAGAGTGGGTTATCGATCAAGTTAGTATTGACTAGTGATATTGCTTGAATTTGAAAAAATTGACCTATGTATAGGTGGAATGAATTAAGCATCTAGAGATGTACATGCATGATATGTAGTAGGTTTGAAACAAATAGTTAGTGTTGTGGCCAACATGCTCCCTTTTCTTTGAAATGGGGGACCCCTATAAAATTTCATGAACCAGAGCTTTAGAGTGCTCTCTTTTGTTTTTATCAGTGATGCCTACTCAAAACTTCAGAATAGACATTGCCTTGATGTATTTTTACTTTTCTAAAAATAACTAAGTAGTGTTTGTTCCCTTTTAGCATATCATAGCACTAATTTTGTAGATTTATTTTCACAAGGGGATATTCAAGGCGTCTAATTCCCTTCTTGGAGTAATAAACTCATTATCCTCCATGGCAAATTAATTTATGCATGCTTGATAGGTAAGCTTTAATGAATATTTTTTTTATCTTTCTTACTTCATCATTTTTTGAATCTTATAAAACCCAACCCAATGAGAAATCACCATGTCATTTGGAGTCAAATCAGCCAGTACCATTGACCTATCATAAATGTTAGAGCCTAGGAGATCTTGGCCCAATGGAACATCACCATGTCATCTAGAGTTAGAGTGGCCAATCCCTTAGACCTGTCAGAGATGTCAAAGCCTGGGAGATCTTGACCTAATGGGACATTACCATGTCATTCAAATTTAGAGTGGCTAGTCCCCTAAACCTATCAGAGATGTCAGAGCTTAGGAGATCCTGACCCAATCAGACATTGCCATGTCATTCAAAGTTAGAAAGGTTAGTTTTATGGACTTGGTAGAGATATCAGAGCTCAAGAAAGCATAGCCCAATGCAACATTGCCACACCATTTAGAGTTAGAGTGATAAGTCTCTCAAATCTATCTGAGATGTTAGAACTCAGGAGATCTCAATCAATGGGGAGTTTTGACATCCTTTGGTGTAAATATGAACTAGTTACCGCTTGTGACCTAAGAATATTAGAATGAAATATGAGTGGTTAACCAAGGCCAATTAGGGTGTGCCATGTGTCCCCAGGTGATACATCACCCAATATATGGGAATGGCATGGAGTGTAGAACATGCCTAGGTGTTGACCATTAATGGGAGGACCAATAGATGTATGACACATGTCAAAAATTAGGAATTGGATGAGGGGCCTCTAAGGGATGTGACTACGTACCTACCATGCATTGGGAATTAAAATAATGGGAAGCTGGACCTAATTAGATAATTTTGAAAAAATGCCATCACCATTACTATTTCTAGTTAGTGATAGAGAATCATGGGCTCCAAATTTAATTCTAGATTTAGTAATAAAGATAGAAGATCCAACCACCAACCCAATTTCAAATTTGTAGAAAGTGAGCTGTTAAATGCCATTAATGTAGGGAGATGTATGCATACACTTATAAATCCCAAAGAAAACCCATTAACAGTTATCATTGTTGCCTTAGAAGAAATTTTAGACTTCTTACTTTCAAAGATACATAGAACCCCTATTTCATGCACCTCCAATGCCCAAAGATTTTTAATTTCCCATCTATCCTACTCCAATGGCCGCTACATCCTCAAACTTGAAGGCCGATCCTAAGTACTAGGACACCACTTTATCTATTGGTTTAACTAGGTACAAACACTACAATGACATATTCAAAGTAATTAAGTAGGTCCCCAGGGATTCTATTGATGCCATTGACTAACTGGCCAAGTATGATGAATCCCTTTGGTCCTATAAAAGGTGTAGAATTTATAGATCCATGGCTAAAAAAGAGGCATTTGCTTACACTGACCTGATAATTGACATACTTCATAAGGCTATCCACATGCAAGATGTTATTAATGATTAGGTGTGTTCACCCACTCTCACCACCAAATTACGACTATATCTAAACACACTTTCAAGGCATATTACACCCTCCTAGACTTCTTGTTCTCATATGATGTAGTGGCAGTATCGGTCTAGATGAATGACCACTGAATATATGATGTCCTCTATGATTGGGCTAAAAACCCCAACTCCAAATGGGTCAACAAAGTACACATTAATGCCTAAATAATCTATACCTTCTAAGAGGAGGTTTGAGTAGGCATGATCCTACTAAATTGATTGTTTAAGGACTCAGACTTCCAACATGTCAATGAGTCATGGGTACCCCTTCTACACATGATCCTGACTTGCTCTAACATCTTAGACATTGGAGACTTGATAAAATTCAAGTTGGTCCATGCCATTACAAATACCCAAAATAAGGGTGATTTTTACATGATGAGTTACCTGTTTGATGCCATTTTTGGGACACTTTCATTTGAGATGTTAGCTTTTCTTGTGTGGGTTTTTAGTGACCCAACTATCCATGTAGTTTTCTTCAAGATCTATGGACACCAATTCTACCAGCATGTTTGAGATGTCTGTGACTACTTCTACCCAGTGGTGTACCAGGTGGCTAATGAAGCTCCCATACCCCATCTCTCAAAGATAATTTAGGACTCCATCACAAACATTGGGGACTACTATATGTATAAAGATGACATAGTGATATGATTCATGGGATTTATCCAATACCCCCTATGCCTATGATATTATGTGCCTAATCACTTATTATAGTAGGAGATCACCTATCAGTTATTGAATAACATTTTTGACTTCTATGTACAATGTTAGCAGAAGGCATGTCCTTCACTTTTGATCACCTTACATGAGCACATATACAATAAATTCCATTCTATAAAAAATATGGTCACTGAACGAGACTCGTTCACCCTCACAAAATACAATATTAGGTAGTGGGACCCTAAAGGGGTGATTGGGCCCATTTGGCATAGTATTCAACTTGTCTCAACATTAACTATGACTATCAAGCTAAAGATAATGATGAGATCTATATGAACACCATCAATGACTAAGAGGTTCTATCTCAAATAGAAACTAAGAGGAAGAAGAAAGGGAAGAAGGCTTAGTTAGGACCCTCGATGACCCCTCCAACTCCTCATCAATTCATGGAGGACCCAACTCTAAAAGCTCTGGCCATCTCCTAGAAAATCTTGTAGGGCATCCTATACCTTCTCCTCCTCAAGATCTAGCCCTAGCTCCCACTCCACTTCCATTTGTGGTATTTCCTCCACATCCTCTAGTTGATCCTCATGCTACACCTTCACCTCCTCTAGTTACTCCTTAGCATCCACCTTCACCTCCTTTGGCAACACCAATGGCCAGGCCTTGGCAGAGTCAAGTCCAAACTACATGACACTAGGTTGCCCAAGTATATCCTACTCAACCATCAATATTATCTCGTCTGATATTAGATATGACCATTAGCTTAAGAGTAACCCCAAATAAAAGTACCCAACATAGACCCATATAGGTTCCTCCACTTCCTCCTCTATCTCCTCTCATTTCCCTTCCACACCTTGCTCCTAACACATTCTAAATCTCTATTCTAGTGCCCACTAGTTCACCTCCATCTCCCCTTTATTTCCCATTATTTCCCATCCATATTTCACCCAATTATCCTTGGCATTGGTACTTTTGAGCATCCTCACTTCCCCATTCCTTTCTACTCCACCCATATCATAGTCTATAGTCCTCAAAGTGCCTCCCTTGGGCATCCCCTCAATGATAGGTATGACTATAGCCTTTGGTAATATACTTTCTCTAGTAGAGACCCTCATAGTCCCAACTCCAATCAGCCTAGTACTCCCCTTTGTGGCTTTAAGTCCTCCACAATCATCCCCTCCATCCCTTACTATCACAGTTAAAGTATCTACCGCAACAACCAGAGCCAACCCAAAAAAGAGGTTAAATAATAAATAGAAGGTGACCCATCCTTTGGCTCTAGCTCAAAGGCATTTATTTCTAACTCCACCTCCTTTATAGGTCATGGTGAGTCCTCCAACCCTAGTAACAATATCCCAATGATTGGTTCCCTAAAGTTGGATTATTGTCAAGATTTCACCTATGTTTCCCGCTACACTCTAGACTATAACAGTTGCCCAAATCAATTATTGTAGTAATTTTTAGTCTTTTAAATGAATACAATCTATATGTTTACAAAAGGGTCTTTTATGTGTTCAATTTATTTCATCTTCATGTTTAAATGATCAAATGTGATATGTTAATTGGATTAACACTTCATCACTTTATGTATGTCATGATTATGATGTGCTTTGCTATTATATTATTTGTGAAAATATTTTCATTTCTCTTTCAATAAGTGTTGATCATCTGTATGCTTAGCTACAAATTTTCATATGGTTTTTATGTGTTCTCGATAATAAACCTCTAGTACTAATCTTTGGTAGGAATTCACATTGAAGGCATACCCTCATTTCCTTCAGACTGTCCCCACTGTATGTTCTTAGAGGTATAAATTTAGTGAAACTTGGTCTACAGTAATATAATTATGGTAGAGTCATTTAGTTCAATCACCATCACATTAATCCCATTTTAGACCTAGAGGCATCCTTTTCTACCTTACCCTTTCCTTTCTTTTGTGTTTATTTAGTGGTTCTAAAGTGCCCCTTTTCCCCTTGAATTTATAAAAATAAACCCAACACTCAAATTATTCATAGCTATATTTAAATTATGTGAAGCATAGTGTATTGAACTTATTGTGTTAATAGTGCATCTCTTGGAAACTATTTATGCATATTCCGTTTGTGAAGTCTAATACCTACAGTCATGCCTTGGACTGATCTCATATCCATCTTAAAATGGAGAACAAAAGTCTATAGTTTTATCCACCTTTCCCTTTTCAAGAAACACCCAATCTCATGAGTGTTTCATGGTAAGGAGCATATTGGAGTGAACAATAGCTGGCACTAGAAGGAGGGATACTTCATACTTGTTTTAATTTCAGCTCATTTTATGAATATGTTGAGTTAGATTTATTGGTATTAATGTGCTAAATATTTTTTGATTTTACAACATCCTAGAGACTAGTTCACTTATTACTAGGGTTACATCCCATTGAGGTAGATTGGTAATTTCCCCTACTTTTTCATAGAAAACCTAGGTCCAATCAACCTAGACCTACAATGATTCCTATCAAATCCTCTCCCTAACCTGTCCCAAATCCCCAACCCAAAATGGCTTGGTTATTTGTATCTATCATTAACATCTTGACAGTTATCCATGACCTACCCAAGAACCTTGAGAGGTATCTTCCAAATTTCACCCCTTGTGTAGGATGAATGGTGGAGGAATAGGTAACCTCCTACAAGACTACCTTGAGACTCTTGAATGTAGAACATGAGGATGTGGCATGTAGGTTGTTCCTTTTTAATCTAATGGACTTTGCCTATGATTGGTTCTTAAATATTATTGAAGAATTTATATCGAGTTAAAATCACTTTAGTTCTGCATTCCTCATCTATTTATCCAAGTAATACACCCTAGTATCCTATACTATTAGTTAACTTATATCAAGTGAGATCCTAATGATCCCATTATAAATTTCAATGCTAGGTTTCAAAATATCTATATCTGAATAAATGCACTTTACCAACCCAACCCTCAACTACCACTTGAAATGTACAAGAATACCTTGGACCCTTGGACAACTATGTTCTTGAGAATAAATGCAACTATAACAGACTTATCCTTAGCATATGCAAGGGCCATCAAAATGGATAGGCAACTAAATCCTTAGGGATACACCATAAAACCTACTCCCAACATGTTACCACAAATAACTGCATTGAAATTCTTACCTATCATTCATCAAAATTCACCTATGCCCTAGCCAATCCCTACAATGCATTAGCTCTCACTAGGTCATCCCAATTCAAACCAACCAATGGGTTTCCTCAACTCAAGAGGTTGAGATCTGATTCCATGAACTCAGCACAAAGTAACATTATCCATAGCTAAAAACACCTAGACCATGCCTCAAGAATCCACTAAAAATGAGTTATATGCCATTCAATGAATGGTATAAATGCTCAGTAATTCCTAAGGTTGTAGAGATAAATGAGAAACTCTAATGCAGAAAGATCCAATAAGAATTTCATGTATCAGATGATGAAAAAAATCTACAACCACCCTTATAAGCCCCAAGAACATTCACCTAATAGGTTCCCCAAGATTAATATCTTTGAGATAGTCTTACCTAACTAGTGTCTAGTTTACAACACAACACATAGAGAGTTGGATTATACAAAGTTCAATTTTGCCTTCAAGATCTTCCAGACAAAAATGGAAGAATATGAGGTAGTTCCCAATCATCCAGAATCCTCCAACTCAAGTAAAGCCCCTAATACTACCATGGTATTGGAAACCTTAGATTTCTCTAGCCAAGAATAAAATGAGTTGCATAAAGGTATTAATGAGGTGCAGGTATTTCAATAATTATGAAGGAGAAATTATGCCCTTAGGATTAGGCAAAAAAATATCCCCTTACTACCTCAACCCCCCTATTGAATAATGGTGCAACCCTACCAAACCAAAATGCTAGGAATGATCTTCCACATCCAAGACCTCAAGAGCCTAAGACACCTATAGAAACCCCACTAGTCTAAGGTAAAGTGGGTTAAAACATAGTAGAGCATATGAATAAAATCAAGGCTAATATTACCCTTCATGAGCTTGCCCAAATCATAGAGTAGAGGGACCTATTGTTAAAATCTTTATCTCAAAATCCAACCCCACAGGCCCATCCAAAATCGAGAAAAGTGCACACCAATGTGCTTATCCATATGAATAATATGGAGGTTCCCCCATTCTTTTTGACCATTAGGTTGTTTGGAAAGAATATACATAACTACTTAGCAAGTTCTAGAGCCTCAGTTAATGTGATGCCGATAGGCATATGCGAGAAACTCAGTCTAACTCCCATAAAATTAGATAAATTAGTGGTCTAATTGG
Source organism: Torreya grandis (assembly GCA_037957365.1). Taxonomy (NCBI): domain Eukaryota; kingdom Viridiplantae; phylum Streptophyta; class Pinopsida; order Cupressales; family Taxaceae; genus Torreya; species Torreya grandis. Next base: position 152,628 of record JARHVA010002838.1, on the reverse strand, counting down.
ATAAATTAGAGGTGAAAGTGATAGGTGAGTTTTTAAACATCCACATCTAGTTAGAATCTAAACCTAGGGTTTAACACTTTATAAACATTCAAATGGTTGATGTCCCAAAATCCTATGTTATGCTCCTCAACAAATATTGGTCCAAGGCCTTGAATGGGTATATGGCCATGGATTTCTCCCATACGTGGTTGCCTTAGATAGGAGTATCCAACTAAATATGCATAGATGGGAAACCACACATGAAACATATGATCACCAAATAAAACTCTATTAATGAGAAGATAAACCTAGCTTCCTCAGACCTAGGCATCTACACATTAAGCACCAAGTCTCCAAAAAACTAGATCAATCATAGGTCAGGTTTATTTGGCATGTGGTCTCTTATGTAGATAGAGCTCACTCTAAACAAGGTATTGGATCTAGTTTTTTGTTTGTATATACCTTAGGGAGGAAACATATAGCATCTTATAGGCTACAATTCCCTTGTACAAATAACTTGGTAGAATATAAAGCTCTAATCCTAGGATTAAAATTTCCATTGAGATATGAGACAAATAAACTAAGAGTATTCAACAAATATGAATTGGTAGTCAACCATATCAAAACTAAGTTTCAATGCAAACTATCATACCTTAAAAGGTATAAACAAATATCTTGAGACTTGAATAAAATGTTTAACATGTTCAATATCATCCCTATTCCCTGAGAGGAAAACTAAGTAGTATACTCACTAGCTTTGGCTACGATGAGCTTAACCCTTCTAAATGGCATTGACCTACAAGGGTTATTTTAGAACTCATCCATTATCCTTTTGTCCCAAATAATGTGACTAACTTATAGGTCTTTTGATATGACCAACAAATTATCTAGTTCCTTGGCAACAAGGGTGTATTTGAGGCCTAGATCATAGATGAAAAAGATAGAGATAACCCAGGGACTAAGTTGGATAAGGATGGGATCCTAAAAATTCATGAGAATTGGATCCCTAAGGGAATAATTTCACTTGAAAGATAATTTGATGCATTAGACCCAAGCTTCTAGGCTAAAATTCCTAAGTTCTAGGACTAGAAATATCAACTCATTAATCTTGGCCCTACAGAGAACCCCCAAATAGTCAACATGGGTCTGGATTTGACAGACCATAAATTGCAAAAAATGTGGAAGTTACTACTAAGGTAAATATATGTAATTGGTTGGGCCTATGGAGACCTTAAGGTCTTTGACCCAAGAGTAATTACTCATACCATCCCCTTAATACCTAACCAAAAACACTTCAGATAAAGGTAGACATTAGTTAACCCAATTTTGGAGCCCTTGATTCACAAGGAGGTTCACAAATTACTCTTTGTAGGGATAAATTTCTTGATCTGCCACTCCACATGGGTGGCTAAATTGGTCCTAGTGAAAAATAAGAATGGTGAAAACTACCTTTATGTGGAATTTTGGAATTTGAACTACACCTTAGATAAAGATAATTACCCATTGCCCTCACTAGACGAGGTAATCCAAATGGTGAGAAGGTCCTAGATGATGTCCTTTTTGGATGGCTTCTTGGGCTATAACCAGGTCCTAGTCAATCTGTGGGATAGAACTAAGACCAATTTCACCACTAAGTGGGGTACATTTGCTTATAAATGGATGCCTTTTGGGCCAATCAACATTGGTGCAATCTATCAAAGGGAAATGGACTTCACCTTTGAGGGCCTGATAGGTAAGTGCATAATAATATATGTATGACCTAACCATGTTCAATAAACATAGTTCAAATCATGTGCACCACCTAGAGAGAGTATTTGAAAGATGTGGAATGTATGGCATCTCTTTAAACCCAAAGAAGAGCATGTTTGATGTCACCAAAGGTAAGATTTTTAGTAACATTATCACGAAGGAAGGTATTTCTATCAACCCCAAAAGAGTGGATATAATTTCCAAACTACCTTTACTTAATATCAAAAAAGAACAAAAATATTTATTTATAAAAATCAACTTTGTGCGCAAGTTAATTTCTAGATTTGTTGAGATAGTGAAGCCCTTGAATGCAATATTTAAGTGGGATGCTAATGTAGAGTTAAAAGTGAAATCAAGGAAATCTTTCTATGATATCAAAGACATTATCATGCAAAACCTGATCCTTATCACTTTATGCAGGACTTTTATGTTTACCCTTTCACTTCAGAACACACCATTGTCACCTACCTCACACAGAGGTTAGAAGGAGAAGAACACCTAGTGACCTTTATGAGCACTAATATTAAGGATACAGAACTACAGTATTATATCCTAGATAAGCATGTTTATGCCCTATTCAAGGTAATGAATAAATTTAGGCATTACATCCTCCATAATAGAGTGAATGCCATTGTCTTGCACCCAACTATAAATCAAATGCTAGGACAAAATGATCTAAGCAAGAGGAGAGGCTAATGGATGACAAAAATTCAAGAGTATGATTTGGAAATCAAGCAAGCTAATTTGGTCAAGGGATAAGGCCTCACCCAACAAATCATAGAGATAGACCCAAGAATCATAATATAGCAGGTGGACCAATAAAGGGTGTAACATTTAGACTAGTACACCCTAATTGTGTACTTTATACTTAATAGAAATGCACCCTCGAGACTCAACCATACACAAAGAAGAGCCATCTAGTTGAAATTTGTGCATTATATGTCAAAGAAAGGAGTTTTATTAAGAAGAACCCATGAGGGAATCTACCTTTGACATATATCAGAAGAAGAGGCCAAGGACATAATGGCAAGCTTTCATGAAAAACTTGGAGCCAACCATCCTAAAGCCAATGTGATGGCTCACAAGGTTCTTTGGTCAGGTTAATATTGTTCCAAATTATTCAAATATGTTCACACTCACATGCATTTCTATCACCAATGCCAAACTTTTGTTAAAAGGGAAACACACATAGTAATGTTGATACAACCTATTGTAGAGTCTATGTCATTCACACAATGGGGGCCAGAATTAATGGGAGTAATTAACCCTAATTCATTAGCCAATTATAAATTCATCCTCATGGGCATAGACTACTTCACCAGATGGTCTAAGGAAGTCATGACCAAAAGGAGCACCACTACCTAAGTCATCAAATTCATGGAGATTGCCATAGTCACCCATTTTGGGGTTCCCATTTCTTTAGTATGTGATAATGGCCCTGCCTTTCAATCCAAAAAATTCACAGAGTGGGCCTATGATAATGGAATTATACTCAATTTATCATGAATTCACTACCCACAAGAGAATGGATTGGAAAAATCCAAAAGAAAAACTTGATCAACACCATCAATAAATCAGTCAAATAGAAGCCCTAGGAATGACACTCATTGCTAAAATTTGCCATATGGGCAGATCGCACCATGTATAAACAATCTGTCAAAATCTCTCCTTTCCTTCTCATCTATGGATTAGAGTCAATCATGTCATTCACTCTCAAAATGCCTAAGTATAATTTCATGCAACAATTCATAGAACCAATGATAGAGTGAATTCTAAACTCCTAGACCTGATTCAGTTGGAAGAAGCCTAAGATCAAGCATCAAGACACAATTAAGAGGTGGTTTGACAAGAGGGTTAAGGTTAAGACCTTTAAAATTTGATCTCCTCTAGATCAGCCCATACCAGATAGTTGAGATACTAGGTCAAAATGCCTTTTATTTTAAGGATTTTGAGGGAAATGACTTACCGCTTCTAGTAAACAGGTAATTCTTGAAGCACTATTTCTCAACTGTCCCCTCCAAAATGGTTTCTAATTAATTCTAGCAAGAGATAATAATGTATATATTAAATAGATTTGATTTTATTATGTTTTTACTTTAGTTGTGTGTTTGTTTATATTGTGTACTTTTCTTTGTGTTATGTTTTGCCCCTCCAACCCCTTCTTTATTTTGCATTTTTCCTCTTACACTCAATCTTTTATTAGTAATTGCTTCATGTGGTGGTCAAAAATCAAGAGGATTGATGAGAAATAGGAGAGCCCAGGTTGAAACCTTTGATCTAAGTAATTTCAAGACTATAAAAGGGGACTCTTAATATCATAGATCTAAGAGGCTAATGATTCTAAAAAAAGTAGGTGGATTTTAGAATAGCCTATGCCTAGGATGGACACCAAGATGCACTTAAAATAATGGCTCTAGAAGATATTGGATTATTCAAGTTGATTAAGGACTAGCTAGCTATTCAGAATGTCCCACTATCTATTCACCCTTGGATTGATCCCAAGCCCTCAATGGATAAGACTAAAATAAGTAATGATCTCTTCTCATGAAACTTGGAAAAGAATAAAAAAGCATGCAAAATCTAAATTCTAAGTTTGCCTCGAAAGGGCTATATAGGCAATCTTCATCACAAGCTTTCCATCCTAGCTGACAATGGATTAAGGCCATGAACGGAACCAAAGACATCTCTATTGGGGCTATGGATGCCCATCTAGTAGCAAAGCAATACCCTAATCATCCCACCCAAATCTATCAATCCAACAATGCCCTAGAGGAAGTCTGATAACCAATCCACCTTGATTGCTCGAAGGTAATATAAGAATGAATCAGAATGAAAATCACTACTCACACACACTAGTGGTCATTTATGGGTGAAAACTTAATATGCCGCTTGGTATTGTGAGACTTTAGTGCCTCATCTTTTTTTGTGGATGATAAAAAAACCCCCATACAATCTTTGTGATGAGTAAGTAAAGGAGAAGAAGTTGGTCGAGTTCTAAGTGTTTCTCATCACTTTCCCTATAGAATTAACCATTTGTTATGTCCAACATGCCCCCTTTTCTCTAAAATGGGGAACCCCTCTAAAATTTCAAGAACCAAAGATTTAGAGTTATCCCTTTTATTCTCATCGATGATACCTGCTCAAAACCTCAAAATATACATCACCTTGATTTTATTCAAGTAGTAATAAACCCTTCTTTTAAATTTTTTAAAAACAACTAAGTAGAGTTTATTCTCTTTTAACATATCATAGAACTAATTTTTTAGGTTGATTTTCATACGGAGATGTTCAAGACATCTAATTTCCTTCCTATAGCAACAAACTCATTATCCTCCATGACAAATTGAGTTTTTTGTGTCTGATAGGTAAGATTTAATGAATCATTTTATTTTTATCTTTCTTAGTCATTTTATGAATCTCATAGAGCTTGGCCTAATGGGAGATCACCATTCACTTGGAGTAAGAGTGGCCAGTCCCCCAAACCTATCAAATATGTCAAAGCCCAAGAGAGCTTGACCCAATGGGACATTGCCATGTCATTTAGAGTTAGAGCAGTCAATACCGTAGACTTGTTATAGATGTTAAGCCCAAGAGAGCCTGGTGTAATGGGACATCTCCACATCATTCAAATTCAGATTGGTACATCCCCTAGATCTATTAGAGATGTCAAAGTCTGGGAGAGCCTGACCCAATGGGACATTACCATGTCATTTGGAGTTAGAAAGGCTAGTCTTTTGGACCTGTCAGAGATGTTAGAGCTCAAGAGAGCCTATCATAATGTGACATTGCCATGTCATTTAGAGTTAGAGTGGCCAATACCCCAAACCTATTTGATATGTTAGAGCCTAGGAAAGCCTAACCCAATGGGGAGTTACCACGTCATTTGGTGCGAAGGTGAACTAGTTTCCACTTGTGACCCAAGAAGCTCAAAATAAAGTAAAAGTGGTTAACCAAAGCCAATTAGGGTGTACTACATGTCCCCAAGTGACACATCACCCAATATATGGGAATGACATGGAGTGCAGATCATACCTAGGTATTGACCATTAATGAGAGGACCAATAGATGGATGACATGTATTAGAAATTAGAAGTTGTATGAGGGGCCTCTAAGGGATGTGACTATGTGCCTACCATGCATTGGACATTAAAAAATAATAAGTTGGATCCGATTGGATAGTTTTGAAAAAATCCCATCACCATTAATATTTCAAACTAGCGACAGAGTATCACGGCTTTAAATTTAATTCTAGATGTAAGAATAAAGGGAGAAAATCCAGCCACCAATCTACTTTCAAATTTTCAGCAAGTGAGCCACAAAATGCCATTAATTCAAGGAGATATGTGCATACACTTATAAATGCCAAAGGAATCCCATTAATGGTTACCATTGCTACTTTATAAGAAATATTGGACTTTTTTAATTTCAAAGTTACACAGAACCCTTATATCCCACACCTCTGATGCCCAAGGCTTCATAATTTTCCCTTTATCCTACTCCAATGTCTACTACATCCTCCAACTCGATGGCCAATCCCAAGTATCAGGACACCACTTTCCCTACTATTTTAACTGGGTATAAACACTATAATGACATATTTAAAGTAATTAAGTAGGTCCCTAGGGATTCTGATAACACTAACAACCAGTCGGCTGAGTATGAAAATGCCCTTCAATCCTATAAAAGGTACAGACTTCATAGATCAATGGCTAAACCAGAGGCATTTAACTATGTCGACTTATTAAGTGACATATTACATAAGGATATCCACATGCAGGGTGTTATTAATGATTGGGTGTGTTCACCCACCTATCAATACAAAATTATCGATATATCTAGGTATGCCTTTAAGGCGTATTACTTCCTCCTAAACTTCTTATTCTCATATGATGTAATGAAAATGTCAGTCTAGATGAATGACCACCAGATCTATGATGTCCTCCATGAATGGTTGAGAATCTTGAATCCAAGTGGGTCAACAAAGATAATATTAATACTTACATAGTCCACAGCTTCTGAGAGGAGGTCTAAGTAAGCATGATCCTACTAAACCAGTTATTTGGGGACTCAGACTACTAGTATGTCAATGAGTTATGGGTGTTCCTTCTACATATGATCCTGAGTCACTCTGACATCCTAGATATTAGAGGCTTGATCAAATTTAATTTGGTCCATGCTATTACAAATTCCCAAAATGGGGGTAACTTCTATATGATGAGCTACTGCTCAATGCCATCTATGGGATGCTCTCATTCAAACTATCAACCTTTTCTGCATGGGGTCCTAATAGCCCAATTATCCATGTGGTTTTCTTCAAGATCTATGGCCACAAATTCCACTATCATGTTCAAGACATCTATGACCAGTTATACCAAGTGGTGTACCAGGCATTCAATGAAGCTCCCATGCCTTAGATCTCAAATATAATCTAGGACTCCATCATAGCCATTAGGGACTACTATCTGTATAAATATGTCATGGTGATCTGAGTCACAAGATTCCTCCAAGACCCCCTATGCTTTTCATATTATGTGTCTAACCACCTAGTAGATTAGAATATCACCCATCAACTGGTGAATGACATCTTTGGCTTTTATGTATATCATCAATAGAAGACATGTCCTCCACTCTTGCTCACTATACGAAGGCACATCTATAGGACTTCCCCTCTATATAAAATATATTAGTTGGGAAAGACTCCTTCATCCTCATATAATGTAATATTTGGTAGTGGGAACCTAAAGGGGTGATTCTGTCCCACTTGGCATAGTATTTAACTCAGCTTAACATCAACTACAACCATCAGACCAAATATGATGATGAGCTTTATCTGAACACTATTGATGACCAAGAGTTGATATCCTTGATAGCAACTAAGAGGAAGAAGAAATGGAATAAGGCTCAATCAAGCCTCTTGACAACCCCTCTCACTCCTGCTCGATCTTTGGAAGACCCTAATCAAATAGATTGGGCCATCTCCTAGAGAATCTTATAGGGAATCCTACCACCTTCTTCTCTTTGAGTTCCTGCTCCACTTTGACTAGTGGCCTTGCCTCCACCTCCTCCAGTTGCTCCTCATACTACACTTCCACCTCATCTAGTTTCTCCTCAGTCTCTCCCTCTACCTCCTTTGATAGCACCAGTGATTGAGTCCCAATAGAGTCAAGCCCAAACTACACGATGCTAGGTCACCCATGTGTAGCCCACTCAACCATCAACATTGATTTGATATAGCTAATAGCTCAAGAGTGATCCATGGGCAAGGCACCTGATAGGTACCCATCCAAGTTCCCCCACTTACTCCATCTCCTCTTATTTTCCTTCCACCCCTTGCTCCTATCGCATTCTAATTCCTTATTTTGGTGCCCACTAGTTTATCTCCATCTCCCCCTCTATTTCCCATTATTTCCTCTCTATATTTCACCCAAGTACCATTGGTTTTGGTCCTTTTGAGCATCCTCACTTCCCCATTCCATTTCACTCTACCCATCTCATAGCCTAGATTCCTCCTAGTGCCTCCCTTGGGCATCCCCTCAATAGTAGGTATAATTATAGCCTTTGGGAGCCTACCACCTCTCGTATGGACACTCACAATCCCCATTCCAATCAGTCTGGTGCTCCCCTCTACGGTTTCAAGTCCTCCACCATCAACCCCTGTAGCCCCCATCATCATAGTTGGACCATCCATCATAGTACCTAGAGCCAACTTAGGAAAGAGGTTGAAGAAGAAACATAAGGCAAACCATCCTTTGAATCTAGCCTGAAGGCCTTTAGTTCTAGGTCCACCTCATCCATAGGTAATGATAATTCTTTCAACCCTATTATTAATAACCCAATTATTGGTTCCTTGACCCCCTCTTTCCCTTACCCAAGGCCCCACGGGTTTCACCTTCAACCATACTATCTCATCCTTATTGTTCCATGACCCATTCCCAAGGGTAATCCCATCTCGGGTGAACCTCACCTAGGAGAAATGACAAGCTCAAATGTTTCCATGGTCCTCCCCCTTCATTCTCCCTCATTTTTCCCCCATGTACCCTCTACCTCTACTCCTTTCTTCTTTCACTCCTTCCACTTCCTCCATCTCCCCTTCCACCTTGTCCTCTGCCCTTCACCACTATTTTAACCACACCCCCTACAACCCCCACTACCCAAGTGATGGTCCCATGGTCACATGAAACACAAATGGATGTCTAGGGTGACATAGATCTATAATGGAGTGTTGACAAATCCTCTAAGAGAATGAAGAGGACACTCACTCAAATATTCATCTAGGAGGGGAACCTAGTGATATGACAAACCCATCAAGATCTATTTTCCCTCATTAAGTGAGGACTACTACTACAAAAGATAAGATCACTAACACCCATTGTTCATCCTCTAAGTTTCCCATGACATGTTCGAGAAACTCCTTTAGGACATGCATAGCCAAGTATTGACTCTTGAGGACCAGGTGAAGAGTACATTCCTAGATGGACTAATTGGATAGGTCAAGGATGACCTCCTACTACTTTTATCAATCCTTATAAAATTAGTGGGGACTCAAGCTGAAACCAACATAATTATATAGTATATGTAATTATACATAGAGAGGACCATGAATATTGATGAGAAATGTTAGAAGTTATAGGTAATAGTCAATAAGGGTAAGTTTCCAGAGCTCAAATTGATGCCAATCATAGATTTGGGGTTATACCAAAATTATGTCGGGAGAATGAGAGTGGTGATGGAGGAATGGATAGCCTTGGATCACATTACAATAGAACCCTTGGAAGAGGGCAAGAGGAATATATTGACATACTTTTAGGAGGTCAACATATTTGTGTTATTCCACCCAGATGGCACTCTACTTGATCAAGGGAAATTCAGATTCCACCTGGGTTAATTCGACCAGGTTATGAGAGAGAAAGTGGCCAAGGTAAACTTGAATGGAGCCCAAATGGTGCTAGACTTATCAACTTAGTCCACTACAAGCATCAACTAAGTTTCAGGAGTTCAAGCCTCAATGCAAGAAGCTTTATAGATTTCCCAGAGACTGGTGGCCCAAGCAAAGGTGATATTCAAGGAGGCTCCCATGAACTTGGCCAAGATGGACAAAGAGTTTGACCTTGTGGCAGTCATGCTATAATCTAGGAGTTACAAGTCGAAGCAATTGAGATTCAACCCCTCTTATCCACCTCTGCATGTTTAGATGTAATAAAATTACTTAGATATTCACAAAGAATGATTTTATATTTTGTAAAATAAGAAAATATGAGAGATTACACAATGATAATTGACAGTAGAATAGAATATTGGATAATATAGCAAAGCCACTTTGAGGGGGAAACCTCCACAACAATGCACTAATAACAAAATACTTCACATATGATGATTAAATACTAACCACTACCTCCTATATATAGTCTACTTAGCCAAGGTTATTCCATAGGCCAACATAACTAAGAACATAGAGAAATGTAATAAGAAAAAAAAAGGGGTATGTAAGCCACAAGTCAACCACACATATCCCTAGACACACCAATGGTTACGGGCATAACAAGACCTTCCCCTTAAAAACAATGGTGTCATTAACATTTTGGCAAATCTGGATGCTACTGCACAAATGCTTCATCCTCCCAAGTGGCATCTTCACATGGCAAATTCTTCCGTTAAATTAGGTATTCTATAATTGCTCTATAACGCAGTTGCTTGGTGTACTATAGAAGGATCACCTCAGGATCAAGAATAAATTTACCTTCCTCATCCAATTTTGGTAATTATATTTGAATGGTAACTCTATGTCTAATGACTTTATTCAAGCATGATACATGAAATACTGGATGTATGTGAGTGGATGAAGGAAAATCTAACTTGTAGGCCACACTGCCAAATTTTTGCAAGATCTGATAAGGCCCATAATACTTAGAGGACAACTTGTTATCCTTTTTTTTTTGCTTCAATGACATCTATTTATATGTTTGTAAGCAAACAAAGACCCAATCACCAATGTCAAAATGCCTCTCACTTCTATGTTGATCTGCTTGTTGCTTCATGTGATTCTGGGCCATAGCTAAATTTCACACAAACTTACAAGGACCTCCTGTTGATGGTGAATATGTTCTTCAAATGCATGAACCTTATAATGGATTTTAAAGGTGGAAGTGATGGATGGAGGGTGGTATCCATATAGTTCCACAAAAGGAGACATTTTGGAAGAACTATGAACAACAGTATTATACCACCATTCAGCAAATGGCAGCCAATGAACCCATTTATCCTATTTATCAGAAACAAAATAATGAAGATATCCTTCCAAACATTTGTTGACTACCTTAGTTTGTCCATCATATTGAGGATGATAAGATGAACTGTGAGCCAATTGAGTGCCTAAACATGTAAATAACCCAGTCCAAAAATTGCTAGTAAAAATGGGATCTCTATCACTAACAATGATCTTAGGAGTCCCATGCACTTTTTGAACTATATTGAGAAAAGCAAAAGCTATTGTACCAGCAACAAATGGCTAGGATAATGAACAAAAATGATCATACTTACTGAGATGATCTACAACAACCATGATAACATTTTGACCATTAGATCTTGGTAACCCTGTAATGAAATCTATAGATACCTCTTCCCAACGCTAGCTAGGGATAGATAAAGGCTGTAAAAAACCTAGAGTTTTGATGGTTTCACCTTTATTTTGTTGACAGATCATACATTCAGCCACATATTTTTGGACATTCCCCTTGATACCTTCCCAAAAAAAATCTTGCTTGATCATGTGATAGGTTTTCAAAAATCCTAAATGACCCCCAATTGGAGTTGCATGAAGTTCTTAAAGGATTTTTTTTTTTAAGAAGAAAATTCTTACATAGGTACAATCTATTCCATGTGAATTTTTCAAATCCATCTAAACCTTGCTAAATATTTTGAATCAAATCATGTACAGTACTGTCATGTTCCCATTTTGATCATGCTTCTTCTAGCCAATCTACCTGTAAAATGGTTATGGCACATAGCAATGCCTCAACTGATTCATCTATTTTGGATAGTGCATCTGCCACCACATTTTCCTTGCCTTTTTTTATACTATTTCAAAATCATAGCCTAGCATCTTATTTACCCATTTATGTTGTTCTTCAGAAGACAACCTTTATTCTAAAAAATATTTAAGACTATCATGATCAGTTTTTACTTGAAAGTGAAGACCCATCAAATAAGGTCTCCATTGTTTGACTGCATGCAAAATGGCTATCATTTCCTTCTCATAGATGGGCTTGTCTTGATTTTTACCCTTGGGTTGATGACTTTGGTTTGCCTTCTTGCATGAGTACAGCACCCATACCATACCCAGATGTATTACATTCAACCACAAAAGTCTCAGAAAAGTTAGGAGTGGCCAATACTAGAGTACTGCACATAGCTAATTTCAATTGTTCAAATGCTCAGGTAGATGCATCAGTCCACTGAAAGGAGTCTTTATTTAATAAATAGGTAAGTGGGGCTACAATACTACCATAATTTTTGACAAATCTATGGTAATAACCAGTAAGTCCCAAAAATCCCCAAAGTTGATTGAGTGTTTTAGGAATTGGCTAGTCCACCATTGCTTGGATTTTTTTAGGATCCACTTTCACTCCTTCATAAGATACCAAATGACCCAAATATTAAACCTCACCAGCTCCAAAAGTACATTTGGAAGGTTTGGCATACAATTGATTTTGCTCCAAAATGGAGAGTACCTATTTCACATGTTGCAAATGGTCTACCCAATTTTTACTATAAATGAAGATATCATCAAAGATTACCAAAACAAATTTCCTCAAAAATGACTTAAAAATAGTATTCATCAAACTCTAAAAAGTAGATGGTGCATTTTTTAGGCCAAAAAGCATAACCAAAAACTCATAATGGCCCTCATGAGTCTTGAAAGCAGTTTTGGGTATGTCTTCATCACAAATCTTGATTTGATGATACCCATAATGTAGATCTAACTTGGTAAAATAAAGAGCACCACTCAATTCATCTATCAAATTATCAATGACAAGAATTGGAAACTTATCTTTGATAGTGTACTTGTTGAGTTCTCTGTAGTCAGGGCACATCCTCCAAGTGTCATCTTTCTTTCTCACCATGAAAATTGGTGACGAGTATCGCTTTGACTATGGTGAATGGTTCCTGCATCCAACATTTCTTGTACCATATTTTCAATTTCACTTTTTTGGGCATAGAGATACCTATATGGCCTGATGTTGGGTGGTGTACTACCAGGAATAAGTGTGATAGCATGATCATGCATGCGGCTAGGAGGAATTCCTTTTGGCATGTCTCTAAAACCAATAGAATGAGCATCAATTATTTGTTGTAAATCAAGAGGTGGAGGTGGCTGAGTTGGTTGTACTTCCATAGAAAACAAGTAGGCTATAAATCCCATAGCACCCTTATAGAGAATATATGTCATTTGATGGGAGCTAACAAGTTGGGGAGATTTAGGTTTTAATCCTCTTAACTCAAATGTCTTTTCTTCAGAATGAAAACATATGAATAATTCTTGAAAATTCATCTCAATAGTGCCCAAAGTGGTGAGCCACTAGACTCCCAGAACAATATCAGCTCCACCCATCACAATAGAAAACATAGGAGAATCTAATAAGTAGTTCCCATGGCCAACTTAATACTATGACATTTTCCTAAATAGCTGATAGTACCACCATCTACAATCATAACTTGAAATTCTAGAGCTAGATAAATGAAATAGTTTAAACAAGCAGCCAACTTATTGTGGCTAAAGTTGTGTGTACGCCCAGAATCAATCAAGATAGTGACCTTCTATTTCTTAAGGAAACCCATCACCTTAAGAGTTTGGGGAGTACTAATACCTGATAGGGCATGGCATGAAATAGTAGGCTGAGGGTCTTCAGATTCTTTCTCAAATTTTTTTGCATCCTTATCATGTACTTCTGCATCCTCTTCATCATCATTGGCACCTTCAATGTAAAATAGCTTCTTTTTATCATAATGATGGTCTTTGCTCCATTTGTTGTCACAACCATAACAAAACCCTTTGGCTCACTTCTCCTCAATTTGTCATTGTGTTAATCTGGTGGGTTATAGAAATGATGGTATTGGAAAGTTATGATCATGAGTAGTAGTAAAAGTTTTCCTTTTGACCATCTCTTTTTCTTCTATCACGCGTGCCTTAAGGATATCTTCTGATATAGATTATGAGCTAAACATTCAAACTTTTTATTGGATGCTATCTTTGAGACCACCCAAAAATTGATCTATCAAATTTTTCTCAGTGATATTTTCCACCCGTAAAAAGAGGTTCTAAAATTGATGAATATAATCCTTCACAGGTCCTGTTTGCCATAGCTTGGCTAATTGGCTGAAATAGTTATCAGATACATTATTCTAATAATGAGATATTAACTCCTCAGTAAAAATAGTCCATGTAACAAGAGCACCATTATTTTTATTTTGAGCACATAACCAATGATACCAAATGAATTGCTTAGTTTCCATATACAAGGACGTCACCATCACCCTCTGAGAACTAGGGGTTTGATGTAGCTCAAATAAACTCTCAATTTGGTTAATCCAAGTGAGAGGATCCTTACCATCAAACTTACACATGTCCACTTTTGGCAACATTGGTTTCATACCAGTATGGGAGTTTTTGAGAGGAGGATTTGAATGCTAAAGTGGAGGATTGTTAGGCTGAAATTGAGATGTGAGGGCAGCCAATTGCATAGTGATATGTTACAATTCACTATGAACTCTATTAATCTCTTTACACACCCCTGAAACATCAGCCTGGACTGCAACAAAGTCATCATTCCTCACCAATTTTTTTATGTCCTCTTGAAGTTAATAAATCATCAAATCTGAAGTTCCATAGTCCATGTCGTTGGTAGGAGTCTTAGGAGTTTTTGGTGCACCTATTCTTCCCTGAGTTGAAGGACCTGCCATAAACAAACCCTAGGAGGGTTTTGACCCCAAAAAAAAGTGTACCAAGAAATGATACCTTTGTGATTACCTTGTCAAAATGAATCCAATGATTACCTTTCTGCACTAGATTAAAAATTTTGGCACCAAAAAAAGTGTACCAATAGAATACCATTGTAATTGTCTCACCGAGACGAATCCAATGACTACAAGTGTGCAAGAGGATTTTTTTTTAATAAATATTTTTTTTTCAAAAAAGTGTTTCGAGAAATACTACGTTGACGAAAAAAATAATTCTTCCCAGATTGCAAGTTATGTTTTTTCACTTTCACTGCTCCCAGAAGCCACGCCTCCCCAAATAAAAAAAAACGCCGTAGGAAACTTGCCCAAATCAATGCTCTGATACCACTTGTAATGAAATTACCTAGATATTAGCACAGAATGATTTTATATTTCATAGAATAAGAAAATAAGAGAGATTACATAGTGAGAATTGACAGTATAATAGAATACTGGATAATATAACAAAGCCACTTCGAGGGGGTAACCTCCATAACAATGCACTAATATCAGAATACTTCACACATGATGATTAAAGACTAACCACTACCTCCTATATATAGTCTACTTAACCAAGGTTATTCTATAGGCCAACCTAACTAAGAACATAGAGAAATGTAATAAGTAAATAAAAGAGGTATGTAAGCCACAAGTCAGCCACACATATCCCTAGACACACCAATGGTTAAAGGCATAACATTAGAAGTGGTCCCCCATAGATTTGTTTTGAGTTTATTAGGATTTATTTTGGTTCAATTTTTGAAATATGGTTGTAATTGCAATGAGTGGCCATCATGTCTCAAGATGGGATCCTCATTTTTTTGGGGTGAACCTCAATACTCATATATATATATATATATATATATATATATATATATATATATATATATATATATATATATATATATATGTATGTATGTATGTGTGTATGTATGTATGTATGTATGTATGTATGTATGTATGTATGTGTGTGTATATACACACACACACACATATACACACACACACACACACATATATATACATACATACATACATACATACATATATATATATATATATATAAGAGTTGTATTGTATTTTAGAGGTTGACCAAAAATTACTCGAAAGTGTTAGATTATTTCTAGGATTTCACCTACGATTATCTCTGCAATATAGACTATAACAATGACCCAGATTGATTATTGTAGCAGTTTTCACTCTTTTAAATGAATACAATCTCTATTTATGCAAAAGGGTCTTTTCTGTGTTCAATTTTCTTTCATCTTCATGTTTAAATGATTGACAGTGTTATGTTAATTGGATCAACAATTTATCACTTTATGCCTATTGTGATTATGATGTACTTAGCTATAATATTGTTTGTGTGAGTCCTTTCATTTTTATTTTGGTAAGTGTTGATCTTTTGTGTGCCTAGATACAAATTTTCATATGGTGTTTATGTGTTCTTGAAAATAAACCCCTAGTACTAATCTTTGGTAGGAACTCACATTGAAGGCATACTCCCATTTTCCTCAAACTCTCCCCACTACATGTTCTTGGAGGTATAACTTTAGTGAAACTCGGTCTACAGTGGTATAATTTTGGCAAAGTCACTTAGTTCAATGACCATCGCATTGATCTCATTTTAAACCTGGATGCATCCTTTTCTACCTTACCCTTCCCTCTCTTTTACATTTATTTAGTGGTTCTAAAGTGCCCTTTTTTCCCTTGTGTTTAGAAATAACAAGCCTAACACTTAAATTATTCATAGTTGTATTTAAACTATGTGAAGCATAGTGTATTGAACTTTTAGTGGTAATAGTGCATCTCTTGGAGACTATTCATGCAGGCTCTGCTTGTGAATTTTAATACCCATAGTTGTGTCTTGGGATGATCACATATCAGTCCTAAAATAGAGGATGAAAGTTTGTAGTTGTCTCCACCTTCCCCTTTTCAATGAATGCCTAATCTCATGGGCGTCTTGTGGTAAAGAGAAGATTGGAGTGAACAACAACTAGGTTCTTATAATATTTTAATAGAAAAATGAAATGGATGACTCATAATATGCATGCAAGTGTGAGAGAATGGTGGATAAGGATCTTCTTTGACTACTCAAATCAAGCGTGATATATGTGTGTCAAGCTTGTCAATGTCAATTAATAAATACCAAATTATATTACCTAAATAAATAAGCAAATAACTAGTTTGATCAAGATAAATTTAGCCATAAGCAAGAAAATAACTAGATTGATAGTGTTGATTTAGTATGAAATGATGTACAAAACTAGATTGATCATGATTGATTTATATGTGAAAATTTAACATACTAAGCAAAATAAGAGACATGGAAGGGAAAGATACATAAATAAGGCTACAAATAGTTTAAGGAATGGTGGGGGTGATACATATGTATAACAAGATGATATGGACATCTCTCATAAAGCACCACAAATCAACCCTACCCCTTTCCCAATGCATTCCTTAGGATGTGCACTTAAATATATTGATGTGTCGATGAATCTTTACAAAATATATTATTAGTAAATATAAAATATAGGTGTGCAAAATTTATACCATGCATCTATTGGGTCATATTACTACTATTGTGCGTATACTTTGTTGTTATATCTAAACCTCCTGATAGCACATTGCTACATTGGGGCATGTCCATTATTCCTATCCTATCAACCAGACAACTTATATATTTCCATGGGGACATTGTGCCCACATATACATAGAATTTTATCACCTATATCTTTCCATTATGGGCGTGGTTCACCCATGTGTATATTAATATTACATTACCTATATTGGGACATCACATTCTCCTCCCTATACCTAATCACATTGAGGTATTATATATGTACACATCATGTACATATATTACCATATATTACCATATCAAGGCATGCCCTTTGTCATTCTACACCAAGATTACATCATGCATATTACTTTCCCCTCATCCATATTATTTTGTCCCTCATATGGGTCACTCATTTCTATCTCCTATCCACATGAATCACATATTTTGTATCAAGCCTTACATGATGATATCTTTATATAGCTACACACATGCATTACATATGTACTTTCAATGATTGAAATGGCTAATCTTACTTTATTATGTTACTCATGGTTTATTTAACCTCTTTATTTTGAGATGAGTGATTTCATAGAACATGTACATCCCTCACACAAAAAGAGGGTACATATGTAGATGTTTAGTCACCAAATATTATATCTCTAGTTGTAGATACTAGATGAACTATCTAGAAAAAGAGAGAACAAGAGTCTCTAGATGTCTACTTCTCTAATCAAGAAGTGGATTTTATCCCTTGTTTCGTTGATTCCCTAATATTAAGTATATTTTTTAGTTTAAGTGATAGAGTTCCAAGGAGTGATAACATGGTTCATGAACCACCATGTGTATTCATTCATATGCTCATTTATAGATTTTAATTTAATTTTGATTTATTCACATTGAATTACCAAGACATTGATCCACTTTCATGCATTCATGTTTGCTTGCAGGTACACCAAATTTTTTGACACTAGTGGGAGTGAGACTATCCAAAGAATAGAAAATCTCCATACTTCCATCCCTATCAAGTAATTTTAGGTATGTACTTAATTATTATTTTAATTTAATATGCATGCATGAATTCACACACATGTATCAAAGTGGGGCATTATTTAGACACCTAATTTTTGTACAAGATATTTTTCCATTGTGTTGTTGTCATACTTTATCACATTTAGCCTATTTGTATACATTTGGATATTTTTAGTCACTTCCCACCACACTAGACCATTCACACCCTCAAATCATCCCTTTTTCCTCATAAACACCTTAGATTTATAAGTTCTCAACATCAAGATCTTGTTTAGTCATCTTTTGTTCAGCTTGATCTTTGTGTTGAGTGGTTTTTTCCGATTGGACTACAATTAGTTGTTCATCGATTTTAACTAGATCACAGTCAACAGTCCACTAATTTTGGTCCTCTTCATTTTTTAGGACATTTTTGAATTCAAATGATTCATCATGCCTTGATTATTAGTTATCACTATTATATATGATCTAAATTCACATGTGTGTGTCCTCGATATCTCTACATATACAAATATATTCTAAACCATTTCATATCTCCTTCTATAATTGGGATCTATTGCAAACTAAGTCTCTCACACACACCTATCAAGATTTATCAAGAGGTATGAACATTTTGTCAAGGAGTATGTGCATTGAGCCTACATTGCATCACCATCATTCCAAATCTTTTTCCATCAGATATTATACCAAAAGGAGGCCATAATGAAGTATATAGTTGCATTTTATTATCTAGGGAGAGGAAGTGAATCTCTTTCTCATAATTTGAGTTGGGAAAACTCACAAGCACTAAAATTACATTGAGCCTTATTTCTAAGCTTGCATGATTTATAGATGCAACCCCAATGAGGGAAGCCCAAGTCACTAACCTTGAACAGTTTGGTATTCATGTGACATTTTAGTGAATTAGGGTTACAATAAATAAGATCAATTTTAGAGAATTATGCACATCAAATAGATCAAGTAAAGCCAAAATTTTTCTCATATCTTCTAATGAATAAAAATAAAAAGTCTTAGATCTTGAAAAGTAACAGAGGTCAGAATTGAAGTAATAGGTTAAAAATCAACAACATAAGGTCATAATCAATGACATATTTTATCATAGGGAACAATCAACGTTTGGTTTTATCCCTTATCATAATCAAGGGTTGACTTTGTCCAAAGTCAAAATCGATGATTTTTTATTCTTTCTTTTTCAGATCACAGTCACATTCTAGTGTATCAATTTAGTCAGTCCCATAATCTTGTTTCTAGTCTCAAGATCTAGTTACAGTTCCTAGGTGTGCTAGTTTTAAACACTTATTTCTATATTTTCATTATTATTTCTTATTCAAAATTCAATTATAGTTTCAAGCATTATTTTAAGGCACTTGGGAATATCTGATTACTATTATTTACTATATTTATTATGCTCAAGTTTTTCAACTTAACTAAGCCATGTGCAGGCTATAGTAAGGGCAAAAAAAACATACACTCTACTCTTACCATCCAACATATTACTTATACCTAAATACCTAAGAAATCACTCAATATGTATCAAGATACCTTTGTGAACTTGTTTCTTGTTGCACATATATCTTTGTAGTAAACTATATAACATTCGCCTCTTTAAGTTTTTTCTCAACTTTTTAAAAATCTATGCATGATGGGGTCGAAACAATTGAACTAGGAGCCTATGTGCTTCCACTAGGTGGGTCTTATTGTATATGATTGACTTAACCTATGCTTCCCTATGTCATTTGCATTATAAAAGTAGGTTTTTAAACCCCTGTCTAAATGGGGGATTCCTTCTTTTTTTCTCAATGCACTATAGTCCATGTATCCACTTATCATTGTGTTGGCCTATGAGTAACACTTACACCTAAAATTTTCAATAGAGTTATCCTTGTATAAAAATGTATTATCAATTCTTATTCCATCATTTTACCCTTTCCTTTCCCTAAAATTATTGATCATACTAGATTTTATAAAATGTGTCATTGGGTCTTCTTCAATCATTTTACCCTTTCCTTTCCCCTAAAATTCTTGATCAAACTAGATTTTTATCTTCATTTCCTCCTCTAGACTTCTTTGCAAATCACCTTCATCAATTATCACTAGCTTTCCAGTGGTCTAGCTTGTGCTTGCTTTTTTGGTGTGAGCCCAAACTTATTTTTGGCTCTTACCATGCATGTGATGTTGTAGTCATGCTCTCCCACTTTAATAAATAATGGTGGATTTATTTTCATACTTCCATTGTTTGACTCCTCATCTTCTGATGTCATTGGTGTCCATGGTATTTTATGCTTCATGTGCAATGAAAATGTCAGACCATTAATTATTGACACCATGTTAAGATATATCGATGGCATTTCTTAACTGATAGATCTTAACATGTTTTTGTAACATGCATGTTCCAAACAGAACACACTAAATACATAGAGAAACTCATCCCAAATCATCAAATCCTTCTTGTCTTTTGACTACTTTTCATTTTTAAATGTGTCTAGCATATAGTGTGCCATTACATAATTTAATAAATCTCTCATAGTGATTGGACATTTTTAATGATATTATATACTCCTCATTGAATGTTTCTTGCATGTGCTGATACAACCCCATCATAATCTTCCTATAGGGCTAAGTCATACGTTGTTTATATGTATGTTCTACGTATTTTTTATGCGAGATCCTCTGATTATTGGGTTGAACCCAAATTTCCCTTCTGATACACCAATATTTTTTATCATCATCCAAGTCATTATATTTCTCTAAAAAAATTGTTTCCCTTACATGTGTGTATCCTTGTATGCCATTACCACTTATTCAACAATATACTTAGGATAGTTGAATTTCATACCATACCGTGCAACTTTGTATGCCAGATAAACCAACTCATTGGTAACAACTAACCATTGTCCTAGAGTGACCATATTAGAACTAATTAATTATGTACCAACATTCATTGTTATATTCGGTGACTTATCTACTTTAATCGTGAAATTGGTAAAATTTTGACTACTTTCACCATAGTGTTTATCTCATTCTTATTCTTAAATACTCAGCACACATTGACATGCTCATTATTAAGAGTGGTAAGTCTATTATTCCATGCAAGTGATATTCTTATCCAACACCCAATAATATCCATCCTTACTTCGTGGGTGTGTACTTAAAAAAACTTTACCAATTCCTCTAGATCCCTGAAGAATGGTAACTCAAATAGTTCCAATACTCCTATGATTCTAACTTTTCTCTTAATTTTGTCAATTCTTTCTTTTTTCCAACCTAGCTTACAACTCACCTTCTATCAAAAAATGATACTTAGAATTAAGGTGGTTGAATTCCTCAATGATATATAATCTTGAACAATTTTTTAGGTCTCACTCTCCTATACTACCTCAAAGAATGCCATTAGTGGTATCATACATGGAGGCTTATTCTCCATATTTTTATTCTTTGTTGGCAGAAGTCTTTTTAGTCACTAGATCCTTTATTACAACTTTACTTTGTATTTTGAGATATTTCCAATTAGAGGATCTCCATCCCTCACATCTAACACTACCAGTCGTTTCATTACTAACAATGCTTTCTTAGCCCCTTGTTGTAATGAAATTGCTACACCACCAAAGTAAAAATATAATAATAAATCACGACATGATTGAAATAAGAGTAGATTAAAAAAATATGACTAATCCACTTCGAGGGTAAAATTTCCATAACCTTGTAATAATAATAATAGAATTTACAATATGATGATCAAATACTAACCACAACTTCTTATATATACCATAATTATTCTACAAAAACACCATACAATAACCATGCTACTAATATGAAGCTATATAAACAATCATATGACTTAATTAAAGGTTATGATAGCCACAAGTCAGACACACATATCATGATACACGCTATAGGATAAAGGTGTAGCATGTCACTCCCATTCAAACCAATGTTGTCACCAATGTTAACAATTTTCAGATGCT
This sequence comes from Torreya grandis, assembly GCA_037957365.1. Taxonomy (NCBI): domain Eukaryota; kingdom Viridiplantae; phylum Streptophyta; class Pinopsida; order Cupressales; family Taxaceae; genus Torreya; species Torreya grandis. The sequence goes on along the minus strand of JARHVA010002838.1, from coordinate 130,350 downwards.
TATATAGGAATGATTTATCCTCTCATGTCATATCTTCACCTATAATCTCCCGAACTTGCAACCTCTTAGTGCATGTTTGAATTATTCCCTTAGGTTCCAAAAATACTTTTCCCTTCTCATTAGTATTTCATAACTTTGTATGGGTTGAAACTCTTTGTCCAATGACCACCTTCAAATAGGAAACATGGAAGACTAGATGCATTTTCATTGAGTGAGGTAACTCTAGTTTGCATGCTACACTACTAATATTTTTCAAGACTCAATAAGGGTCATGGTACTTAGGTGAAATTTTTTATCCTTATTCTATTATTTCAAGGACGTTTTATTATATGGTTTTAAATGCACAAAAATCCAATCTTTGATTTCAAAATGTTTCTCACCATGGTGCTAGTCAACTAACTACTTCATGTGGTTATGTGTCATTGCTAAGTTATTTCTAAAACTAGAGAGTATATTCTATCGGTGTTGAATGTTTTATTAAATTGCTTAAACCTTTGGTTGGATCCTCAAAGATGAGGTGAGGGATGGTTTACGATACCCATACAGTGTCAAAAAATGGAAACATTTTGGATGACGTATGCAAAGAAGTGTTATACCACCATTCTAATAGTGTCATCCACTGAACCCATTTCTCTTGTTTATTCGAAGAAAAACAACAAAGATAACCCTCTAAGCACTTTTTGACCACCTAAATTTTCCCATCGAATTGGGGATGATAAGATGAGATAAGAGTCATCTAGGTACCAAACTATTAAATAACTTAGTGTAAAAATTACTAGTGAATATAGGATCACGATCACTTACTATGATCTTTCAGGTCCCATAGAACTTCTAAATTGTATCCATAAATATTGATACTAATATACTTGCTAAAAATAGATGTGATAATGTGCTAAAATGGGAATATTGGTGAGTCTATCCACAACAACAATGATGACAATTTTACCATTAAATTTTGGCATCCCTATGGTGAAATCCATGGAAACCTCCTCCCACCTCTAGCTAAGAATAGATAGATGTTGAAAAAACTCAAGATCTTGATTGTCTCCCTTTTGTTTTGCTAACACCCCATACATTCTACCAAAAAAAATACTTCCCCTTTTATCCCTTCTCAAGATAAATCCTACTTGAATCTATGATAAGTTTTTTAAGAAACCCAAGTGCACACCTATTGAAGAAGCATGAAGTTTTATAATCACCTTATGATTGAGGGTTGAATTTTTACATAGGTGCAACCTATCTCTATACTAGAGAGTGTCCCATTTACACAAAAATTTATCTAACACGTTTGAAGCTTGTAATATATTTTGATTAAGTTATTATGTAAATACATCATTATTCCACTCTGATATTGCTTCATCGACCCAGTTGGCCTATAATATGGACATGGCACACAACATTGCCTATTTAGACTCATCCTTCTTGGATAGTGCATTATCCATGACATTATCCTTTCCTTTATTATATAAAATTTCAAAGTCATATCCCAACATCTTAGTGACCCACTTTTTTCAGTTCTCTTAATGATAACCTCTATTCCAAGAATTATTTTAGACTATCACAATTAGTTTTCACTTTAAATTATCTTCCCATTAGATTTGGTTGCCATTGTTTTACTATGTGAAGGATTCCCATCATTTCCTTCTCATAAATAGGCTATAGAAAATTATTAAATTTTAGTTGGAAACTCTTAAATACAATGGGTTTTTCTTATTGCATGGCTATCGCTCTCATGCCATGCCTTGAACAATCACATTTCACAATGAATGTTTTTGAGAAATATAGAGTAACTAGAACTAGGGTGGTGTACATGGCCTCCTTAAACTTATAAAATGCCCAAATGGAAAGCTCATTCCAATGGAAGGAGTCCTCATTCATTGATATTTTGAGTGGTGTTACTATGTTGCCATAATGTTTTACAAAATGACTGTAGTAACCTATGATCACTAAGATTCCTTAGAGGTTTTTGAGGATTTTAGGCACTTTATATTCTACCTTAGCCTCGATATTCTAAGTATCCACCTTGGAAAACTCATGAAATAATGTGGCATAAATACTCAAACTCCATGACTCCAAAAGTGCACTTGAAAGGCTTGGCATAAAGGTGGTTTTGTTTAACAATACCCAAAACCTTATTTGCATGATGCAAGTGTTCATCCCACATTTTTTTGTATATTAAAATATCATCAAAGAAAACCATGCCAAATTTCCATATAAATGATCAAAAAATAGAGTTCATCAAACTCTGAAAAGTAGATAGTGCATTAGTGAGGCCAAAAGGCATCACCAAAAATTCATAATGGACTTCATGGGTTATAAAAGTTATCGTATGAATATCCTAATATCTAAAATGGATTGGATAATACCCAAAACAAATATTTAGTTTTGTAAAATAAATAGCATCATGTAATTAATCTATAAAATCATCAATTACAAGAACATGGAACTTATTTTTGATGGTGTACTTATTTATTTAATTGTAGTTAGGACACATATGCCAAGGGTCATTATTTTTATGCAGAGATTAATAAGTGGTATGACTATGTTGGATAATACATTTTTCCAAAATATTTTGTACCATCTTCTCAATCTCACTCTTTTGGACATATGGGTACTTGTAAGACCTGATGTTAGGTGGTTGGCACCTTGACACTAGTTGAATGGCATAATCATGATCCCTTTTACGAGGAAGTCATTTTGATATATTACCAAAAAATACTAAGTGGTCCTCCTTAATAGCCTATAGATATTGGGGTGTAGACACCTTTGGTGGTTGTGCCTCTATCAAAAATAGTTGATCTGCAAACCTATCCGCTTCTTTTTTAGAATCTTTTGAATCTGATGAGAACTCAACAATTGTTGGGAATTTTCCATAACCACACAATTCAAATTTCCTAATCTCATAATGGAAACTCATGAATAACTCTTTAAATTCACCTCAATCATTCACATGGTGGTCATTCATTGGAATCCCAACACAATGTTCGTTCCACCCATATGAATGGAAAACATAGGACTATCTAGTAGATACTCTCACATGGAGAGTTTAGTACTATGGCATTTCCAGGAAAAACTGACTATTCCACCCTCTTTAGTTATGACTTAAAATTATAGAGCTAGATAGGTAAAACAATTAAAGCACATAGTCAATTATTGTTGATGAATTTGTGATTACTCTTTGAATCAATCAATATTGACATCTATTTTTTTAGAAAACCCACTACCTTGAGGGTTTGTGGAGTGCTAATGCATGAAAGTGGATGCCAATAAATATTTGGTTGGTATTATTTTAATTATTCCCCTATTTCATCATGAGCCTCCCATTCTAGTCTTTGTACTTTTCTTCTTTATTGGCACCTTCAATGTAGAACAATTTATTTTATACACACTTATGTCCTCGATTGTACTTGATACCACAACCAAAACATAACCCTTTTGCTCTCTTCTCTTCAAATTTATGAGGATTCAATATAGTAGGATGAAGAAATGATAATGTGGGAGTAATCCTATCTCTTATACTTGCAAATGGTTTCCTTTTGGTGACTAGTGCCATCTCATTTGATCTATGTGCCATGATAATAACCTTAGGTATAAAACTCAAATTAAATATTTAAACCTCATGTTGGATGTGATCCTTGAGCCCACAAAGGTAAAATCATTCAAAATTTCATCTATGATTATCTCCACTCACAATGATCGATTATAGAACTATTGAATATAATCCTTGATAGATCTTGTTTGGCACATTTTTTTATAACTAGATGAATTAATTCTTTGTCACATTGTTGCAATATGTAACTATAATTCATCTTTAAAAAATAACTAATTGACACTAAGACCCTTCTTATTTTGAACACAATACCATTAATACCAAATGAATTCCTCAAGTTCCAAATATAAATATGTCATTACCACATTCTCTTCACACAGGATATGATGTGCATCAAAAAGGTCTCCATTTGGTTGATTCAGTTTACCAGCTCCTTCCCATCGAACTTATGCCCTTCCACTTTTGCCATCATACTCTATGCCCCCAATTAGGAACCCATCAAAGGCATAGTTTTTTTTGTCTTTGGGTTTGCATTGGGTTGACCATAAGATTCACATTGGTGGTGTTGTGAATTAGTGAATTGTGGCTGATTTTGTAGATTCAATTACAAATCTAAAATTTTAACTAGTCTTTATTCAATCTCATCCAATAGATGATTGATTTTGGTCGTATTAGATTATATGTTTTGCACATTATATTCAAGTTTGCTCACTTTGTGATCTATCAAATAAAACCCTAGAATAAAATATCCACTCATTCTTATTTATGATTCCATCTCTTCTTCATTAGGGGTTTTTCCTAGAGTTTCAAAACCCATTACTTGGTCCCTAGTGTGTGGTCCTTCCATACAAAGGCTTGGAAATACATAGTTTGATTTTCACCATTGACAAAACTTTGACCAAATGGTTTGTGACTTAGGTCAACCTCAAATTTAAAAATTCAAAGAAGAGAGCCCCACTATATTTTACAAGCTTTCTAAAAAAGTAAAGAAAGTAGAAAATTTCCTAAAATTATAGCCTATAAAGCAATATGAAAAACTCAAAAATTATAATAAATTGCTAAAAATGATCACAAACCCCTAATTTTTTATTGTAGCTTCCTGGAATGATTCTCCAACTTCAATTAAAAAATTGCAATAGTTTTCAAGATATAGGGTTTTGTTCAAAATTATGGTTTCGACCACACTTATGCCCAAATCAAAGCTTCAATACCACTTGTCATGAAATTGCTACACCAAAGTAGAATCACATCAATAGACCACCACATTATTGAAATAAGAGAATTTTAAATAATAATATGACTAATCCACTTCGAGGTGACAACCTCCACAACCTTAATAAGAATAAAATTCTCAATATGATGATCAAATATTAACCACTGTCTCATATATATACATTTATTGTGTTAAAAAAACACTCTAGGATGACCCTATTACTAATATAAAGCTATACAAATAATCATATGAATTAATTAAATTTTATGATAGCCTCAAGTTGGCCATACATATCTTGATAGATGTTAAAGGCTAAGGGTGTAACACCTGTAGAATGTTCTACCTTTGCAGTCAATCTCTTGACCAAAAGCCCCATTCTTTTCAAAAATATTTCTAGCTTAAATCTCATCCTCATGGCTCTCCCTAACCACATAGCTTCCAACCATGATATTCCTCTCAATGTCATCGTCATCTACTCTAAAAATATCAATGTCATTCACCCTTATACTATGAGTCTTATTCTCACTCAACGCTTTGCTTTTATGTTTTGGCTCCTCTTTTCTTCAACTCATAAATTACCATTTCAAAATGCACCACTATTCCTTTATACCTCACATGCACTCAATTTTTTTACCCTACCCATTCAACTGCTTTGAGTATGTCTTCACTCCTTATGACATCAAAATTATTTTTGTTTTTCCTTCTTGTATTTTCTTGGGTTGTGCACACCGTCCTTCTTAACATGTGCTTCATACCCCTTGCATCATATTTTCTAGATCTACCTTGTTCCCACACATCATACTTTGTGTGTCACATATTCACACTCCCGAGCCTTCTTGGGCCAATATCATTTTAAACACTTCTTCATTATCATTTTTTTTCAAACTTTCTATTTTTTTAATTAGCTTCTTTAGATTCATCTTGTGCAACATTATTTTTCCGAACAAATTACCTTACATGATATCATACCATACCATCATTCCAACCTTCCATCAATCCACTGGATAACCTTTCTATTTCAACTCCATCATTTTTTATGGATGTTTTATACATCATACTATACAATGGGATTTTATCTCCCTTATTACACACATTGTTAACAATCCCTCCTAGAGATACTTAGATGTTAGCCATAAGAATCTTAAAATATTCAGCCATCAACTTGCTTGACTAGATTTACAAGATCATCTATGTTTATTAGCATAAATCACTAAACTTGTTAATCATATCTAACTAAAAATAATGAAATATCTTTGTGGTAATTTTTTATCTTGGCATCAGAGCTACCTTATTTATGGTTCTTCCTCATGCATCAATTAATAATATTTAGAGCCTATGCTTGACAATTTTTCTTTGGAATAACTCTTTGGGCTGCCATACATGTGTCATTCTCTTCTGTACAATGATAAAGTTAACTTATTGGGTGGTTTGTCAACCTCAATCATTTTTTTGCCATTTTTTGTGCACTATGACTTCATCAGGGGAGTATCCTTGTTAAGTCCCTTCTTGGACCGCATGTCCTTAGTATGCATTATGCTCCTTGTATTATTTTTAGTGGTACCATTTATGTTTGTGTTTCACCCTTTTTGTGCAACTCTTATGTTTTGTATTCCACTTTCCTCGATACCATAAACTTTAGCTTTGGTGTGCATGATGTCACCCTAAACCTCTATGGATCATGCCTAACTCCTTCCTTTTTGTGTTCATATTTTACCTCAAAAAACTTTTGTAATTTTGGTTGTTTGATAACTCCTTGTACCACATAAGGTTTTTTAGTTGGCTATTTGGGTGTGCATGGGATCCATCATAACACCATTTTTGGCCCTTCCCATCTCTCATCCTTGCTATTATGGATTCTTATCATTCTACTCTTCACACAAGATGAACTAGTACCATTCACCTTCACATTTTCTTCATGTTAATTTAAAATTTTCCTGCACCCAATGTGCACGTGCTTGGCTAGAGGTATCTAACACATCTTCCTCACTAGTCCAGCCTAAGGATTTCTTCTTTTGTAAGCTCCCCATTTTATTCTTTTGTGCAAAAACATTGAAGAGATTACCTTCTTCCTCATTTGAATCCCCATCCTCTACATATGCTACTCCACGATTATTATCTAGGGGAATAACAACCTTGTTTTCCCCATTTTAAGAACTCATATAGCATTGTTTAAATCTCATATCAACATGGTTGTCGTAGCACCATGGTCTCCCCAATAATGAATGATAGTTATCCTCCTCAGCCATTTCTTTTACTTTAAATCTTGCTAAGAATGATACCCTATTATCTCTAGATTTGCATTGTGCAAGACCCAATAGGTCTTATCTGTCTTATTTTCCATTAACAACATATTGTTTGAAAGATGTAACATTGTCTTCCCTATGTGATTCCAAGCATCCTTAGTCAATATGTTCACTTATGCTCCTGTATCTATCAAAATTTTGCTCATTTCCCAGTAATTGATCGTAGAAACAATGATCAATTCTTGGTAACACCGTGCATTCCTTGTTGCACATACTCCTTGTGGTCTTTCCTAGATCAACTCTTAGTTGTCATGCACACTTTTTCATTACCTATTTTTTTTTAGTAACAAAAGAAGCTATGTGATATCTTTATTCCATTATGACGAGGAATTTTGCACATGCCTTCCATGGATTTCTCCCTTGTCTCCTATGTAATATGCATTTACCTTTGTAGAGTTCAAATAATTTCTAGTGCTTCTCATAAGATATTTTTTTGTACATGCACATTACGATACCCATCTTTTCCATCACCCTAATTTCATTGCACATTCTCTCTTAGAGGTAGTGGGTTAACATGTACCTTGTGTTTTATCCCACTTCTTGTGATATTCACATTCAAACCTTCACCAATTTTGTCATCTGCTTGTTTTTGTACCCAAGACTTCTCTTGACCAATGTGGATCATATTCACAACTTTTTTCATTTTCTCCTTCTGTAGGATTTTCAATTACAAATATGCGCAATCTTGTCTTTTATAATCATTTTGGCAATATCCAAAGTCATGTATTTTGTACAATATTTTTGGTAATGATCTTCTCCCCACTTGAAACAAGTCATGATGTCGTGGACCCTACCTCTACCACTTAGTCCTTCATCTCATGGGGCTTCTCCATCTTGAATGAATTTGCCTCCTTGTTTATATCCCTAATTTTGATTATAATTTTCCCTTTGGTGTTGGGTTTTTCCTCTCCATTGGTGTTACTAAAAACCCCCACCTTGGTTTTGGTTAAACCCTCCACTTTGAGTTTGATTATATCTTCCTTAATTTTGGTAACCACCTTGATATTATGATTTTGGTATAGCGGTGACTTGGTGCATCTGGCCTCCTTAACTTCTTTGATCTTGTCTATCAATTTGTAATTCTCTCTGTCATGAGTGTTTGCATCATAGGTCTTGTAATAAAAAGTGACATTGATTTATTTTGTGCACACTATAGCAACAAATAATTGTGTGTTTCATGTTATCATTTACAATTTTTGCATGATAATGTCACCATTTACACCTTTTTCTTTGTGTAAGTTTATCTAGTGTGACCTTTTACTTCACGTGGTACACCATACTAGATTTGACACACCTCAAGTAAAACTTGTAGAAAGAATCTGCAATTATGTCATTTATGGGCTTCAAGAAATGGGTTGATCCTTGTATCAAAGTTATTAGCAACCTTGATTATTAGTGTGGCATCCAATGCCTCCCATATATCAATCAAATTTTGTATTCCCAGTTGTTTCCTATAGGTTGGCAACACTCCACTGACAAACCATTGTGCATGTTACAATGGATCTCATAGGACATCCTAAAAATAAGTTATCTCAAAACACACATCATATGCACGCATACTCTCATTTTCATCATGCTTAATATTTTTAGCGCAAAGATGTTCTCTTTCTCAATTTTAGGGATGTGGAATTCCCTCAGAAATGCCTTCTTCAATTATTTAAAGTTTACCACCATTAAACTTAGGTTGTACTCGTTGTACCATGTGTGTGCACAATCTAGAAAAGTTTTCACAAATTAGATAGATTTCTTCTCCTATTTGTTAACTCCTTCCGCATGCCATGCAATCTTATATTTGTGAATGTGATCCACGACATCTTCAATTCCTCTATATTCTAGCAACTCCATCGACATTTCATACACAAATTTTTGACATGCTTCCATTTACTATTGTGGTGGTGGTTGTTTTGTATTTATCTAAGATGCAATACCTCCTCTTGATCCACTAGGATCCCCTCCTACAACTATAGGTGGCACTACACTTCCTTGTATGGTGTTTCCCTGACTCGTAATTATGGGGTTCATTGATGGACTAACTATTCCTGCCATTGAAACTTGTACAACAACCCCTCTTATTGGTGTAGTACCTGACATATTCACTCTTCCATATGTGTTCTTTACCTCTATACGTGCATTACTTCTTGCCATTGGACTTTGAAACACAATTTGTTCCAACACAAAATATCCATCTCTCGTCAATGTAGATCTTTTCACTTCAAACACCAATGGATTAATTCCTTCTTCTAAATCCTCCTCCTTCATCCTTTGTACTTCCCACAACTTCATCTTCTTATGAGATCCAATCATTATCTTCCCATGGATAATCCTCAAACAAGGAACTTTCCATGCGCATATCCCCATACACAAAGGAGTGTTTCTCACCTTTCTACAAACTTTCCATATGCCCTCTTTACTTTCCATGGATACCAATGGCTTCTTCTTGAAAAATTTGTCCCATCTTCTTGGGATCCTTGGCAATGCTTACCTTATCTTTGCCTTCATTATTCTTATCCATCCTCTCTTCCCTCTAATAAATAGGTTCCCTATTATTAGAAGTTCTCTTCACCAAACTTACACAACACTCACTCTAATCTTTCCCACTCTTTAGTGTAGCCCAAGTGTGAGCATACTTATCCACTCATTTTTATGGTTGTAATTCCCCAATCAATCATGAGCATCTTTATCCATAGTGGAACTTTCACTATAAAACAACCTCTAGGTTCATGTAGAAATTGAAATTCCTCCTCTTCTATACATGAGTATGTCAAAACCAAAAACTCTAACAAGTAGTTTTTGAATGCTCCTCTCCACCAAACATCCATGGCTCTTGTCTACTCATCCAATTTTTTCAACTACTTGAATCGATCTTCAGTCCAAGCATGTTTAATTCTATATTTTCAACTTCTTCCTACAATGTATCCAAGTAAACATGCATGCATTTGCTCTGGGAATTCACCAAAAATGATATCATAAAATCATTCAAAATATACTCCTATAAACACTTCTTAGGTTTCAAACCATTGCTTCCTTTAACATTATTTGTGAACTCTAAAGACTTTGCTTCAAACCAAGCATCCACATGATCTAAGAATATACATCCCGCCATTTATCAAGTTGAACTCCATGCTCTATTCAAACAGGGTCCCAACAATTGAACCAAAATCTTATGCTCAAATATGTCAACCTAACTAAGCATTGTGTAGTCCTTTAGTAAATGCAACAAATATACAAACACTCTACCCTTACCACATTGACATATTAACTAGATCCAAAAACCTAAACACTCACACGAGGCACAACAAGAAACACTAAAACCCCTATTGTGAGAATCGAGCATAAATATACACATATACAAGAAATTACACAATGAAGCAAACCTAAAAGATACCATCCATATACACAAAAATCAACACAAGAACATTCATAATGTATATATAATCCATCCTTTATTTATATATTCAACTATTTTATACAATCAGTATACATCATACTTCTGTTACAAAATATACAGTCATCATCCTACAATGATCTCTATTGTATTATTTCCTTCAAACCCTAATTATTTTTCTTGACTCTTCCTTCTCCAACACGTATACCATGTCACCAATATTCAATCTTGCATGTAGATATGAATGTCTCAAATGGGAACCCAAGGCATTTATTTAACATTTCTTAAAGTGCCTTTGGACCCCTGCCAATTCTCTTATTTGAACAACTATCATTCCAATTGTTTGTGCATATTTTGAAATATTATGCACTTTATTCTTTCCACATGTTTGTGCAGTAGTATATTCTCTTGCCCTTATGGTATATGCTTTATCCAGCTTGGATCCACCCTGGTTTGATCCCTTCCACATTACCCCTTCATGGATCCGTGCCACTTGTCAACATCTCCTTTATTTCCTCTTCATCATAAAGTGTGCTTCCTTTCATATAATGTTTTTTGTTAGTTTACGTGCATTGTGCATCATGTACCCTATGTTGGGTCTCTCTTTATATGCGCATGATCTTGTGAAAATTGTAATGTTTGCAAGTGTACAAGACTCTTCAACGTGTCTCTCACACATCAAGCTTTGAGAAAACATTTATAATTTCCTTAAGTATAATTTTAGGGTCAACAATATTATCTTAGATCTCTATTGTGCCTTAGTTTTAATATGTTGTGCATAGTGTAATTTGCATTGTGTGCCATTTTGTTGAAACACTGAGTTGGCTATTACTAACAATTCTTGTTCTAGTAGATGCCTTATTCTTAGGAATTGTCACATTCCCATGACCATGAATGTTGAAAGGATATTATTAGTTTTATTTATATTTAAATAAAACTCATATTCGCATACATGTGCATGTTGAGTGAATGTTATTAGTTTTGTTTAGCTTTAAAGCAGTTTACTACTACTAGTTTTATTTAGGTATAAGACAGGTTTATTTTGTTGTAATTCAAAGTAGACAACTAATATCTCTTCCACAAAGATTGTTTTCTTTTTTTTAACTCTTATTATCTTACAATAAAGCTACATTGATTACTCTTACAAATCTTTGTCAATTCAATATAGAAGAGTTTGATTTTATTATAACACACTAATCCCTAGCAGTTAGTGTGTTATCACTTGAATTGAACCCTTAATCTAGATCAGTGTTATCATAGCAAGTTAGATCCTACATGTTCCATCGAATAATGTTAGGCTATTAGAAGTTTGAGTTGGAGACAAGAAATCTATCTAATTTTTTTCCTCATAGATGCAAGAAACCACAGATGGATGTAGGAGGAACAAATTATTCACACCCAATAAATATAATGCTCAACAAGGCTATTGCAAATCAAAGAACTGAAATAATGACCCAATTCACACAGATTCTTTAGCAGATGCCAAGAAGCACACCAATAGCTCCAACAAGGCAGTGATTACAAAGGTCCACACTGTTTAAGGTACAAATAAATTAATTTCGATAGACCAATGTCTAAAGGTAAAATAGAAGCTAATTCCCTTATAAATTGGTTAAAAAAAAGAGTTGTATTTTTATATAAACACTTTCTCAAGTTTAGAGAAAATAACGTTCGTTGTTGAATGTTGAACCCCAAGTCCAACAAGGGTGGGAGGCTCACCTTGAGCAATCTAAGGAAGATGCAAAGGATGACTATACAAACATAATAGATCCATCTTGAGGTGACTTTGTTAATGTTTTTTAAAATGAGTAGTCCAAAAGATGCTTATGACAAAAAGTACATGTTATCACCCAAATTTGCACCCTTGGAAGATTGTTCAAGTCTTCCAAATTTTGGGTAACATGGAGACAATCCTAAGTTGTGGGTGACCTTTAGGTGGATTGAATCTCTAGGTTAAATGGTTAGCTCCCTTTGATGTATCACTTAGGCTCATTCACTAATCTACCAACTTGTTAGGAAAATAGAGAAACCTAATCTAACGGAGGTGATGCACCAAAATTACTTGACCACTACCAACTAGTTGCATGTGCACATCAGCCATGAGACTAACTTGAACACACATTACTCCTAATATGCATCTTTATATCAACACTTCATTGTGGAGGTTGTGATAGATATTTAGGCTAGGAGGACTAATCAAGAATTCATATAATGACACTATTGAGTAGACAACTCACTAAACCTTCACACTTCACTTAGACACTTCACATGACCTGCAAAGAAGTTTTCAAAATGCATATGAGTGCTAGAAATGGACAACATGCGAAGAAAGACTAAGCAAACCACTTGGCAAGATCAACTAGTCATGCACACACACTAAACCAGTCAAAGGAGGAGGTAAAACCAATATTTTATCATTGATCAAAGGCATACAGATGGGCAGGGTTTCACCATACCCAAGTGAAAGATGAATACAAAGCCCAACAAGGCTCATTTTATAGAGAAAGTGAGACTAGAAGAGAGAGAGGGGCGTAGAAGTGATCCATTACAAGTGTCAAGAAGAGTTAAAATAAAGAAGGGAGTTGGAAACAGTTGAATCAGGTCTCTTAAGATAAGTGTTTCTCTCTTGAAGATGCATCCTCTTCCAATTGGCATCGAAGTTTGTCTAATAGCTTGACACCTTGTCTTATTCTTCAAAATTGCCCTTCTCTTGGCTTGGAGAGTGACAAGTGGCACTCTTTTGTAAACAAATCATCTTGAGTTGTCTATTGCTCTGATCTTTGACACCTTGCATTAGTTTAGAATCTCTCCAAACTAACATCTTAGTGATGATCATTCTTCCTTAGGTGTCTTGAAACCCAATTGGCTTCACTATGCCTCTTCTTGCTTGCAAGTGTCAAGTCTTGATTTCATCTTTACCGATGCAATCTCTCTCCATGGATGGCATATATTAGTCATAACAGACCTAAAACAACTCATTTGGATCCATCAAACACTCACTAAGACCTCATTTTGCACCATAAGCTCTCACTGGCCTTCAATTCCTTGTAGCCTTGAAAACACACAAATCTCCTTATATAGGACAATGTACAGATAATATTGAGAGACTAGACATATATTTGTGTACCCAGTATTCTCTTACAGTTATTTGTCAAATTTCATGGCCCAACTCTGAGTGGAAGTACACTTATTACCCTATTTTCTTTCTCCAATTAGGCCTCTAGGCTCAAATGACCTCCCATATATGTAAAACTCAAAATAAATGTTTGATTCACTTTTCCCATCCCTTAACCATGCTCCATGCCAAATTTAAAGTCCTTATACCCTGTACGGATGGGTGAACCATTAGATGACCAAAACCCTAGTATAGGCACTTGTTCATGCATGAGAGGTAGTTGGAGTGTTTTGCCAAGAAATTTTCAGGTTCTAAAGCTTGGAAATGGTTTGTTGAACCCTGAAACATCATCATACAACTCAACCTATTGAGGAGAGTCTCTCCATTTTTACTTTCAGGTCTGTAGATAGGCTTCTTAACCTGCAAAATAGTGCATTTCTTGCCTTATGACCCCAATTGATGACTTGAACAGCTCATATATCACTTTGAGAGACATGAAGAGGTGAGTAGAAGATTTTGGAACCTCTTACTAGACCTGATATGCCTATGTGCTTGATTTGGATGCCAATTCATACCCTGCACCCTCACAAATAAGCCTATAACCATGTTTTTTGGGCATTTCCGTACATGTATTTCCCACATGCCAACCAAAGACATGTTCAGGTGCCCACAAGGCCTATGAAAGTCATCCTGGTCATTTCAAGGTCAAACCAATCCATTTGAAGGCATTTGAAGGTTTTTTTCTCCCAAAGGGTCATTATGAGGAGTTTAGGAGGGTTTAAGGTGCCTTATCATTTTAATGATGATTCATAAAGCACAGGACCTGAATGAAAGACTTAATGCCCTAAGTTTCTAATGCATAGACCCCTCTATCTCTCCCTAATAGCTCCTACCACCATGCATCTTCTCTTGAGTTATCTGAGCAAGAGTTAGTACCTCTCAAGTTCTTACTAGGCATTTTGTGCACCTTAGTGATGATTTTAGGCCAAAATGGCCAATTTGAGGCCTTCTTTTGCAAACCAACACCTCAATCACATCCTTCCCTCCCCTGACAACCTCTTCAAGTTGGTTTCAAGCTTTACTCCATTCCTTTCTTCATCTAGGTTGGGATATCCAAAGGCAGGGTTTAAGGATGGCATTAGGCCTAAAGACCTAGTTGTTGAGTAACCTGCATTTTGCATCCAGTGGAGACTTTCTCAGGACTCTGTCACCTTTGTGAGTATGAAAATAACTCCCTAAGACCCCTTGATATTATTTGAATTAGATCTAATAAATCCATTTGACTTCTTTACCACACTATGCACAATCAACAATCATGATACAAAGACACAGCTGCAGGTGTGTATTTGGTTTCTTTGCCTTCAATAGAGAGGGTGAGTGGAATGAAGGCCTTGAATAGGTCTGTGTAGACCTCATTTACTCCTTGGAACCTTGTGAAAGTGTTTATTTTTCCACTTCTCCCTCTTAAGCAAACTTCCTCATGCATTTATACGCAAAGCTGACTGTACTATCTTAACTGTGTGACTGCAGGTTCTAGAGTAGATTTGTCTTGGTTACCTTCTCTCATCTTCTTTAGGTCATCTTTGATCTTTGATGATTCCATACACTTGTATATTTAATCAAACCCAATTCTCATAAAACCATTGCCTCTTTTTTTTGCAATTGACACACAGAGCCCTGTATGACCCTTTAGGCTTGCTAGGCTTGAATTGGCTAAGAGTTCTTTCTTTTCTCACTATTAGAAGAGTCCAAGACCTCATAGAAAGATTCCTTGAATTCTTCATGACCTTCTCAAGTCCTTTATACCTCCATCTTTCCTTCCCTAAACAACTTTTCTTTGTCAATCTATACACAAACCTGTAGGGTACAAGTTTAGGCCTACTAGGCTTGAATGGGGTATTGTCATCAGTCATCGATTTGGATTTGAGGTCCTTCAAGATTATACTCAAGTTTCAAGTAGTTCCATAGACATGTTTATCTATCCAAATTCCAACATCAATGCAAAGCATTTCATCTTCTCTTGCAGGCCTGACTGTCTCCATTAGGCCTATAGGTGACAGTGGACTGTGAATTGACATCACCTCTTTTGAAGTTGCATGGAAGCATGTGTAAGCTTTTACCTTTCTCTCAAGCATATGTCCTATCGCATGTCACCTCTCACACCACTATTCAACCCTCATTTTGCCCATAAGCCACATTCTTGTAGGTAGACCTGTATATGACCATTTAGGTCTGCCACCATGCAACAACCCCCTTTATTGCCATCAGTCACCTTGATGATCCTTGGAGAGTGTTGGGAGATCAATCCATGTTCTTCTATCTTTCATACAGACCTCTTGATTATCATTTCAAGCAAGGAGTTATTGAATTTTATGCCAAAAGGAGACCTACAAGTCTACAGACTTGTAGGTCTGCCTTTTGTAATTTTTGGCATTTTTAACATTGCATTTTGGGTCATCATAGCATTGAAGGTTGTCTTCCATTACCTCATAAGCTAATCATGAGGTTTTAACTTCTATACAACACTTATAATGCAATGTTTATCACTTTTTGATTCATCTCTATGAAAGCGGGCCTACACATAGTCCAAAACCAAGACCATTGCATATTACTTGGAAAAGGTGGTGTTGGAGTAGACAAAGGAGACATTAATGGAGTTGTAATTGCATTGAGAAGAGTGACAACATGGTGAGAGACCTTCATTCCATTCTTTCAACTATTAAAGACCTTGAAACAAACAAGAGACCATGACATCCAACTTGCAAACTATGCACAAATGGAGATTTCTTGTCCCCTTGAGGTCACACGTGCCAAATAGGGCTTGGAGAATCATGTGAAATGATTGTATAGCCCCTCTAAACCCTCTGCAACTTTACTCATGCTTCCAACATGTTTCAAACTATCATTCCAAAGAGAAAAATGAGCATGTGGGGTTTATAGGCAATTTTACACCACCCTATGGTCTTAACAATTGTTCATGAAGATGGGGGCACCAATATGATGACTATTGCCATGAAATTGAAGCTCATTAGGATCCCCTCCTCTAGTAAAAGTTTAGGTCCCAACTCCCACCATATTGTACGGAATGAGCATTTGAAATTGGCCTTTGTGAGCTTGCCAAGGGAGTGATGGAGGTTCTGAAGCAAAATTTATATTCTCTGGACTTGTACATACAATCCAATCATGGATTTGGCTTGTGGAAGCTAAAGAGACACCTCTGAGACATTTTCACCTGACAGTGGATCTCCCAAGTCTGTACAAGTGGGTGACAAGCTCCTCTTAAACGTTGAACTGCAAGAATATGATCACTTTTTGACTTGTAACTAACATATACACATTAGAAACCTCCTTTACAAGCTTGAACAAGTGTGATGTACAGATGTTTGATCTTTGGTCAACTTTGACAAATATTGGAGTTAGTTACATACACTTTTCCTTCAATTTCACTAACCTTAAAGTTTGCAAAATAACCTTAATCTTTCCAAACATGTGTGAAATGTTTATGCAAGGTGATTAAGGAGCAATATGACTTTGAGAGACAACTAAGGGCACTTTGACATCATTTGACCAACCCTCTCATACTATGGTGAAAACTAGACTAGCATAAGACCAACATAAAACATTACCTTAATTTTGTCAACTTAACCTTAACTTATGCTAACAAGACCTCAAAAAACTATCTTACGATCTCACAAGGCATCGAATGGGTTATGAACAAGGTTGATAAGACATGACAAACAAGTTTTTTGTGATAAGGGTTGACCTTAGGGGTCAAAAATGGTCAACAATACACACAATATCAATTGATACAACTAAAAGACCAATATGTGCAAGACTACATAGATACCTTATATTATGTGTCAATGAAACTCCTCATCAAGGATTTTGAATGGCACAAAGTAATCAAATATAAGAGTGGTTTGCATCAATATATCCAAATAAGATGGGATTTCAAAATATTGAAACTATGTGAGTAGCCCATTGGTATGCAATAAATATCGAAGAAAAGTTCAACGAGAAAAGGAAATTCTTTGCAAGAAAGTAGCCACAATCAAATGGTAAGAGACAACTCCAAGTATGGAAGTAAGGAACAGACCACAGAGGCCCTGTAGTAAAGGCAAAATTCACAATTCCTATCCCCAAGGTTTTTTACCAAAAATACCATAGACAAACCCTCATAAAAAGACTAGAAAATGGTGTGAGAACAATATGTGCACGACTCAACACATAAGTATCATTCCAAAAAGACTTTTTTTTACTAAGGCACATAAATATAATTCGATAAAAGGAACTACTGAGGATGGGCACTTCTTTCATCCTACATACACATGAGAAAATTATGGACTTTGACATGTATTCTACTATTGGTACAACACGATGTAACATCATCATCTAAGGAAGGTCTTTTTCATTCATAGATGTGGGTGAAAAGAAAATCTATGGACTTAATCGTGGACAATGGAAGTGAGAATTTTCATCTCTATAGAAACCATATGAAGAATGACCCTAGGAACAAAACCTCGCCCTCCATTGTACTCCATCAAATGGTTGAACCAAGACAAAGATATTCATGTCAGTCAACAATGTCTTCTTCCATGCACAATCAAACCATCCAAAGATGAGGTGTTATGTGGTGTGGCACCCCTAGAGGTTTGTGATGTTTTTCTTTGGCATCCATACATGTTGAAACAAGATGGAATCTATCAATTTAAGACTCACAATGTCATCATCACATTAGGTGAGTAATCCTATTGAATCCCGGAGATCCTTCCAAAGAAGACAATGGGCTTGATTAGTGCAAAGTAGTGTAGGAATGTGATTCGTCACCCTAGAAAGTTTGTTTTAATGTTATATTAGGCCAAAGAGCACTTGGCATCTCATTGTAGCCACAAATGCAACATTACAAAATCAAAATATACAACAATAGGTGGAATAGGTCCTCAGGCTACACAAAGGTTTTCACGACACGTGCTAGTATCCCCCTACACTTCTAGGCAACACATAACATTGACTTGATCCCTAGGACACCTTGCTAAATGGACCAATATACAAGCACTCGGTGTTGGAAAATAAAGATATTGACATATCATGGGGCTAATCCATAAAGGCCATATTTGGCCCAGTGTGTCACCTTGTGGAAGCCCAATCATGTTAACTTGAAAGAAAGATGGGATGTGACAACTTTGTATTGACTATAGAGCCCTTAACAATGTCACCATGAAGAACATGTATCCACTCCCATGCATTGATGACCTCCTAGAATAGGGCAAGGGAGAAAAATTTTTCACAAATATTGATATGAAGTCAAACTAACATCAAGTACCCATTGAGCCATTTAGTGTTTGGAAGACAATGTTCAAGTCTAGAGAAGGTTTATTTGAACAGTGAGTCATACCCTACGACTTGACCAATGTACCAACAACGTTTATGTAGATGATGAATGATGTCTTACAATCATTAATTGATTCCTTTGTGGTTGTTTACTTTGATGACATCCTCATTTTCAATAAAACATGTTCAATACGTTGATGACACCCTACATGGTCATAAGCTATATGCCATGGATACGTGATCTTTTGCTTTGCAAAATGTACAATGTTCAAAGATAGATCGTAGACAAGGATGGTGTATATGTTGAACCAACAAAGATTCGAACCATTGGAGAGTGGCCAAGCCCTATAACACTTGCAAAACTCATAAGCTTCATGGGCTTAGCCATTTTTTACCGTTGGTTCATGCTTGGACTTTCTCATCAAAGTAGGGTCAAAGGTGAAATTTGTGTGAAATACATCACAACAAGAAGCTTTTGAAGAGTTGAAAAGGCGACTTTGTTCAGCACTAGTCCTCGCCTTATTAGATCTACAACTTCTCTTTGAGATTAAAATTGATGCTTCAAAATATGCACTCGAAGCAGTCCTCACCCAACATAGGTACCCAATTGCCTACCGTAGTGAAACATTCATAGATACACTATTTAGGTATCCTACATATGACAGAACTTTAACCCATTGTCCAAGGATGCAGACAATGAAAGCATTACATTATAGGAGTGGAGACCATCATCCATAGTTCATTATGATATAGGACATGTTGCTTTCAAAAGCAATACTCACACTAAATAATGTAAGAATTAAGCATATACTTGATGCTTATTGATAATTTGTAGTCCCTCGCATGAAAGGTAAAAACTATTTTTTATGCTGCAATCAAAATCCAATAAGCATTTTTTAAATGAATATTTGCATTTACAAGGTGATATTTTATGCCTTGGCTAGAAGATGCAAGATTTGCATTTAAATGAGCTAATTTTGACACTACAACTAATTTTCCTATACACACATTCACCATATTATTAAAACTTATTTACTTTGGAGTAAGTCTATCAGGCTGTATCTATACTAAATTTCTTCGAAACTTTTATCCTTCATAAAAATCAAGGATGGTGATTTCCACATACAATGGAGTAACATGTTGACTTGCCCCAGATAATCTATAGCAAGGGTCATTGGAAAAAATCATTCTCTGAACAATGGTACCGATCAAACAACTATTCAGATACACAGTATTCTGCAGAAGGTTGTGTACAGAAATATAAATGCTTCCTACTTTGAAGCATGACTTTTTAAAAATGTCCTTCACAAGTCATTGATCATGCGTTTCATTGCAGCCTGTCTTCTCGGATCAGGTTCAACCAGTGCTCTCTCAGTAAGCACATGCTTAATACGACACATTGATTTCCTCACCTACAAGAGCAAACAATAGGTATTATCATATACAGCATATCAGCTTACCATGCAATACAGCCACCAAACATTCCAAAAAACTTACACTAAGGATCCGTCAATAAACCATGGTTCGTAAGAGGCTTCAAAGTGTAACATATGTTAATTCTGATTCTAAAAACTATTCAATAATTGTAGGCTAACAACCAAGCAAGTCTACAAACACAAAACGAGGTGCCTACATAGCTCTTGCAAATGCAGCTGACAATAATCATCTCTTTTTTCTTGAGTTGATTTGACTTGGACTGACTTTCATCAAAGTTCCTCAAATGCCCTTTTGTTGTACAAAAATGCTTTATAATGAAATTCATCTGATAATCAACTAAATTTGAAGCCTATTTCATTGCTCCACAATTATATCTATTGATTAGAAGTGTCCTTGGAAATAAAAAATAAAAATGTGACAAATCTAATGTTCAAGGGCATCATCGTAATAATGTATGCCATAGTTCACAGAGAGAGGTGAAAATATGAATTTAAGTCAGTTATGAAACTTAATAGAATATATCAAGTTGGTGAACTTTTCCAACTATTTAGGCAGTGATAGATATTTTGCAGCACCAATAAACCTGAAACATTCAAGGACTCCTAAAGTGACCACCACCAGGGAATCAAAATATTACACCATGTGACAACCTCCTGTTCCGTGAAAGTTCTGACCATATTTAATGTACACTGACGGTAGATTTTGACAACTGAATCTTGAGACCCATGAATTACAAACATGTATGAAAATAGGGTATCAAAAGAGGCATCATTTCTGATGCAAAATACCAAAGAACACTTGAAGCTAGGTAGATTTAAAAAGACATCCCCCATTTTTAGAACACAATAGAGGTACAAAAACTACAGGAATGTCAATAAGCTCAGGTGGAATTGGATGTAAAGAGTGATGCTGATGCTGCATAATCCACTATGCATGCAAAACTTTTGGTTCATGGCAGTTGATGCCAAAGCTCCAAACCGTTTTAAATAGCTCAAAGGTCAACACAAAGCCTATTGAATCACTAAAACATTTGAAAATTCCTAAAACCATGCATTTACATCTATTTTAATGTATTAAGCTAGCATGTACTTTTCATCATATAACTAAACAGGACACAAAGATCCTCCAGAGTTGGAGATTCCATTGCTTTTGAAAGCTATCGACTGGTCTGCATGGATGTTGTTAAATAATAGATCCTAGAGATATTTTTCATAAAAGCAAGATAAATTTACTTTAAAAATGTCTAGAACCTACACCTTGCAACACGAAGACTTTCTATAAGTAAGAAATGCAATATCATAAAACTTTTCTCATTTAAAAATGTCTTTGTATGCAGCTGCAATTCAAATTCTAAGAGATAATAGATGCTAATGGTCTAGAGGAACCAGACTTGTTTGATAACATATTCTCGCTAACCTTGGGAATCCGCTCTGGATTAGGGAAACGCAAGTTCTGAGACTGCATCATCTGCCGCTGAGACATCAACATATTTTTCTCCTTTAAGAGAACATACCAGAGTTTCTGGAGGTCATCCCATGACTTGAGGCGTAGCTCAGAAGCTTTCCAACCCCGCCCTAGATATTAAAAATAACCATTTCAATTTGTCATGATCTTGTAGAGAACACAAAAGTAACAATTAAATGATGAATGATGATAGTCAAGGAAAGAATCAAATTGCATGTATACAAACAATGATTATAACATTGAGATAAAAATATATACTAACTTGTAGAATAGGGATCAAAATAACAAATTTCCATTAAGTAATAATTTCTACACATAATAAATTTTCAAGGAAAAAATATTTTCTATTTTACATGTGCAAAGAAGGAAATGAATAAGGTATCTAGAACTCAGTCCCTTTGAAGTCAGTCTCACAAGAATCAAACAAAGGGTTAAAAGAAGAGTGCACGACTTACAATGCAGGTTAGGACAGATATCGGAAGTGTTCCAAATCTGAACAATCCAATCAGCTTGTAGGAAGGGGCTCAAAAGTGTTCCAAATCTGAACAATCCAATTAGCTTGTAGGATTGAAATGACAAAGTAGAATGATTTCTATGAAGCCAGTTGGTATGACCGGATGTAAGGTTTAGCCAGAAACCAGTAGAGAATATTTTCAACGAAGAAAGAAGACAGACTGACTATGCAGGTCACTTGGGACAAGTAATGCAATTAACTGACCCTAATTAACTTTATTCGATTTTTTTTCTTGAACTCTCACAACCTTACCAAGTTCTCAATGTTTGCTGCTTGTCCATTCAAAAGTGTTCTTAAATACTGTAAACAACTTTCCATTCAAGAGAAAGTTGTGCAAGCCAATTAAAATGAACACAAAATCATCTTAATTTATTTTTTTTAAAGTTAAATTAGATGTCCCTCATACCAAAGGAGCTAAGAAGTACAAAATGAAGGCCCAAAAGTAGGAGGGTTACAAGAGCAACTGAACAAAACAAAAAAAACTGTAGCTACTACAATGGCCAATACTAGCCCGAGACAAAAGCAAACCAAATCAAAAACAGGGGCAGAGCCCCAACAACTAGCAACAAAAAACCCAATACAAATATCAAGGTCAAAAGTAACCATGCACCATCACCCTACACTATGCCACATTTGAAAGGTAAACCTCAGCTGGGAAGAGCCTGCCTCATCCCGAGCAAAGATTTGACCACAAGCAATGAACAAAAGTTATCCCCAAGGGGAACTAATCCCAGGGGATCTTCTCTCAATTTACAATTAGATCGAGGTCCCTCCAATCAACTTCCAAAATACTCTGAAATAGACCAAATGGATCTTGATCAACCCCTTCATTAGCCAGCAAATCAGCTGGCTTGTTCCCTTCGCCGAAGACAAGAAACAGGAATAGCTTATGAACCCAGAGGCTTTGGCCAGTAGTCTAGCTTCTGTAAGTACATTATTTAGCTTCCCGTTTAGACTTCTTCTTGTGACAATTTCTTTGATAGTGATTAGAGTCCCCCTCAACTTCCAGTCCTCTAACTCTCAGCTCTTTAGACATCCTCAAGCTCTCTACCAAAGCTCTAATCTCAGTTTTCTTATTCGTTCCACTAATGATAAAGTGGGGCAAGGCCCCAACAAGACACCCATTCTAGTCATGCAGAACGCAGCCCACCCCTGCTTTATCAGAGGTGCCTCAAACTTCCATCGGCACAGGGATACAACTGATTTCTGTTTGGGAATGCAGTGTTCTCTGTTGATTCGGATCTTAGCCCATCAATTCAGGGTGATAATCTCCCAAGCCATGGGAGGATCTCTCCTTTCTTAGTAGCCTCGGCATATACTAGCTCCATTAAAGCATACTCAATTTTTTTAGAGACACTTGACCATGAAGAGTAGTTGTTTCTGTATATCTGTGTGTTGCACTCCTTCAAAATGTGCCAAAGAATGATAGTAATAACAGTTGACTGGAGAATTTTGAGAGGGGAAAACGTGCTTAAGGTAAGCAGGCCCCTGGCAATGATTTCACATACCCAGTCCATCTTACATTAAAACAAACTCCAAATATTGCCAGCAAAGTCACAGTGCAAAAGAAGATGGTTAGCATTCTCCTCATTAGCTTTGCATACCACACAGACCAAGGACCTTGAAACCCAGTCTTCCTCAATCGTGCATGAGTAGCCTTTCTTAGGCAGCTAGCCAGGCAAAAGCTTCAGCCTTGAGCATGCCATGTATGTTCCCAATGTTCTTTGCTATCCAGTCAGCCCCCGTGTTTTCCTTGCTGAAAGTTAGCAAGTAGCCATACTTCACATTATACTTGCCTTTTTAACTTCCATCGCACCTCAGAACATCCTCCCAATTCATCATATTGGACTGTGGTTCTGGAAAGGGTGTTTTTTATGGATGTCCTTTGGGTCTTGAGGGAAGGGAAGGGAATCCAGATTGCACCGACAATGATGAATCTCTATTCATTGACCAGTAACTGCAGATTTCTAAACCCCACAGTCCTGTTGTGGTGTCTCTAGCTTCTCAAAGCCTAGGATCGTTTGCAAGGGGTTTATGCTCTTGCTAGTAGTCTTCCCAAAACATGGCAAGACTACCATTCCTGACTTCCCACATTAAATAATCAGTGAGAACAGGTGTGCAACTATGAATCGGATTCCAGATACGGTAATCTGGAGGGTGGTTATTGGTAGCAAGGAGACTCATAGGGTTTGTGGAATCCACATATTTCGATCTAACCATCCTCCTCCAAGGTTGATCAACGACTTCAAAGACCCTCCGCTAAAAATTTGACACCAAGGACTTTGTTGCGAGTTTCATGATCCTTTAAATCAGTAACACCAACACCTTTAGAAAGACAAAACTTTGCTCCATTTCAAAAGTCAGTATTTTCTTGTCTTCAACAACATCTTGCCAAAGAAAGTTTTCCATAATTCTGTCTGCCTTGGTTAAGAATATTTTAGGGCCTTCATAACAGAGAACAAATCAGCATTCAGAGTTTGAAGAACAGATTTGAGAACAATTCTGACTGCCAGGCTGAGCCATTTACCTTTCCAAGTTAATGATGAGTTGAATTTTTCAACTAGATTATTTCACAAATGAGCATAGCTGGCACCTGTAAAGACAGGAAAACCTAGGTACTTACCAGGTAA
Source organism: Torreya grandis (assembly GCA_037957365.1). Lineage (NCBI taxonomy): Eukaryota > Viridiplantae > Streptophyta > Pinopsida > Cupressales > Taxaceae > Torreya > Torreya grandis. Next base: position 105,408 of record JARHVA010002838.1, on the reverse strand, counting down.
AGAAAGATCAAATCTTGAAGCCCAAACAATTGGCTAGTGCCCTTTGGCATCTCAATCCGGTGTTGAAGAAAAAAATTCTGATTTGTTGTGATTAACTAGTTGCCCAGAAGCAGCAGTATACCTGTTAAGATTTGAATTTGCATTCTTCCTCCAGTTCAACAGCTCTGAAGACAACGGCATTGTCTACAAATTGTTTGTGACTGATGGCTTCTTCTCCAGGGGTGATTTTAAGGTCCTTCAACAGATTGGACTCCCTAGCTGTCTCAAGAGCCTTGTCCAATGCTTCCGCCAAAGTAACAAAAAGAAAGGGTGATATGGGTGCCATTATCGAATTCCCCTTGAGGTCTTGAAAAATTTGGCAGCACTGCCATTTAGTATAATTGAGAAAAAGGGGGCAGAGATGCAACTCCAAATCCATTCACACAAATCATTTGCAATCCCAGTTTTACGCAAAAACTTCATGAGAAAAGCCCAATTCACTCTATCAAAGGCCTTGATGATGTTTAATTGACAATCACACTTTTGCTGCCATTAAATTTTATTAAGTGAAGAATCTCATGGGTGACCACAATTCCATTTAAAATTTGTTTACCAAGAATGAATCCTCATTCTGGGGAAACGATGGAGGGGAAGATGGTTTTCAATCTTTCAGCTAGAGTCTTGGTGATTACCAGGTAAAGGGTATTGCAAAAAGCAATAGGTCAGTAATCACAGAAATGTTTAGAAGCTGATTTCTTAAAATGAGGGCGGGAAAAGTACAATTAACCTCGTTTAAGACTCTATTGGATTTCCAAGAGTTGTTCACTACCATGGTAAACTCCTTGCCAGGTATGTGCCAAGAAGCTTGGTAGAAAATAAGAGGAAAACCATCACCTACAGCCACATCCACCTTCATATTTAAAACATCATGAATCACTTCCTCAGAGAAAAAATCCTTCAGAAAAGCATTCTGATAATCAGAAATGCAGCAGGTATGTTTGATAGCAATTCCTCTTGTGCCTCAGGAGCAGAGAGCCCTTCATTTGTTAGAAGTTGCATGAAAAGATTAAAAATTAAAAAATAATTAAATATATAGATTTAAAAAATAAAAATTATATGGTATATGAAAAATCCGTTTCTTATATGCAACCTATTTTATCCTGTTTTTCGTCACATTTATGTTGCCCTTGCATTTCTCGTTTCTGGCAACATAGCTTGAGGCAGACTTATAGGCTCACAATGAAGATGTACAACTAAATGGTATGGATGAATAAAAAATTGGACATGAAGGAGCACTGATGGCAGAGCAAGAGGAAATCTGAAATCAAATTTTTCCCACCAATCCACTAAATCTGGGGAACAGCTTGATAGGATGGCTTTCTATAGTCTTCATTTTTTAAATTTTATTATTAGTATTTTAATATTAATATTTTTATTCAATAGTATTTATATTTTTAATGTTAAAAAATACAAAATTCTAAAGTTTAGAAAAATTAAAAAATTGCAAAATAAACAAAATGCAGAAACGGCCCTTTTGGTTGTGTGGCCGTTTCTGCGCGTTAAAACGTGTGACTGCTTGCATCTGTCATGTTTCTGGCAACAGAGGCCTCAAGCCTAGCCTTTACTTAAAAAAATTGTTTGAAGTGTGAGAGATTCCAATCCTTTATGCATCCCTTTAATATTTGAATTTTTGCACGAATTACAAACATTTTGGATCCCGGAGGGAAGGGACACTCCAACCACAATTATTTCATTAGATCTTGAATGTTGTCATCTTTAAGTCGCATCATCTTGAACTTGAACACACAATGGAATGTATCTTGATCAACCTGAATGCTAAGTTAAATAGAAGTGATCGAAGACTGATATGTTAAAAATGTTATTGTCAACTAACAATCATCTTCCCATCAATGCTGGGAGCAAATATTTTGTCTAAGAGCTCAGCTATGTAACAGGATCCCAACGTACGGTTTGTCTAGGTGTATTTGCCATATTTGGAGTCTAAATCTGCAAGGTTGTTGCCTTCTACAAATTGCTTGAGATCCTTCTAGGATTACATTTGTTTGTTGGCTCCTCCTTTCTTTTTCATTATGACTTTCTAGGCTTTGCATCTTGGTAGTTACTTCTTCCCCTTTTTCCCTTTTAATGATTGGGCTACCATGCCAGTAGATGTTGAATAGCACATGGCGATTTTCCCTAGAGGACTGGACTTTACAGCATATCTAGTTTTTGCCAACAGCCTTTTTCGTACACTTAACATTTCTAAGGTTCTAGAGGCCCTTGTGGCATTTGTGGCCATACCTAGCCAAAATTTCCAACTCTTTTCTAAAAGAGAGTGTATCTCTCTACAAGTTTGGTTTCTTGTAAGAAGATCAACATCTACATGGAGCCAATTTTTCATCAGCCACTTATTTTTACGGATAGTGAGGCCCCTAACATTCCAAGAAAGGATTCTTTGGAGCGAATTTCACTGTCCTAGCTTCCATTAGTTCATAATAACGCACTCAAATCCTAGCCAAATCTCTTTCTAAGTCTTGTTTTCAAAGGTACCAAGAACAAGGTTTATAAGTTTGGGGATTTTGAGATAATTGTGGTTGCAAAGAAGAATTTTGGTTTGGACAAATGGAGGGGAAGGATAAGTTTTGCACCCGTGACCAAAGGTTCCATTTCTCAAGGGCTTATGGGCACATCAAAGTGGCCATGGAAATACCTAGAGGTAGGGGCTGCAACCTATCATTGTTAACCACACAAGAAACTCTCTGATATTACAGATCCATGCCAACCCCTATGCACACTTTGAGAACTGTCCTAAGATTTCTCTTAATTTTTTTGGTTCATTGGGTTGGTTCCACTAGTTGAGACGGGGTGTTGTCAATTGAAATACCCAGGCTCAAGCCTCAGTAGGTCAAAAGCCGTTTAATTACTGGAGTAAAAGCTTGACCTCCCAATTACCAAAGGCCCAAAGGGTTTGGGGCAAACGGTGGGTAATGATAACTTTCATAACATTTACCAAGGTTCCATTTCCACAAGCTCTTGGCCACCTCAAAGTGGCCATGGGGACACTTGGAGGTAGAGGTAAAACTTATCATTGTGAACCGTATGGGACACACAATCTGTTATTATGGACCAATACCTGCTCCTATGCACTTATCAAGCTCTATGCAAAGATTCACTCTAAATTTAACCCCAGCTAATGGGGTTGCTTCAAGCAAAGGAAAATATAGATTTTGCTCATTGCCCCTCTCTCCTTCGTGCCCTCCCCTCCAAAGGTCATGACCATCAAGCTTAATTTTGACGGGTCTCAAGAGGCAACCACAGTAAAGTCCATGTAGATATTTTTTAAGAAATAATTAAGGTGAATTGGTACGAGACCATGCAATCTTGCTCCCGAGAAGAACAAATAATGATGTCATAGCTCATGCTTTGCTCCAAAGGCTAAGGTTGGAAATACAAAAGAATTTAAGCCCCTTAGTAATCAAAGGGGATTAAATGATCTTTATAAATGCTTTCCTAAAAAGAAATTTGATCTAAGGCCCATGAGGAGCCCTGGTGAACAACCACACTTAACGGATTAAATGGGTTATTGTTGAAGCATTTATTGAATGATAGAGGCCGAAGGATATATCAGAGTGCAATGAGACAAGGGAAAGAGACAAGAAGATAATAAGCACCAGATAACAACTTCAAATATTATAGAATGCAATGGTCATGTACAATAATCCGAAAAAATAAAAAGTTATTGTGATGTTTAATCACTACTTCCTAGTTTATCCCTGTATCACTAATTACAAAGAATGGAAGTGTACATTAATACACAACTAAGGAAGATGAAGGGTCGGTTGAACCATTACAATTGTTACGTACAACCGCTTCACAACTAATAATTAGTTTATTGTCTTCTATTGATGCTACTGTAGCATTGAGCGAAATAGCACTGACACTGTCAGAGTTGTGTGGCATCAACAAAGAGGAGTTAGGACTTCATGGTAAAATCATGTGTGCTTGGGATGATGTTGAAGCCCTTAGTGACAATGACATATGACACGAAGCAATGTCGGTATGAAGCAATTCGATCGAAGGCTCAAATCATTATGGATCAATTGCCCCTCCTTGAAGAGCAATGGTTCCCTCTTGATTGCATGTAGTTGCAAAACAATGTGGGAAGTTGTTAGATACTTGCACTTTTGTTTCCTTGGAAGGTATTTGACCTACTTTGAGGATCTAAAGGAAAGGGATCTCTTGTCGTCTTGTTTGTTTGACCCTAGCATCAATTACTTGCTCTAAGTCTACAAGTGCACTACAATAAAGATTGATCTTTGTTGCTTTTAATATCTCTGCAACAGCTGAAGTGTCAAGCAAATGGTGAAAATTAACGGTGCAAGAGTTTTGCATTAAAGACTGATGTAAACCAAGGTACGAAAGAAGATTGAGATTGAAAGTGTTATCTTTTACTTGCTTGGTGATGGAGTAGGGCATGTACCACAGTGGAAAAATCTTATGGTAAGGCCCTGTCAATCTTTCCTTTTGCAAATAAATCCATACTCAATCACCAAACTGAAAGGTGTGCAAAGTTTGGTGTTGGTCATGGTGCTTCTTGTACTTAGCATTTTCCTTATATAAAATAGTCTACATTCGTTGTTGAATGTGTCGAAAGTGCTCAATGAACTTAACAGCGTTGTCAACTTCCTTTGAGGGAGTCGCTACTGTTGATGTCGGTGTAGGATAAGCTACACCAATGGGTGCAAGAGGTTTGAAACCCAAGCAAACCGGAAAAGGGTTGTGCGTGATAGAGTTGTGCAAAGCTCTATTGTAGTTGTGCTGAAAATGAATGCTTTCACCCCATTTGTGTTAATTTTTTGAATTGTACATTCTTAGAAGATGCATGGTCATCATGTTTACCACTCTTGTTTATCCATTAGTTTGAGGATGGAATCCAGTACAATTGTTCAACCTTGTGTCTAACATAGACCAAAGTGCCTTCCAAAAAATGCTCAAGAATCGTGTATCCCTATCAAAGATGATAGTTTGTGGTAATCCAAAGTAGTTCCGAACGTGTTGAAAATACAGTGGAGTTGTTTCTAGAGCTGAGATTGTTTTCTTACAAGTTGCAAGAATTGCCATCTTTGAGAATCCATTAACTACTGCATAAACACAATCATTATCATGCTTGGTATTAGGGTACCATGAGATAAAATCCATGGATTCAGATTCCCACGATTTTGATGGAACCAGGAGAGGTGTGTGCGCACACCTTGCTTCTTGTTGATTGGTTTGGCAATTGCATATAAAGTACAAGACCTGATGTATTTGGCAACATTTGACTTGAGGTGTGGCCAAAAGAAATACTTATGTAACACCAGAAGGGTCTTTCAACTCCAATGTGTCCTACAACCTTGTTGAAATGAGCTTCCCATATTAATTTGTCTCTATGCCTTGTGCAATACACACAAGTGCTCGAGATGATAAAGAAGTCCTTCCTTCAAATAGAAATCTAGAACTAAATTACCGCCATGCAATTTTTGAAAGATTTATGCAATGTCTAAATCAGATGAATACAATTTTAAGCAAGTGTTTACTTCATGCTCAAATGCATCATGTACAAGTATGAGAGCTTGAATCGGAGGTCGACTCAAAAAAAATTCTACTGGATAGGCACTTCCTTTTTTATGCTTGAAGTCCAAATGGAATTGTTGAAGACAAGAAGACCATTTCTAATATCGCTCTTGTTGTAACTTGTTTTGAGTCTGCAGGAACTAAAGCAACTTGTGATTTGTGTGGATCACAATCTCTTTTCCCAATATGTAACGCTTCCAATGCTTACATGCTTGGGCAATGAGACAAAGCTCACGGTCATATGTGGGATAGTTCCTTGCTAGCAGAATGAATGTTTCATTCTGGGAAGCAACTGGGTGACCAAGTTGAGTGAGGATTGCTCCAAGTGCATAACAGATGCATTAGTCTTTATCTAAAATAATTGTTGAAGTAACACAACTATCTTGGTGTGGAAACAAGTCTGCATTTCAGTTTTTCGAATGCTTTCTACAATGGGGTTGATTAGATGAAGATTGCTTTGGTGCCACCTTTGGTAACTTGATTCAAAGGCCAAGTTATGTGAGAAAAAACAAGTATAAATCTGCTGTATAAATTTTTCAATCCCAAGAAGCTGCGAAGCTCTGTAAGATCCTTTGGTATAGGTCTTTCCTAGATTATGTGGATCTTGGTCGGATCCACTTGAATTCCTTGTGTAATTCCAATGTATCCCAAATACTATATCTCTCACATGGAAAATGCACATTCCTCCATGTTAGCATATAATTTGCGCCGTCGCAAAACATGATGCACTTGTTGAATATGGCACAAATGGTCATCGCATGTTTTGTTGAAAATTAGGATGTCATCAAGGTAGACTACAAAAAATAAAGTAGTGAATGGCCAAAGAATGTCATTCATCATCCACACAGATGTCGTAAGGGCATTAGTTAAGCTAAGGCCTAACCAACCACTTAAACAAACCTTCCTTTGCTTTGAAGGTTGTCTTCCAGATGTTTGTAGGTTTAATAGAAATCTAATGATACCTAGTATAAGATTGATATTGTTGAAAAATTTGGTAGTGTAGAGTTGGTCCAACAGGGCATTGTGATCTTGTCCAGAGCTCACAACCTCCATGTGCCATCCTTCTTTGGCACAAGCACAATGGGGTTGTTGCAAGGCAATCAGTTGGGCCTAATGTGTCATTTATCCACGAGTTCATGGATTTTCCACTTGATCTCTTCATTCTTCAAAAATGATTTGTAGTATAAAGAAGCATTAGGTAGAGGTAGTCTTGGGACCAAATCAATAGTATGATTTATTGTGCAATGTGTAGACACTTTTTTAGGAGATTAAAAGATATTATATTTTTTTAGCATGTTGTTCAACTTCATGTTTGTTGAATAAATTGCGGTATGAGTTTGTGTCGCAAGGGCATTCCTACATCCATGTCTCACCATTAAAGTACTACTAGAACTTACTAGCTTCTTGCACTACTTGACACTAATGAGTGAAAGCTTAGGAATTACTTCTAATATGCAGTATCTCATAACACCAACATCTATGACAACATTTATAGGATTTGCTTCATAGGTTGCATATCGATGGTAAATATATGGTTGTCCAACAAGTAAAACATCACATACTTCTAATGGCATGATGTCACAAATGACTACATCGTGAAAAGGCTTGATTTTGTACACCGAGAGACACTACTCAGTGACACATTTCTCAAAGCCTAAATTGAACCATCCAATAGAGTATGGTTGAGGGTGAGGCATTAATGACAAATTCAATCTACAAACGCTTCAGGAGAAATCGGGGTCTTTTGACTTCCATTGTCAATGATGAAGTGTACGGGTTGACTATTGATCCACATTTGAGAATGGAACAATCTTTCTGCTTCCTTTGAATGATGAATCTGAGTTGAAGAAAGAAGTGATGTTTGTGGTACCAACCCACTAGGTTCAGAGTTCATCATCTGCTTACCTTTGTCCAGTGCCATAGTGTTAGTACCCACTACTTCAAGTTGTGCAAGTAGAGTTTTCCTAGTGCATCACTCTTCATTGGAGTGACTGTTGGAGTTATAAACGGAACACAACTTGCCAGTCTTGGATTGCTTACTTTGATCATTTGATGGGGTGTTGTTCTTTTGGGGATGGCCCCCTTGTTTAGGATTTTGCTTTGTATTCTTAGACTATAGTTTGTCCCGAGGCTTGGAATCCTTCTTATAATTCAATTTAGCTTTTGTTTCGAACTTGCAAGCAAATTTGTAGGCTTCTTCAATGGAGTCCAATGGAGGATATCTAGAGGAAATCCATATCAGATTAGATATATGGTCTCAAACCTAACCTATACTTCAAAATAAGATTTTGTTTGGATTCCTGAACATTTAGTTTTGAAACCAAAGTATGAAATATATTTGTGTTTTCTTGAATAAATTTTGCATGGCCTTGGCATAACTGTGAGAACTTGATGTACTAGTCATCATAGTTTCCAGTAGGGTAATAGGTTGATTTAAGTGCTTCTATAAAACCATTCCAAGTATCTAAAAATGTGTCTAAGTCATCATCTTCATATGCGGTGCAATAATTATCCCACCATTTCTTTACAAATAAAGAAACTTTTAGAAGAGCAAATGTAATTTTTTATTTCTTAGAGATAGTTAATTTCATAGTATGAAGTTATGAACATATTAGATTAAGCAAGTTATCTAGGGCAGCTGCATCTATTTCATGGTGTGTGACCACCAAAAGGTCATTGTTACTAAGATGTGTCGAAAGGAATGCGAACATGCTTGAGAAGATGAGCGAAATTATCAATGACCCCCGATCATTTGTGTGCATGGCATTCTTCCAAATCTTCTTGTTGCCCTTGCAAAGCATCCTCTATTATTTTTTGGAACATTTATGAAGTCGATGTCTCTAAAGTTAGTTTGTCTACCATCTGGGGACGTCAAGGAAGGTATGATGAAGGGTCACAAGTTTTGAGCCCTAACTTCCTATAATAAAACCTCATATGAGTGGGCATACAAATAGATAAGGATTTTAGATACAACTTTGATACCACTATGAGATGATATGAAGTATGTATGCTTTAATACCATTGATTCAAGGCCCAAATGGAGACCCAGTGGACAACCACACTTGATGGATTAATGGGTTATTGCGAAAGTGCATATTAAATGACAATGGCTGAAGGATACATCAAAGTGCAATGAGACAAGGGAAAGAGACAAGAAGATAACCAACACAAGATTAGAACTGTAATTGCAAAGTTATATTATGTGATAATTTTGTACAATGATCCAAGAGATCGAATGTTATTGCGATTTATGATCTCTACTTCTTAGTCTATCTATGTGTAAGTAACTACACGGAATGGAAGTGTACATTAATACAAATGAAGACGACAAAGGGTCAATTGAATTGTTACAATAGTTAGGTACAACCACTTCATAACTACTCATTAATTTGTCATCTTCTGCTAATGCTATTATAGTGTTGCGCATAACAATAGTGACACTTTTAGAGCTATGTGACATCAACGAAGAGGAGTTAGGACTTCTCAGTTTAACCATGTGTGCTTAGGATGATGCTGAAGTTGTTGGTGAAGATGGCATATGCCACGGTGCAATGTCGTTGTGTCACGAGTTGATTGAAGGCTCAAATCCTCTGGATCAAAATTTGACTAATTGGAGACTGAAAAGCATTTTAGAAGGAGCCCTTCCATTTAAAGCAAAGCTTGACATTAGAACAATTACTCATTGTTATAAAGAAGCCAATTAGAGCATAACCTTCATGGCCAACATGAGCACTTCCATTGAAGCAAGGTGCCAATAAATGATATTAATAAATATATTGAATCAAGAATTATCATAATTCATAATGGAAATGCCACCCATGCTCAAAGCTTATGACTTGCAGAGACTGAATATAATGTTTGATTTGACAAATCATAAAGTTAACATCAATTTAAATTCATGGATATTTATGAATTTGATTAAGCTCCAAGTGAGGAAATACCTGCTTAGATAAGGTGTTGTTCGTATCATGGACTCAGAGGGCCTCATGATAGTTGTCCTAGTGAAAAACTATGCAGGGGAAGAGGCCCCTTTCATACTACCAGTGGCTAATGAAATGTACTACATAAAAGATATGTGAATGATTGTAGCATTTGAGATCTTATTTCAAGAATTTATTTCCACTGCGTAAGCTCTGAAATATCTTCACATAAGTTTCTTTGTTGATTGCTTTAATTCTACATTACCAGATATTGCGTATTAGCTTGATACGATACGATACTACCTTGGATACGGATACTACGGGGATACTACCAAGATACGTAATTGGGCCTATGGATATGCCCAGATATGCCCTGTGACGTATCCAAGTGTATCCACAAGCCCAATCATGTATCCTAAGCATATTTGCGCAATATTCCTATAGTTTTTTTTTTTTCAATTTCACCTAATGAAAAGTCAAACATGGACTTCAAAATACAATTAAAAACAAACTAAAGTGGATTCTATACCCTAAAAGCAGATTTCGCACTCATTTTATAAAAATTAAACAACACATTTACCTTTCATTGCATTTTTACCTCTCATTGCACATTTGTTCTCTCATCTTGATTTTTCAATTGCATAGGATTGAGACTTCTTCCTTTTTCTAATCCTACACTACTACCTGTACCCATTTGGTGCCAAGGAGTTTAAGGAGCTTGCAAGGAAGAGGATTTGCTGATTTAAGGTAGGTGACTACTAACTTGGATACCTCCATTGCCTTCCTTTCATTGCTTGGCATGGAGCTAGACAGTGCTTCACACGATCTGCATGGTGGAGCTCGTGGGAGTGGGAGTGGCATTGCTGTTGCTTGTGGTTCTAATGAACCATATGTTGATGAAGACATCAAGGCCGAAGAGGAAAATAAATATAGTGAATCATGAATATGCTAGGTTGTCTTTATTTTTGTCCATACATTGTAACATTTGCACTATGTAACTATTATAAAACTAATCTAAGTTAGATCGTTGAATATCATGATAGTTGGCATTGAATTATGAGTATGTTTTGTGGTTATTTAACTTATTTTGTTTCCTCTATGCATGTTATGTGGATAATTTTGCTTATATGGCTGTATTTTTATATTTTTAATTTTTTATATATATTTTTGTACGGCCGTATCCAAAACGTATTCAAACCCCCCAAAAAATCCCCGTATCCACATATCCGATTCTCGTACCCGTACCTGTATCAGAAACATAGCTTTAATTCTGTAGGCAGTTTTAACAAAGCCAGACATATTGAATAGCTTCAATCGCTAAGTCTCAAATCTAGAAGAAGACAGGGTTGAGAGATAAATTTATATTATAATTGCTGCTGCATTTATCCATAAGGCCTGTCCTCTCTTTCTGATAAGCATTTCATTAGATGATCTGTTCATATTATTGGTAAAGCCAATTAAATCAGGAGCTGCAGTTAAAATGAATGGTGTGGCTAAGATCGCCAAATATTTTTCACGTGGTTCAATTCAAAAGCAAAGTCAATGCTATAGTTCTTCTGTTTTTAGTTTGTTATGCCCCATCGGTAAGGTATAAGGGAGATTAAAAGAAGAACTACGAGTTATTTGCAATCAGGTAACCAAAGGATGACATGCTTTAGAATGTATTGTTTAAGTGAAGGCAGCATCTTTGAGGATTAAAGCCTGTTAAAGTATAAGGGAGCTTAAAAGAAAAACTAAGATCTATGTGCAATCAGCTGACCAAAGGATGATGTGTTTCAAACTGTATCATTTCAGCAATGTGAGTATCTTTGAGGATTAAAGGCTGTTAAGAAAGACAAAGTGCTGTTGAGGATTAAAAAGTGTTAAGAAAGACAGGGTTCTGTTGAGGATTAAAGCGATCAAGAAAATTGGAATAAGGAGACAAACAGAGCCACTTTTTTGGGCGTATTTAAGCCCAATCTATTTGTTTCTTGAAATTTTAAGTATTAAATGCTCAAATTCTGATACTATCAGAACAGAAATTATAAAACTTAAATAAATATTAATAAGCTCTTCTAATAAGTATCAAACTAAAAATAAAAGTATAGATAGATAATTATCACCATAGACGTTGGGTTTTTCATCATCCATGCTTCTATCTGCCTCAAAAAATTCCTCAAGTGGATTACGGGCAATCTTAGTAGAGGTTGTCGCTGCAGCTGCTTCGGAATTGACTGCAGCCAAAAGTGGCCTCCTAAATATTCTTGACAAGAACATCGGAATCGCTTCAGAATGCAGTTCGGCCAAAATATCTGCAAAAAGGTTCAAAAAATATATGAAAAATCCGATTCATCAGATGAAACGACTGCTTTCTAATATTCTAAATTTTTTTACCTCCACCCATTCACTCTTTTTTGTGCAAAGTGTGAAATTGTACTAGAAATCGTCAGACATATTTTGACAAACAACCCCAGCAAAAGAATGAAAATTCTTTAGAGTTTAAGGTTTTGGGTTTTGGGTCTTAAACATCTGGACAGCGATCTTAAACTTGTAACAAAAACTCCAAGAGACAATTACTAATCATGACAGTCATAAAAAAAATGCACAAGTTATCAAAACAAAGAGCATTGGACCTTCTTGATGGACGGGAGAATTTTACCCAATGAAATGAAATGAAAATCGAGTGGTAGTCAAAAACCCCTGCACTCGACCACCCTGCTGCTCGACATGCTATGGATGAATGTTTCTCCCACGCGTGTGCTTAACAGCAGACCTCCAGAGGATTGACGCCTCAAATCCTGCAATGTTAAATGGCCCGAATAAACTCCTAACCTTGGCGTAGATAATGAAGGATTGTGACAGGAAGACACTTCAAATTGGTCCTGTGGATTTAGTAGTCATAATAAATAAATAATTAAAATATATTTTTAGGTTTACGAATTGAGGGAGCATTTTGGTTATGGTTTGTAAGGTAGTTTACAATATATAAGATCATTTTGCACTTCCGGTGTGTACAAGGATTTTAGGGAGCACTTTGGTTATGGTTTACAAGTTAGTTTACAATATGTGGGACCACCTCGTACTCCCAATATGCAGGGGACATCTTATTGTGCTTTAAATATGAGGCATGTATATCTTACCCCCTATAGGGTTTGATGATATGACCTCCCTTTTGGGAGCACATGTTCTTCACCATTAAGCCAACTCAAGGGCACTAGAGTACTTGTTTATTTGTTCACAATTTTAATCCAAATTTGCTCTCTCCTTATTCTTCCACCCCTTCTCTCTTCTCTCTTTTGAGTTTTTTAGTATGTATTTTTTGGTTATATAGGGGAATCAATTATGTCTCTATCATTATCTCACCATCGTTAGGGTTTAATTCTAACGAACTACCACTATACCCCGCCTTCCCTCAATAAACTTGGCCATTGCATATTTATTTAGAGGACCCTTCATGATCCTATTATGTTTAGAGTGCACTTGGGAATTCTAGGCCCGCCTTTTATATCCTTCTCAATGAGAGGGCATACCCACCCCTCCGCATTGTCTCTTTTTTTGTCTTTTTATTAATTTGATGTCAGTTTGGGACCAAAAAATTTTAAGTCGAATTCAAGTTGTCTATAAAGACACAAGTGTTGTAGTTCATTTAACATTAGGATATATACTAAACATTCTAGAGATCATATAGGTTATTGTTATTATTATACTAAACACTTGCAGGAATTCTAGAGAAATCAAGTAATCATTAGAGCATTCATTATTCTTTGGCATTAGTGTAGACATCTAATTTTGATACAAGTCACATAGTTGCATGACTTTTATCATGTTTTCGTACATTTGGATCATTAGTGAATATTAAACCCTTATAGGCATACTTTCCCTTTACATTGAACCCCTCACAACCTTTTATCATCATCATTTACTCATGAACATCTTCAGATATGTCATTTATTTGCCTCAAGATACTCAAACACACTCTTGCATACTTATTGATCTTTGTTCCTTGAGCTTATGATACTTTGATCTTAATCGACACATTCAAATAGTGGTCTAATCATCATTAGAATATTTTTATTTTGGTCATGTCAGTTATGGGTCCTTTGTGCCATCTTTCCGTAAATACTTGTATTTTAAATGTTGGTTTTCTCACTTCCCTATTATTGGCTTATGTATGAATATATCTTAATTTGAATTCGAGGGAGCCTACAGATAAACATGTAACCTAACACATGTCATATGCACTATATTGATCACATCCTCTTACCAGTACAAGGAAGACATCTACATATCATATCTATTGATTCCCCTTTCTACATTGTTGCATACTTTTACCAAAAGAAGGATATTTGCATGAGTGAAAGAGCATAAAGATCTCACCTTATTTGTATCATATACATAAGATTGAATGATGACATGCATGACTATTGATTTTCAATCTTGAAAACAAACTGTATTATAATGAAAGCAAAGGGTTGACTAAGGCATGTCCCTTGAACAAAACACCATTTTTTTATGCCTTGGAAAGTGTGGAATTGAGCTCAAGTAAAAGAGAAAGGCTTCTTACATTTGCACACATCAATTTGATTATCAAATAGAGGTTTCTAGGTATCATCTACTGACGAAGGGTTTTAAAAAAAATAGAATGCTTAGACTTGCACATCAGTTATCAAAATAGGTTGATCGCATTTGAGAAGACTATCATGTCAAAGCATTCTAATTCTATTGTGACCACTATTGTACGGTTTGATTATGGTCATTGTCTATTTTTTGGATGCTCTTATGCACTATTCCAAACTCTCAATTTTTAGTACTTTCAATGTTTGTCAGAAATCGGGTAGGTCATAAATCATATATGCATCTCTAAACTTTCTTGTCAACTACCAATAGTTTGAGGTATTTTCATTCATCTTCCCCTTATCTATTTACCCTAAATAGTAAGGTCGGTCTTTATTTATCGTATTTAGGTAAAATCCACCTAACCCTCACTTTTGTGTGGTTGGTGTAATGATTTGAATGCTTGTGCACCCTCCACATAAAATAACTAATATTTCATGTGGAATGACCTAGGTTTTTATATCACTATAATTGTATCATTTAATAAATTTATTATTTTCTACATATATTTATTGATGGCTTTCCCATTTAGTGTCTTGACAAATACTAAAATAGTTCTACTATTCTTTTGGTTTATCAAAGGCTCTTAAAGCTCACTTTGTTTTCCTTAAAGACAAGGTTGTTTAAGTTGCCCTAGAGCAAGAAGAAGAATATTTGTTTTACAAGTTACTAGCATCACATCGCAAATATTGGAATGAAGGAATTGAAGATCCAAATAGGTTAACACATTCATTAAATCAATTCAAATCTTGTTTATAAGCAATCAAGAGTGCCCCGATGCTTTGTTCTTGTCAAAAGCACCCACGACTTTGTATCTCTCGATCGTTTTTAAAATTTTGTGTGAGGTGACATTCACTTCTAAGCATGCATTCCAAAATTCAAAATTATACATTTTTCATAAAATTACAATTAATTCAAGATACGCCTCAAACCCTATGTGAATGCCTTACATCTAGATTGTTATATCAACTAGGCATTATTACCTTTTTCACATATGTTATGTTTAGTTGAAATTGATTAGGTTATTTTGATTACATATAGATGTAATCCATTTATCTCTAACACATTTTGGTGAACGCAACTTATTTTACATCCCACTAGTGTTTCCTCTTTCCGTGAACCTAAATCCTTGCGTGTTGTTTAGGTCTATATCTATCCCATATTATATTAGATATTGGTTTTTTTTTCATTCCATAGGGTTGGATCATGCCCATATTGTGTTATATTTGAAATTATCTAACTTTCCTAATGTTAAATATATTACATGCTATTAGCTTTTAGATCTTATAGCCATAGCTTATAATTTTCTTAAGTTGCTTGATCCCAAGCCTATGTTGATTTTTCAAAAGTTATTTAAACCTTGGTGTGCTTTAATGTTTTATATTTTTCATGTTTAATTCCAATTTAATCCACCTAAATTTATTACATATACAATTCAAACTAGGAGAAATGCTAAAATAAATAAAAAACGTATAGACTTTATTATTGAATTTCCTTTGATCGATTAAAAGTCAAAAATGAAAATAGAAACTACTATATATCTAGAATATCTCTCTTATAATTATGGTTTCAATTTCAAAAGATCTGAATGATGTGTTTTCTTTAAATGTCAATGTCTTATTTGAACACTAATCTTGATAATGTTCTGAATGGTAATGGATTATAGATACTAAAATTTGGCATTAAGTACTTGACAATGACAAGCTCGACATACATTTACCATGCATGACTTGTGTGCACAAATATGGTCCTAACCCACCATTCTCTAGCACTTAAATTCTACCTTAAGATCTTGATCCTTATGTTTTATTGTCACAAACCTACAAGAATCTCACTATTTATTTTGAACCAGCATATTATCCTATATAGACACACCCAGATGCTCAATTTAGTCATCATGTGCATTGGTCGCTACCATCAGATTGGATAAGTATTGCCAGCCAATATTGACCTGATCCTAACATTTTTGACCCTCTTCAAGCAATGAATACATTTTAAAACCAAAAATATTCCTTAGGTTTGGCCCATCTTGCTAACGTGTTGATAGTGCAATGAATTACCCAATTAGACTCATATATATACAAATAAGGTCATGCTTGATGGGGGCATGGAACTTATTTGAGACACATCTATACACTCATGCACATTGGGAAAAACTTCCCCATTCCTCCTAATTTTCAAATTAGTCACCAATATTAGTCATAATCTAAGTCTGAAGCATACCTAAGCAAAGTCAAATCAAATATTGTCAAGTATTAAAGCCAAATCATTAGTTACATTTATATAGAAAATTATCACAATCACATAATCACATTAAGTGGGATAAATACGATGTAGATTGATTTTCCTTCTTGGAGTATCAAATACGTAGGTAATGGCTAATCATCAACGAGGGTGATTGGGGTCAGCTCTACCCATTACACTTTCCCAAAATTTTTAGGTTTATATCCCTCATAAGGACACCTAGGGTTTTAAGGTGAAAGAGGCTAATTTATAGAGTTTTGTGCATCATTAAGGTTTGGCATCACATATACATAGATTTTAGAGACAAACAAAGAGATTGTAAGGTCACATATGTTTTTTCTATACATGTCACTATTAACCACTACAAGTCAGTATCAACAGTCGATATTAACCCAAAGCTGATGAAACTGACCCTGTGTGGATCGAAACACATTTCAATATTTAGATGAATCACATGCATACTTTAGTTTGTTCTCCACTTTTAGACCACATTCATAGCTAGACAATCAATAAAAATAGATAAATACTTATCCCTTTTTTGTACTTACTTTATTAACATATATGACATATCAAGTCATTGTAATCTATTTCAAGTTTTTACATTTAGATTCATGCCTAAATGCCATATTTGGTAATCTGAATTCACATACTAGTTTCTATATTATTAGGATTTCTAAAAAAATAGCGTAAAACATATTGGTGAACCCGAATACTGATTGAACCATGCCAAACCTTAGGTTTCCTTTTAGGGTTTCATCCTTATAGGGTTTCATATTTTAACCTTAAATCTATATCTTTAGACTTTATTTCTGATTATTCCATAATAATACACATAACCCATGGTTACAATGAACAAACGTTATCTTTATTTGTTAGTGTAACTTATGAAGGTAATAATTTTATATTGTTCCACTTGGCTATGTTACATTTTGATCGATCATATAATCAAATGGATCAAAACTAAGAACATTAATTAGGCTGAAATTAAAAATGAAAAATCACAAGCCTTCCTCAAATCATATTGTTGCAACATCTAATCTAAGTTACCTTTTTTTACCACTAGACACTAAAGGGAATGAATGAATCCTTTTCTTCCGCCTTCCCTTAGACCTCAAAGTTGTACTAGCTACTAGCTCCCATTATTCAACCACGACTTATTTTGGATTCCATGATTCATGTTGTCAACACTAGATGAGATAGGGTGCCCCATCATGTGTGGCATAATGAAGGCAATTAACATGTTCCTCCTCATCCCTCTCCACCTCCCACAAATCAAACCAATCAACCCAAAGGTTATGACATCATAGATCAACTAAAGAACACCAATGCTAATATATATATATATATATATATATATATATATATATATATATATATATATATATATATATATATATATATATATATATATATATATACGAGTAAGGTTATGACATCATAGATCAACTAAAGAACACCAATGCTATATATATATATATATATAGTGGAGTTACTCAAGAGATCAATGGCTTACAAAGACATCTTATATGAGGCATTTCAAGAAATAACTCTCCCTAGTGATACACAACATGTATCATTTACCTCTATCATGAATACATTCAAGGATATAAGGCTTACCTACACAACACAAGTGAGCAAAATCTACCATTATTCACTCAAGTTCAGGTGCAAAGGAAAATGGTCAAACCTATGTTGGTAGATAATAGTTTTGGATTGAAGATCTATAACAGTAACTTTTTACAACAAGTGGGAATCAATCTGGCTACTATTAAAAAATTATATCAAAACATAAAAGGATTTGACAACATTGCATCAAATACTTGGGATGATACCATTGGATATAAAACTAGGTCATGAGATGTTATCTATCACCTTCTACATTATGCCTAATCAATTATATTATAACTTGCTTTAGGGATGACCTTGGATACATGTTATGGAAGCAGTACCATCAAAATTACACAAATGCATCAAATCCATGCATGAAGGATATTATTATACACAACTAATAGATGTCGATCCTTTCAAATATTTTAAGATGACCCAATCTATGAATGAGAACCAATCACAATCACAGTTGGAAGATCATTCTATCATTCCTCCATCATGACCCATTGTAGTAACTTAAATGTATGCATATGAGGTGGGTGAATCAAGTATAGAAAATGAAAAGGAACCAATCATAACATACAAATAAGATATATATCATAAAACACAAGCGAATATAGATTAATCAAAACCTATTCTCAATTTTTCTTTAGTGGTGATTTCATAAAATCAAGATGGCATAGTCAGACTATTATGATAGTCATGATGATGATGATACCAACATGGTATACATGACAAATGATCAATTACACAAGTTAAAATTCAATCAATCAAATGAATAATTATCACATACTCTATTCACACTTATTGGAGTTGGAGAATATCAGGGTAATTCATATACAATGAATAGGGATAAATCAAAAAGTCCCATTCAGGGACAATCTTCTGGGGGAAAAGGAAAGGCAATAATGACATATCATCACTAAAATTGAAATGAAAACAATAGTTACAATATTATCTCACATCAGGCACATATGACGCTAAAATTAAATATTACTTGGGCAAAGAAGCAAATCATACATTTCAATAAATAATGTGTAGATGTCAGATACCAAATATCCAACACCATTGCAAGTAACGAGTCTTTAAGATAAACCAAGAATAATATTAAAAATATTAATTGATCATAATCTCATCACATTACCATTCAATAGACATCAAACCATGGGACATCTTTTACATCAACAAGGCAAATCATATTTTTATTAAAAAAAAAATCATAGGACATGACATAGATAATTGCAATCCATTACAAAAGAAGATTCAAATATACAAGAATGAAGGCACCATCAAAGTCACACAAGATCAATAGGAATATTTTCCACCAAATTCTAACACAAATCAATGCACAAATATAACACATAAAGGTTACAAACAAGCATCCATGACAAGATATTATGACTATTAAATTTTTATAAAAGGTTATTATCGAAAACAAATCTATATTAATGAAGACCAAGTCCCAAATATCACATTCCTAAGATATTTGGGCCTCAATTTTAGATACATATTCAATCTTCACAATGGTACATTCCTTGGACATATTACCATACAATTTTTTTGTGGTTTAAAGGTCATTGAAACATGCATATGGGTGACACCTTTTACCACCTAGTTGACACTCATGTTAGGATTGAAATTGTTATACCTGATGTAGGCCATAATGAATAGAATGTATGAATATATTTCCTTCTTAGGTAAAATAAATACAATCAAATTTCAACATAATGGCAATGGTACTCATCAAAATGCAAAATCTTCAAAGTTAACATGCAAAAAATATGAACAATTAGAGATAGTGGAAAAAGAGGCAATGTGGTTACATAATCCCAAGGATAAGATAGGATATATAAACTTCAATCTCGATGAGGATGACCTACTCACTAATTTATGAGCTCTAATTTAAAAAAAAATACAATTTTTTTTGAAAAAATTAAAAAAATGCAAAAAAATCAAATCAGGACCTGAGGATGACATGATCACTACACTACACTATTTATGTATTTTTTTGTCACATGATTGGTATATGGCATATTATTTTTATACACACATGCATTTCACAATATATTGATGTGATGCAATACATAAAAGTAATACATCAACATATAGATGTTAGACTTTCCTCTACCTAATGGTCATGCCGATACTGGGGGCATCTTATTCCACAGGTTTCACTATTACAAGTTATATCTTTCTATAACCTTATCCCATTTTGAACTATGTATATTTCTTACACATCTTGCTAGCTACTCATATCTTACATGGTGTTACATGGATATGCTATTATATTATGATGTGGCATTGATACATATGGATGGTGTAGACTAGTCTTTACTCATTCTATCTTTCATTGATGTTGTTACTCTTACATGATAGGTTATTCATTAATTATCTATTGTGTGCAGATCTTATCCTTATTTGATGCATCTTTATGTAACATATTTATGACATCTTTATGCCCCTTGCATGTGACCCTTGCCTTATTTGATGCCACATATTTATATCCATTTCATGTGGCCCTTAGCCTTATTTGTTGTGACATCTTCATGTCCCTTGTATACAACCCTTGGTCTTCTGTGTGACACTAACTCTTGACCTTGTTGAGCTTGCTAACATTGAATGGTGCCATGATCCATATCATGTACCTTTACTGCATCATATTATTCAGTTATCTTTTAGTGATAGTTATTTTACATGATTTATTGATACATCTATCTAGACATGGCATTTATATGCCATGCATTACATATGTTACATGCATGCCTTGATCGACACACACATTATTATGATTACACACTCTCCACATGTTCACATGACTAAACATAATGTTATATTCATACATGGCATTATACAATAAACCTTTCTTTTGAGATGATTAACTTATAAGACACATCCCTCATCTCAAAAGGGGGGAATTACAGTGGGACTTTCATAGAGACATATGCCTCAATGAACATAAAATCAAAGTATAAATTTCAAAGATTCAAAATGGTCTAGATATCAGATGGTTCAGTCACATGATAATATTCTACACATCAATATAGATTATGGGGGCATATGCCATGCATATGCACTTACTTTGTAGAGACGTAAGTATATATTCATACACACTTGGGTGCAAATACATGGGCATATGTACACAATTTTAAAGGAACAAGAATTATAGTTTTTTCATTTATACATAAATTTGAGATACATGTTCTTAATTCAACATATATGCATATAAATATATACCATTTTAAATACAGGTTCTCAAATTCAACATATAGATGCATATAGTTATATATCAGTTGGTACATAATCAAGGGACATGATATTGGTTCATTCACATATACACACTTTTAGATTCATAAGGCATGATATTAGTTCATGCACATACAAACTATGATAGTTTAAAATTGGCATAGTTGAAAGGGGCATGATACTGATTCATGCACATTTACACATTTTACAGTGAACATTATCACAATTGTTTATTTGCAAAGCACTTTTCAATCTACACTAATTAGTAAACAACATTGAATCTATAAATTCATTTGCAATGGTTGATTCATGTTTGTACAAGTAATCTACATTGAGGTTTATCAACGCTCAATGGACATGACATTATTTCTAGTGAACTCATCATGTGGTTCCCATCTTTATAGGATCTAAGTAGTTATTTGGACTAGTATATTATGTAGTTATCCCCACATATATGAGGGTTAGGGTGTGTTGCCTTCCAAACTCAAGGGCTTGCATAGTTTCACAAAATTGGGGTTTGATCACCTTAAATTTCTACATGGTTCAACAAGGGGAACTACCTATAAATACTTTTAAAAACACCTTCCTCTACTGCTTCAACAAAGAAGCATCATCTCCAATAAGTTTCTAGAGCAACATAGTTTTCACTAGCATAGAGGTGCATTCCTTCATTGTTATTTAATTTTTAGATTTCAAGTTTAGATTTATAATTTCAATTTATAAGCATTGATTACCATATGTTTGTTACATGTTTTTATTTTGAGTGACCTGTACAATTGGAGCTTCCTACCAAAGACAAAGTGTATTGTACACACTCAGGTATACCTTTTAATTTTACTCTATAAATTAAATTACTTGAATGGGGGGGAATTTATAGATATTAAAATATGGTATTAATTACTTGTAATGAAAATCTTGACATACATTTACCATGCATGACTCATGCACATAAATATGGTCCTAACATGCCACTCTCTCACACCTACATGCTACATTACGAGCTTGACCCTTTCATTCTACTATTAAAAACCTATAAGAACCTCACTGTTTGTTTCAAACCAACATACTATATTGCATAGATGTGCCCAGATGCTCAGTTTATTCCTCTTGTGCATTGGTCACTACTGTCATGTTGGGTTAGTATCCCTAGTTGATGTTGAATTGATCCTGACGTTATTGACCTTCTCCACAACAATTAATACTTTTTAAAATAATCTTTTTTCTTAGGGTTGGCCCATTTGCCTAACATGTTGGGGGTTTGATAAATTAACCAATTAGATTAATATAATATATAAATTAAGGTCTCACTTGATAAGGGACTTGGCATTTATTTGAGACACATTTATACACTATTGCATATTGAGAAAAATTCCCCATTCCTCCCAATTTACAAAGTGATCATTAGGAGAATTCATAAGCCAAGTCTAAAGCATACCCAATCAAAGTCAAAATAAGCATTGCCAAGTATCAAAGCAAAATAATTAGTTTTCTTCATATAGCAAAGAAACACAATTACACTATCATAATAAAGAGGGGGTGTTACATGTATACACATAATATTTTTAAACTTTATCATTTACTAGCACTTTCTCTCTTACAACAACATGTCAAGTTTCAATCTCCTTAAGTTCATGTATTAAATGGTGCACCAAGAAAGGAGTGGGTATACCATTAGTGCTTTACAAGAGAGAATAAATCCATTTTAGCTTCCTTAAACTTGATCCCTTGAGTTATCTCCTTCAATCTTGTATCCACTAACAATATCATGACCTATGATTCCTTACTATATCAGCATGTTTGATGTAATTTTATTTTCCATTCATCCCTTCCCAACTTCATTGATCAAATTGATGTAGTTTCAAACATTCTAGCACAATCTTCACAACTAGGTCAGCTTGACCAACTTAGTTTGAGGTTAATCAATCCATTTAAGACTAAATCAAGTTGGTTGATACCATTTATTTAATATTTGAGAGGGATTAGGGTCATTCACCACTATAATTATAAGTTACCATTTCATTCCAATAGAGAAGAACATTTATTTTCACATTGATATTGCTCACACCTTTGTCTTAAGTCTATATTTGGAGGAGTTATTGCTTAAATCTTATCTTGAAGGGAAGCTTGTCTTGTTGAGTCTTGGAAGTAATATGAGTCCTTTTATCCTAGTGTTTGATTTGACCTTTGAGATCCTTACAACCAAAAAACTATATTACAAGGCACCTTTGGCCAAGGGGGAGATTGAGGCTCGACAAGTCTTACTCAAGGTAAGTATATTTTAGCCCTAGCTCTTTCATTTCCTAGATAGAAGTTACATAATTACTTGGTTAATGAATGTATATCTCCTTGTTTAAACTTTGTATACACTTATACTTAGTGTGGCTATAATATTGTTTGCATTTTCCATTTATCCACCTTAGGTAGCCTAGGACCTTATTTGCCTACCATGGATCCTTCCCATTTTGATATGTTTCTAACCCGTCCCCCTTACATTATTTGATTGTTGTATTCGAATTACTTACAAAATAGAGAACTATATATCACTTTGTGTTGATTTACTGGAGGATTTGGAACCCTTTCTCTTGATATTTTATTGTAGGTGCTCCTCTTGATAGGTTTGCAGATCCATTTGTTCATATCTTGATTCATTCAATATCAATATAATCTCTTTGATTTACCTTATATGAGTCTAGATCTTTAGATAAAATATTTGTAGGTCAATTATGTTTTTTTCTTTCATAACATGCCCCATTTTAAGCTTAAAATAGGGACCTTCTTTCTTTTGAGCTAACTTTTGGTGATATATCTCATGATTATGTTTTTCATAGAAAATTGGCTTAATATTTGCAATGTTTCTTAGCCAAATCTTTAATAATCATGATGTTATTTATAGTCTATCACTCCTTTATTTTAGATCATTTCTATCACATTTGACATATAATTTGTCTTATGAATGTTTGGGCTTAAATCTTTATTTTATGCGAATGACTCATTTTAATTCCTATAGTAATTAACTTCTCGCATAAAATTCACTTAGAAAAACTTAGCTTTCTCAAGAAATATTTACTTAGTTTATTTATTATTTTCTCACAAGTTTTGAAGACTTCTTGGGTTCCACCAAATCCTTCCATGCATTCAAATCTCATCAATGCACACGTTCAGAGCCAAATCTTTTTAAAAAAATGACTTAGTGCTTTTAAAGCCTTGGGGCCTTGAAATGACACCACATGGCACCATTACGGGAGCTTGGAACCCTAAAGTGATTACAACATCAACACGAGAGCTCAGGGAATTAATTACATGTAGTACAAAGCATGAATATCCTAGGAAGCTGAGAAGAAGCCATGTGGCCATGACAATGACAAAGGTAGACGATAGAGTAAAGCCCAAGGATGATAATAAGATGCCAAGTGGTAAAGTGGGACCCAATGGGAAAAGACAATATCCTAGTGAAAGAAAAGTAAAGTGAAGCTAAGAAAGAGCCATGTGGTAGTGATGGTGTCATAAAAGTGATAGAACTAAGATTTATGACCTGTATGGCTGTCAAGGTTGTCAAATCTATGAATGGGTTGTGCATTTAATTGACGACAGAAGATCAAGTTGTAGAGCTCCATATAAGACAAAGAAGAGCTAAAAGACAAAAATTATACCTTTAACAGGAATAAACTCTAACTACAAATCATGGTCAAGATGGTAAATATGTCAGAATCTCAACCACATTCCCCAATCATCATTAAATATTTGTAATTGCCCTAGTAGTGGGTTGAGCAAACTTCTGGACAAATTTATCTATATAAGGGATGTTGTTTTCCCTTTGATAAATTCATGTTTAACCCTAAAATGGTATGGTATAAGGACTTGGTGTTAGCCTTAGATTACCTTTAAAGGGACATATATAAATGACAATGCATAAGGGTGATACTTAGATCTACAACATGTTAATTGGGTGCTAAACTTAAATATAACATATGTTAAATTTATAAAACTCAAAATAAGCTAAATATAGAAAGCACAACTAAGTTATGTATGGAAATGACAAAGAATTAATGTAATTATCCAGTTCTAATGCTAACATAATGCTAGATTTGGAACATGTAGGAAATATACTGGGAGATAATTATAGAACAGTCACCAAATTATAGATTGTCTCTAGAGCCCTAGACACTTGTGTTAGCCTATAATGGTTGTATCAACGCTACTGTCTAGGTTTGATGCAAACATATTATACATAATACATTTTAGAAAAGGATGTGACCACTTGGATGCTTTTGGGTTTATTTTTGCCTTCATTCTAGTGTATTCAGATCTGGGTCATGGACTATTGCTCCTCATGAAATTGTAAAACCCTGTTTCTTCATCTTCATTGTGACCTTGGGGAAAAATGGGTTAGTGGGAATACAGTATCAAGTTGACCCCAAATACCCCTCTGTCAATGAGAATTGCCTACATAGACAATACTATGAAGAGGGCCTTAAAATGATGTATTTCTCCCCTATGTGTTGGCTTGTGTGTGAATCATGCAATATGTGGAAAGCAAGTACAATAATGACCTAACTTGTAAATTGAAAAATATAGCTCTTGGGATAATCCTTCAGTACTTAAGACTTGTAACTATGTTGTCCCTATGATTGATATGGAAATATGAGGAAAAAGGAAAGCTTTATTCAATTGAATGCTTGATATAATGGTTTTGATAAATTGTATTAATTTGTGCTAGGTGAAGAATTAATGAGGGTTGATCTGGTATTTATATCAAACCCTTTGGATAAATAACTCACATTAAAGCATTTAGGTCGACCATTAGGATATATTTCATTTGTAAACTGGATGACTTTAGGGCACTGGACATTTGCATCAGGTTACGACATTTGCATCGATGAAAGTGTCTATCCAAGACATTGTTGTCTAGAAAGCAAGGAAGTAGGTATGGGCTCAAAACTTATGAGGTGGAAGATAATTATATTTTAAGTATTTTGGGCAAGTTAAAAGGTCTAGTCATCAACATAAGACTGGTCAGACTAAGATATAGGTTAAGGCTACAAGACTGAAGTGATATATAATCCATAAATATCATTTATATTCCCCCCTTTAATCTAGTAATTAAATTGTTAGTTTAAAGGAAATGAATGTGTACCTGGGTGTGTACAACACACTTTATCTTTGTGTGTGCCTAACTTAAGTGCTTTATTGGTGACTAGCCTATAATCAAGAGCATGTTATAATGTATAATCAATGCATAGAATATAGAATTCAAAGTACTTGAAATTTATTGAAATTAAAAGAACAAGGTTTAGGAGTACACTTATGTGTCAATATAACTACCTTACCTATTAACATGTTGATTTGAAAAAGATGTATCATTTTAAAGATTTGAAACTGAGATTAAGACTAATATATATATACTCTCTCTCTCTCTCTCTCTCTACATATATGCACTTGTTAGATATATATATATATATATATCTAACAAGTGCATATATGTAGAGAGAGAGAGAGAGAGAGAGAGAGAGAGAGAGAGAGAGAGAGAGAGAGAGAGAGAGAGAGAGAGAGAGAGAGAGAGAGAGAGATGCCCCCAACCTTGGAGTAAAGGTGAGTTGCCACCTGATAATTAAGATTAACTCAATCGTGCAATCCAATCATGCTTACAACTTGGTGAATATGAATGATACAATCAAGTCCAATCTAAAAACTTATAAATATTTAGTGATTTAACCACCTCAACCATACCAAAAAGTGAACCAACTAATACAGTAGATTGGCTCAATAAAGTTCTCAAAAGTTTGACTAGGATATCAATGCATAAAAGTCCATGATTTGGTAGTGGTTCATAAAAAAGTTTTGGAATTTGAAATATTAGGGAAAAATTACATAGCATATATACTTTCGATATTCTCATGCTAAAACTATGTATAACATTGATACCAATGTATACATTTCTGCCACAATTATGAATTTGAATCATATAACTATATGATTTAGCCAATTAGAAAACTATGTAAATGTGGAGAACACGCTTCCAAAGCATTCCCCCACTTTATATAGAGAAATATGAAAACTAATATAAGTACCAAAGTGGAGAACATGTTTCCAAAACATGCCCCCACTATAATTTGGAGATTTTGAATACTAAATAGGTGTGAGAACATGTTTCCAAAACATGCCCCCACTAAATCTAAAAAATATGTGAAGTGTGAAGAACATGCCTCTATGACATGCCCCCACTGACAAGTCCCCCCTTTGAGGTGAGGGAAAGATAAGAACTGGTAGTTACCTCACCTCAAAAGGATAAGAAAACTGCATAATCTGTGAATGTGATAGGATGAACATATTTAGATAGATATAAAATTGAAGCACATAGATCCAATGTGATCACATGAAGGCATAAGATGTATGCTAAAAATCATGGCAATGTCTAAATAGTAATAATATAATTTTAACAAGAAAACAAACACACACACAAGATCACTCAAAATCAAGTCAAAAGGCAACGGTCCAAGGAGACCACAAACAATGGGAATGTTCAAATATTGCACAATCAAAGGGACACGACTTAGTCAAATGTCCATCAAAGAAAGAATGACATATTCAAACACACACACACACACACACACAGAGATATATATATATATATATATATATATATATATATATATATATATATATATATATATATATATATATATATATATATATATATATATAATAAACAATGACACAAACAATGACACAAACATACATAAGCATGGGGGCTGCAAGCAAAGGAATATATTCAAATGCTCACAAAAGCAAGATAATATCAAGGCAAGACACTCAAGGAAGTGAATAAAGGAAAGCATAAAAAACCAACATAAACATTTCATAGTAGTTCACGGATCAAATGTGTTAGGAAAAAATGTAAAATGTATAGCATATCAAGTACCCTATGTAAGATATAATCATGGATAAAGGTATGTGTAAGTACATATATAAGCTCAAACATGATAATGAAATGTGATCATCGAACCATATAGCTTGTGTGTATCAAGATCAAAGAAATAGATTCCCCCAATATCCGTATGACATGAGTAGAGAGAAAGCCCAACATCTAAAATAGGATTAGATCATGTATTTGTGTATGTTTGAGTCACACTCAAATAGAAGTGTGACACATGTGTGTATATAGAAGTAATTGAATATGCCATCCATCAACATGACACTAAAACATAGATGCATAGGAGCCAATAAAATATTTAGGTGCTGAAAATATTTTTGGATTTTGAATGTTTTGATTTTTTTGGTATTTTGGAATGTTTGAAAAGGAAAGATCATCTTATGATGCCATCCAATAGATGGTCATAGACATCTCCCCATTGTGAACATGGTGTAGTTATCTTGTAATTCTATCGAGGAGCACATATAGGTTCAATATTTATCATTGTAATATAGTAATGCTCTGTGTATGTAAAATAGGACTCTATGGTTGTGAAATAGTAGTAGTACTATGAGTAGGGGTTTATGGAACCCATCATTGAGTACTCTATTGTTTCTTTAGAATAAATGTAATAGGAATATGTGTAAGTAATTTGGATATCTGAACATGGTGCGTAGTAGATGGGGATTCTATGGAATCCACTGTATATCTCTGATGTAATGGTCACTAAAGTATTGGCCACCTAGTAAAGGAGATTACATGTTGCTTACCCTTTTGTGATGAATGAGCCTTAATAGGCTTGGTAATTACCTATCTAGGTATAATTTTCTCATGTTCAAGAGGATGATGTATGGAATTCCAAAAATTGTAAGCCTTCAAAATTGAATTAAATCATGGCAAATCATCTTGACCTTAATCCAAAGACCATAATCAATCTAGAAAATCTATAAATAGAAGGGCCACCATAAACTTATCATCAATCTTTTTAGTGAAAATAAATTCTATAGAAATCAAAAGAAAAATTCATCACTTTTATTATAATTGGTCCACAAGTCATTTAAATAGTTCTTGGATAGATTTTAATGGATTTCATTCCATGACATTGATGAAGACTTTGAGATCTTCATCCAGGAATAATCATGTATGTGTGTCGGCTAGCTAATGACATCAATAAGGAAGGCAATAGATTTTTATTTGTTTGTCATGTCTAGACCTTACCCAATCTAAGGAATAATGCTTGAGAATTTATGTTTTGTGAATTTGTATGATCTTTAATACTAACAAAAGAAACTAACCTCTCATGTAATCATGGTTTACACAAATGACTTTTGGAGTCAAGAATTTTTAATCATGATTAGATAATCATGAATATGCTATTTTATTTCTATTTTTTTTCACTTTGAAATATCTCCATAAATGTTATAAAGTTTCTTCACAACTTGGTTTGCATTCATTCATTTACAGAGTCAAAGTTGTATAGAATTATAAATTATAACAATGACATTTTAGGACTATTATTTGTTTTCTTTTGATTCTACAAACTTATATTTTTTTTGAAGAGTTGTAGTATCATTTGGAATTTATAATGGCTTTTTTAGTGCATTTGTTTGTTTCTTGACAATTTTAATACCAACTGGTGTTAATGGGTTTTTCGTTATCCATTTTGAGCCCAATCTAACTGTACATTTAATCTTATTATTAGACCATTGAATGACTATGTTCAAGTGGTTGAATGTTGATTAAGTGTGATGGAATGACCTTATGGAATGTTTTTCCTATATTTTTAATTTGAAAAGAAATGGAAATGGTTATTGTTTTTAATCTTATTTGACATCGAGACATTTATCTTATATATTTGGTATTCAATGGTTGATACTATGAAATTGTAATTGAATTACTATAGTTGTAGGTTACATTTGAGAATAAATTTTGAGTTGTTTTGATTGTGTGTTGATTAATAATCACAATTTAATTTCTTGTTTGGACTGAAACTTAATATGGGCATTTTTAATCCCTGTCACTTTAAATAGGATGAGCTTGTGTGGGATCAAATTATGATTATTGGTTTATTATTCTTAAATACACTTGGCATTTAGTAAAGTAATTGTTGGTATGAGTATTCTATAGCATTTTGAGTTGTTATTAAAAGGTATAGGAAGTTTTCAAATATGAAAATGATTATCTTTACCTATTTATTTGATACTCGAACATTTATCTATAATATGCTTCAATTAGTATTTTCTTTATTGGTGTGTCAATTTGAATGATATTTGGTTTCATATATTTGATCTAAATAAGGTTATTTAATTTATTATTATTAAGAGTAATTAACTTTTCATTTGAATGATAATTGTTTATAATGATGAAGTAATTAGACGTATTTTATTAACTAGTATAAAATGCAATGTACCATTGGAATTTTATCCTATGTGTGAAATCTTGTTTATAGATAATGAAGTTATGAAATCTACAAACTATTTTTTTTGGTTGCATCCTATCTAGTGTGTTTGAGATGTAAATACTTTCATAATAATTATAAAATAGGACAAACTGTCACATAATTATTTGGGTCGATTGGAAGTCTTATGTTACTTCTAGATTTTTGGTAAGGTTTTTGAATTAATATTAAATGTTTGGATAAGTTAACATTTGACTGCAACTATATTCATATTTAGATAGAATTTTTTATATTCAATATTAATTCAATTATTTTTGTATGTGATTATATTACATGATATTTAATTTTTATTCCTATTTTAAACATGAATGTGACTTATAATAGAGAACCATGACATATTCCTTATATTATTGATAAAGTATTTAGTGACAGTTGTTGATATACTTGATTTTATTTGGTTTCATCTCATATTTCAATCTTGATTGTATCTTTTTTCACAATGATGGCAATGTTGTTTTGCATGACACTTAGTTGTCCAGTGGTGAAATTTAATAACATTTTCCAAATGATTGGATTAATAAGCATGGTTGTCAGGTGGTGTTTTAGGTAGAGTTTTTGGTGATCTCCTTCAAGATATCCCACAAAATGGTGCTTCAAATTCTATAGTGTTGGTCTTGGACTCAGAGATGGAGGTTGCTTTGTAATATTTCATGGGTTGTCACTACTTTGGTGGTTGGTTTTTTATTTTTCCTTTGGTTTCTACTAGTATCTATGATTTTTTTTGGAGATTCAGCTCTGAACATTGAAGTGGTAGGTTCGATGTCCATTTCATTTTTTATACTTCTAAGTTTTCTTCTAGTTTTCTACTAGTTGGCATATAGTTGAATTAAAGTCTAGTTAGGCTTTCTTTTGCATTTAGTAACTAGTTCAGATCCAAGTTGATGGTTATCTCTAATTAGAATATTTAGCTTTTTACATGAACATAAAAGGCAAAAGGGACCTTATAACCCTTGTTTATGAATAATTATTTTAGTAAAGTGTTTCAAGACATATTTTTTTAAGGGTGTAAGCCCTTGAACAAAAAATTCAAAAACATTATGGCACCAAAGGCAATATTTTTATTTTTTGTTCACATAAGCAGTTGCACACACATATTTAAAATTTTGTAATAACCTATTCCAATACCATGAATTATAAAATAAAAATATCTTTACTAATAAAATTTAATCGTAGATAAATGTATGCAATAATATATAATATTACCTAATAAATAAGTCAAACAATGAAAACGTGGAGATGCAACTTAAAAAGTGAGGAAATAATTTCAATGGAATAAAAAATCACATGCATTAAATAAGGATGGTTTGAAATAAATATTATCATAGTTATAAAATTTATGAAGACAATATAATAACTAGAGAGAATAACAAAAAATAATAAACTTCCATGAAATGTCTCTTTAAATAGATTGAAGAAGCTAATGGAGTTACTAACTCCACCATTACCTTGGAAAACCTTCAAAGGTGTGTTATTAGTGTCCCTAATCCCCATGAGCTGAAGGGGAAGTTTGCGTAAAGTGTCACCAGAGTTAAATATAAATTGAATTAAGAGATTCAAATGGTAATAATAAACACAAAAATTTATACTAGCATTATGACTATAAATAACTATAAAAAAAAGGTAATTGTAAAAAAATAAAAACTCGTTGAACTAATAAATCACTTTGGAAATAAACCTGAAAAATGCAATTATTTTTAGAAAAACCATGAAATTCATATTTTTTACATTGAAATCAATGACTATGGGATATGCAAAGTATGCATATATTAATAATTACCTATAACACTTAAAATATTTATAAAAAGATAATCCAAACTAGTAGTTTTGTTCATACCATTCAAAATTATTGCAATTCATGATTCAATGAAAGACATTTAGGTAATTACTATTATAGTTTTGGGTCACATATACTTCAATATTTAAATGATATGATTCCACATGTGGATAATACATTGTTTACATAATTCATATCTTACATTCATGTTCTTGAGTTGCCATGATACTTCTATCAGTAAAGAGGGGAGAATATCCATTCACCCAACCAATGGTGGTTCATACCCACACCAACCATTTTATA
This sequence comes from Torreya grandis, assembly GCA_037957365.1. NCBI lineage: Eukaryota > Viridiplantae > Streptophyta > Pinopsida > Cupressales > Taxaceae > Torreya > Torreya grandis. Next base: position 72,763 of record JARHVA010002838.1, on the reverse strand, counting down.
ACATATATATCCATAATAATAAAACATATAAAATAGAAATACATCACTATCAAGCCTTATAAGCATTGATGTCAAAAATAAAATGCCTCAAAAACCTTGAAAGAAATTAATACCTATCTCCAAAATGTAAACATTATTGATAAGATATTAACAATCACTAATATGTATGGATTATAAATTAAAAATGTTTCTAGATATCCTCTCCAACAATAATGATGAAGATCATGCTTTAATGTTATTATGAATATGGAAAGCATAATTCACACACATTTTTGTAAATTTTGAATGTGTGACAAGTGTACTCCTTAGAAGATTTTGTATAAATTATGGGTTCATTTTGGTTGATGAAACACATGAAAGTTTAAATGGGTACCTTGAATAATAAAATAAAATAAAGTAAAGGTCAAGAAAATGAGGAGCCAGAGTATCTTTATAGCCTATATATATATCCTGAATTTGTAAAAGAAATTTTAGTTAGAGAGATAATTTTAGGAAATCATTTGAATTTGTAGAACATCTCCTAAATTTTATATAAATATATATTTATATTAATTATATATTAATTACAAATGAATGTATTCTTGCTTATTATTTAAGTTTGAATATATAAAAAAATAAGAATGATAAAATGTGTATATATATCTATTACATCGAAGAATAATTTTCTATGTAAGACATTACAATAAATCTATCCTTAATTCTATTTATAATTTATGTCTTAATTTAGTGTTATGTCATAATATTTTTAGACAAAAACACTTACCAATTCTTGATGAGATATTCTAGGGACAATTGCTAACAATGGCTCCATTGCTAGGATTTGAATATGTTGAAATAGTTACTTAGTCAAAGGAACCCTGAAAATTGGTTAGATGAAAGCATACATATATTTTTAGAGGATGAAGTTGTAATAATAAGAGTGTCTATATATGAATTTATTTAAAATCATATCCATAGATAAATATATGAAATATTCTAGTGCAAGTTGCTTGAGTTGCTATAATCATGGTTATCTAGACTCAATTAATATTGTCTTAGACCATGGGAAACAAAATAGTTTGTGGGGAGTGAATAAAATTTGGAATGGTTGTGTAACCTCAAAAATAAATGGATTCATGTGAATGACCATTGAATGAAGGCTAAAATTTATTTTTATATTATGAAATTTATGGTTCAGGGGTATATTGTGTTAGAAACTGCATATGATTCATTTGTTAGAGGGATTAAAGGTAGTTTTCCTACATGAATCCCTATGATTTAAAAATGTTAGTTGTGAAAAAGGCCATGGTGTCGATTCAAACCAACATGGATTAACCCCTCATGGCACTATGAAAATGAAAAATATAGGGATCTAAATGAATAAGGTTTGAACCAAATAATCTGAACCAAAACTTAGAGCATGGATAACACATAAAATCAAGATAATAATAAAATTATAGGGATTCAAAGGAAGCTGCGATAATAAAAAATATTGAACAAGAAAAACTATGTATAAGATGAATGGACACATGTACATGTGAGTATGAGTAGAAAGGAAGCTAAAAATAAAATGGGAGGAAGTGGACCTCCATAATAGTAAATTGAGTCTGAAGGTTAGATAGCACTAGAATAAATTATAAGGATAATGGAACCAAAGAGAACATAAAGATTGACACATAATTGGAAACTAACTTAGAAATCTATGAGGGAAAAAAATGGAGAAACATCAAAGAGGATCTTAAAGGCTAGCTATAAAAACTAACATCAGGATTAAATATAAACTACATAGGCAACAATTTAATGTGGAAGGAGAAGAACATTATTTACAAGAAGCAAGGATGAAACACATATCCAATCTAGGTTCAAGAGTTGGAATGATATACACTCTACGTATGGTTCATTAATTCTAATGGTATGCATCGATAACACTTATTTTAATTATCAAGAATATTATACTGAAAGGATTAAAATAATTAGATGCAACTAAGAAGTGGTTTGAATAAGTTGTATAAAAATTAGGTAGGCATAAGAAGGATAGTGAACATGAATTTAGAATAATAAGGAGAGTGGATGTAAGGTTAACATAACCATTAATTTCAATAATCTTGGTATATAAATCACCATCGTAGCTAGTTATTAGATACTAGTGCAATCATCACTCAAGCTAGTCATAACTAGACAAACTATAGGAAACGTGTCATTTCCTATAGGATATTTTTTCATGTTGATGTTATATGATGGGTAAACTAAACCAGAGCAATATTTTTTCACCTAAAAAATGAAATGAAAGGTTAAGGGTGTAAAGTATGACACAAACAAAAGTGCAAAATCACAGGAGCTTTGACTGGTTAAGCCCTAGAGTTCATTTTTAAGAATATACATGTAGTTATAGCCCTTCATCAGATCAAAGATAATTTGATAGTGGAATTAAATATGCAAAAATGTGTTAGAAAATTGATTCAATATTTTAAGGAAATCATGAAAGATCCTGGAAAATCTGTATGGGATTACGGTCACCAATTTTTTGACGTGATTAACAAAGTGAATTTTCAATTTTAGGATTTAGACAAAGTAACTTGGTTTGTAAAAGGATTGTGAAGCAAGATATGGTTTTATATATCCAAAGATCAGTTTATAATAAAAGCTAAGGCAAGAAACACTATGATTACAATTTTAAAAATGGAAGACTATAGAGAACACCCTCCTATCATTATGAAATAAATGTTAAGATGTGGTATTGAGTAGGATGGATGAATTTTAAGAGGAGAGGAAACCAAGATTTTTTGTATGGTGAAATGAGTCTGGTCAAGAGGGAAACCATTGGAATTAATTTCTAAAGATCAAACTAGATTTATGTGAAGTATGTTTCATTATAATACATGTAATTAGGAATTGTCATTTATTATAGAAGTATGTGTGATAGTCATGCAACATATTATGAAGTTTCTATAAATCTCATAATCATGATTAAAATAGTTGTATGGATATCCAAGACTTAAAATAATACATCACTTGAAATGTATTTTCAATTACCATGCAAAAATATTCTCTTCTAAAACCAAATGTGCCATCTCAAGATGTCAATGTCACAATGCAAGGTGGATGGGGTTCCTAAATAATTGAACCTATAGTAGGGTGGATCCCTTAGTATCTTTGGTACCATCTAGGGTGTACTCCTCCTTCTCATCAATATCAGTGTAGATGGACACCTACACCACATTATTTGTAGTACTAACATGGATGGACCCCTACATCACCAAAAAAACAAATAAATTGGGTACCTCCTTCTCATCAGAAGCAGTACTGAGGATATTTTAGTCAAAAAAAGGATGGGGATCACCTCAAAGATAAGGAGGTTATCAAAGAGGAAATCAAAATATAATGTAAGGGAATATATAATTTTGAAAGCATATTACTTATTACCTATTGGGAAAAATGAACCATATTGCATGAAAATATCCATGTAACCTGCAACATGAAATTTTGTGCATATTGTATAATTGTAAGACAATATAATACTGAGGATTTACCTATTTAAGGGAAGTGAAGGAAGGAGAAGACAATGAAAAATGTGAATATGTTACATTCTCATCCTAGTATCTAGGATTTTATCTCAACTATTATTATGAATCAACACAAAGAATAAGGTCTTCCACCTTTAGGGATGCTTGAAGAAAACATGATCATAAAATCATGAGAGGATAAACATCCAAACATTGTGAGAGAGAATATTCTGATTAAAAAATTAACATAACTATTTCATTCAATCCAAAATTAAAATAACAATGAAGGAGATCCTACGAGACCTAATACACAAATGTATAGATAGATCATTCAGATCTTAGGATAAGAGGGAGTGGTCATAACTTTGACAGACTTGATAAATTTGTTAAGTACTCTATGAAATTAAGACATATCCCAAAATATTACAATTTTATTGCATATTTTTTTTGGTTTCAAAAAAAGAGGACAAAAAAGAATAGGGAGAGTAGCGTAGTATGTAAAAACTAAGAGTCCATGGGATGTGGATGTAAGAATGGACAATGAACTCTTAGGTTAGGAAGTTATAATACTATTTTTTATTTTTAAAACATTGCAAATATGATTCCTAAATCAACTTTGGAAGCCATTTCAAGGTTAAATGTAATCTATAATCATGTTACTCTTAGTTTGGTAGACTATGGTCAATTCAAACCTATTGAAACACTTGAAGAGGTAGAGATAAAAGTTGCTGACTTAATTTTAAATGGGTGTTTTGAAGTGATTGTCATGAAGAAATATGAGACTCACTATCCTAATTTGATTGAAATGAAATGGGCCTTTGATGGTCGTATAACCATCAACACAATGGAAAACTAACTAAAAACACACTAGGAGGATGCCACTATTGTCAATCATTTGAATAAATCTGATTTTAAGCCATATATGATACTAAATGAACCATCCTAACCATATGCATATAGGGATGATAGATGGTTAAAATTTAATACAAAACCAAAACTATAAGCTCTACAAGGTATAGAGTTTACTTACTTTCTTAGCTTGTACAAGAGACACTAGGGATGTAAAAAATAAAACAACCATATGTTTGACCAACCTAAACACTCCAGACATGTTTGTAATTCCAAATAAAAGAATGTAAATCCCCTTATATGAATTATCCTACAATATTATATATTTATCAAATATATAAATTAAAACCTAATGATAGATATTATAATGAATACACTAACAAAGAAACATACCATGGGAATCCACTTCCCGAATTAGTCATGATTCAACTGATCATATGATAAATTGGGTGCATGGAGATTATGAAGTAAAACCCATGTGAATGTTGCTTTACACATAAATACAACTAATTCAATATTTTTTCTATAGAAAATATGGCATAGTTACTTCATAATATTGGGAGTCATATCCCAGACATAGAGATTCAAGTCAATGCATTAATTTATGCATTGAGATAGGTTACAGTGAGATGGTGGGCTATTCATAGGTCCAAAAAGCTCCATTGGAAAGAAGTGTGTAGAATTCTATGAGTTATATTTTAAGTTTCAACTTCTATCTCAGAATAGAATCCATTTTTATAGGAAGGCCAATGTCTAGAGATACATATTCATAAATACATTGAAGTAAGGACATTGTAGCAAATTGCACCATAGTACTGGGTGCATATTTTTCAATGTAACTTAGCTCATTTCCCAAGGCTTGGTAAATGAATAAAGATCATAGATGTGAGACATAAAAATGGACATAAATTCAATAAGGATTTATTTAAAAATTTGTATATTAAGATGAAATTTCAATGGTGCACATGGATCTACAAAATATTTAAAATTTTATTGTGTCATGGATGGGAAGAGGAAATGCCTTCTGTGAAGGAGAAAAAATAATAGGTTTACGCAAGCACAAGTATTGACAAAACTATAAAATAGTATCATAATAAGAATGAAAATGAATCATTTTTATTAAAATACTAAAATAAAATATAGAATAATACAAGTGATGTTGATCAATTGAAAGTGAGGAGGACTTGGATTTGAAAGAAAATTTTAAATTTGAAAGGGACACAAAGCTACCTAAGAGGAAAAATATAGATAATATAGAAGAGGAGCAAATACAAAATCTCAATATCATAGTGCAAAAATATCAAATAAAAAATAATGAATTCCATTCAAGATGAACCAAGTAAAATTTACTAGTAACCAATGTCTAATAGGATTGATAAAATTGGTACAAAGACAATGCCAAAATTAGTGACTATTAGTAATTATTAGACACAAAAATAGATCTCAAATGTGGTTAAATTGTTGTGATTTTATGAATATGTGTTCCTCACTAAGTTATTAGAAGTCAAAGGCATAGACCCTTCCTTGGGTGAGATGTATATTGAGCTAAAGGAGTGTGCATGCCCAATCAAAAAGTGAATCTATAGGATATGATTATAAAAATTAAAAAATTAAGTTAAAAGAAAAAATGGATTAGATGGAGGAAGTTGGAATCATATATTTAGTTGAGAAGTTAAATTGGGTTAGTCTCATGGTGGTGCAATCTAGAAAATATAGAGGATATATGATTATGTGGAGATTACTAACCATTAAACAATGCCTATTTCAACACTCCATTTCCAATTCCTTTAATGATGATGTGTTTGAATCCATTGTAAGGAATGAATTTTACTTGTTCATAGATGGTTTTAGTGGATGTCATCAGATCCCTATCACAACTGAGTATTAATAAAATAAAACTTTGACAATCGAGTGGGGATCATTTGCTGATAAGTAATACAATTTGGACTTTAAAATACTTTTATCTAGAGTAGTTAAAAAATTTAGAGACTTAATTCTTGATTTTATATAAGTATAATTAGATGATCGATAATTTCTATGTTTATTTAAAAAACACCTATCTAAGTTTCAATTAATGTTAGGAAGATGTCAACTAATGCGAGTCACACTAAGTTTGAATAAATGTCTATTTTTGGCACCATTTGGTATATTTCTTGGACATTTGGTTTGTAGTGATGGAATTTTAGTGGAACAATAAAAAATTTCAATCATAGTGGGACTCAAACCATCCATCAATGCAATAGAGGTGTAATCATTCCTAGGGAACACTAATTATTATTTCAAGTTAATTTGTGGTTACACAATAATTTAAACAACTCTAAAATGATTATTGTGAAAATAAAGTGAATTTTAATGGGCTTTTGAATGCCATACAACCTTTCAATAATTGAAGTCAAAGTTAGTCACAATGATGATTTTGGTTTTCCTTGAACAACAGTTGGAGTAGTGCTAGTGAAATCGAGAGATGGAGTTATATGTCATCCAATCCACTTCACAAGTTGAAAGTTATTAGTGTCTAATAAAAACTATAATAAAATAGAGTGCAAAGATCTATCAATGGTTTTTACGCTTCAAAAGTTTTATCATTAGTCTTTGGCTACCCCATTTGAGTTCTTCACTGACCATTAGTAATTGAAATACTTGGTTAATAAAACAATACTGAGAGGAATAATTTATAGGTGGTTAATGATCTAATAATTATAGTTCAAAATAAATGTAAAAATATGCAAGAAAAATGTTGGACTAGACCACCTTATCTTCATGAAAATAGGGGAGTAACTTTAATAATTGCAAGAAGATTCTCTAGATGTACACCTATTTAGAGTAACTATGATCGCAAAAAAATTGGAAGATATCACATATTTATTGAGCATGGCATATTTCCTACACATTATGTAGAACATGATAATAAACATTTGGTCACATAATCTTTACCATTTAGAATTATCAATGGGTTTATCTGCAATCTAGGAAAGGATGATGTTCTGTATAGAGTGGCCTTAGAACATGAGAGACCACATATTTTTGAAGAAGCCCATCAGGGGGTAGTTGGATGAAATTTAAAGGTAAATCAACTATGAGAAATATATTTAAAAAGTGATATTTGGTGGCCTAACATATTTTAGGGTATACATAGGGTTTCGAAACACTACATCATTTGTCAAAGCACAAGAAAACCTAACTAGAGGTATGAGATGCCTTTGAATCTAGTTTTATCTAAAAAATTATTTAAACTACAGGGAATTAAATTTGTGGGTCCTATTAATGCTACATCTAAGTGATCCAATGCTATAAATATCATAACTAAGATATAATATTTCACCAATTGGATAGAGGTAGATGTGATTCCAAATTGTAGCACAAATGATGCTATTAAGTTTTTGTATGATAACATCATAACAAGGATTGTATTCCCTCAAAATTTGATATGTGATAGGGGTACACATTTTATGAAAAATACTATAAAAAACTTAACATAAGATTTTAATATTTCTCATCATAAAGTTACAACATATCAACATCAAGGTAATGACTAGGTATAATATCTAACAAGGCTATAGAGAAGATGCAGACTAAGATCTATAATGTTTAGAGAGATTATTGGGAAGATCACATACTAGTAACCTTATAGGCCTATGGAGTAAAATATAATTATGCAAATGGATATAAACCATTTCAAATAGTGTATGGAATGGAATATTTGATGGCAATGGAATACATAGTTCTAAGCCTATGAATTATAATAATAATAAGGTTAGGAGATAAATCGTGTATGTAACAATGTTGATTGGAACTAAATTGGTTAGAAGAAACATTATAATTCATGAGGTTAATAAGCAAAGTTAGAATTCATGGCATGAGCATAACCTATAATCTAAAGAGTTTCAACCTAAATAAATGGTCATCTTATATGACAACAAATTGAAGACACACATAAGAAAGATTCACATTAGATGGAAAGGACATTATATCATTCATCAAGTTTCATAACAACACAATATAATACTTTGGGATTTTCAAGGCAATATTATTCTAGCAAGAATAAATGGCTATATACATAAGACATACCATTGATGATCTTCAAGCACCAAACATTCCAAAAATAGGTGTTACATGGAACAAATTAGATTAATATTTTATTTTTATGGTTAGTTTTATTTTTACAATTTTCATAACAGTAAACATAATCATGAAAATGTAAAATTATTCAAATCATAGGAAATATTAGGTTTCAGTGTACTAATTTTTTGAATACCATTGGTTGAAATGACACAATATTGGGTTCATAAGATAAATCTATGTTGGTTTTTCAAAATATTTAACTTTTTAAATGAGGTGTGACAAAGGATAGATAACTGATAACTACACAAGGTAGTTAATATCAGAAGAAATGGAATATTATGGCATTTCTAAAAAGGGTAAATCTTCTATAAAAATAGTTAATGTTCAAAAAATGAAAGAATGAGGAATTAAAATGACATGTCAAATCATCAAAGTCAAATAAATAAACAATTCATAAAACTAAAAAGTGACCATGGGTCATATCAAAATAATTATTTGAATTAAAGACAAGCATGCAAATATGCAAAAGGTAGATTGACTAATAAACACAAGAAAAGGAAAATATATTGGTTGGATTTATGTAAAGGCATGATAATGATGCAATTCATATTTTGAAAATTGAAGTAATTGAGGAACCTATTTCTATCCAATGAGAACTTTATGCAATCATGGTATAATTAATCAAAATCATTTACAGTGCATCTAACAAAACAAAAATGGCCATGCAACAAGTCCTTGTGCCTTTGATATATGATCAAAAGGAAGAGATGGGCATTAGATTAACATTAAGAAAAATCTAATGGAGAAATTTTGAGCCATTCAACTTCATTTATGTAGAAAATAAAGAGTGTTTTTATCAACCAAAAGTAGCTAAACTAGAGCAAGGAATACTTGCATTTATTTATAGACTATGAGGATTAGATGCCAAATGTTTAATAATATTTCCTTTCTTAGGAAAACATAAAGAATTAATGATTACCCTCCCTAATATATACAATGAGGGAGTTGTTTATCTATTAAAAGACATAATAATCCACATTAATAAAAACACCATTGCATAATCCAAAATATTTCTAGGGTTGGGAAAGTAATAACAAGCCTATAAAATGAGGAAGCCCCTATCCACTTATAAATCTAGACAGGATATGCTCAAAAAATTATAAGAGTTCCCATTGATAATGTTATTAATCCATTAGCATGAGTCCTTTCATAGTACATCATGCATTGATACTAACAGACAAAAAAGGTGGAAATCAAGTTACAAAGTGTGTAATCGATATTGCACACTAAATGGTGAGGCTAGGAGAGGAGTTAAATTGGATTTGATTCCTCAACATAGAGCTAATAAAAAAATAGATAAGTTTTTGTCTAGGATGACTAAATCATTCCAATACCAATTTTTGGTACTTAAAATTTGCTTCACACAATTGATGTCTCTTAAAGGAGAAATTATGTTGGATGTCAATTATTAGCTAGGTAACAACTTCCCCAATGTGATATGGCCATGAGATGGAAAAAATACACAAGTGTGGAAGTTCTTATGAAGGTGGTTGAAGATTTAGAACATGATCTTAACACATCCACAAATGTTAGAGGAAATTTTAAAGTATCTTGAGTTGATTACAACCATCACTAAGATGCACAATAGAGTTAAAATTAGGATCCATGAGTTGTATAAACCACCCATGTTTCTTATCGCATATTTTATCAACATTTGCATGACATAGAATGATCTGATTTAGTAAAAGAACTCAGTTTCCAAGAGCATCCAACAACTATGATCCATACTACTAGGATCCAAACAACTACAAACCCAACCACATGATACAACTCGAGTGACACCACAACTAAAAACATGAACACAAGCTCATGATGAATAAAAAGATAAACCATTGGCTTACACATCATAAGTAACTTTAATTGAGTGTAAATCACTGAATCTAAAACCATTAAAACTTAAAAAATGGACCCATGTATCAACACCATGGTTGATTGACCCTTAGATGCCTACAATTGTCTTAAAAAAATGAATCCATTAGAAGTTACACTTTAAGAGGTGTATAGAGTGATGCTTGAACGTATAAGGATGATACCTGCAATGAAGAAGATGAAAAATAATTATTCTTATGGAATTTTTTTCACACATGCTAAGTGTGAAATGAAATCCCTTCCATGTTGTTCATCAAACTTACTCCACTTAAAAAATAAATTATAGCGGATAAAGTAGCACAAGAGAAGGAGACAAATCAAAAAGTGAAATATATATTATAGGATGGGGCATTGGGGTTAGTAACAAAGTAAAAACCTACAACCACACAAGAGTCGACTGAAGAGTAAAAATTGGCACAAGAGGCCCAAGGCAAATAAAATTTCTCAAGAGCACCTCTGACTATGGAAAGTAATGAGGAAAAATCTAGAGCCTTCAATTCAGTAGTGTGAAAACCTCACACTTTTAGAGGTACATGACCAAACCCTAGCCTCATAGAGTGAATGGAGACATTTAAAATTACAAAGGGTGTAGTTGAATAAGTATGTCAACAAGTGATGAGAGTAAAGAATAGTGACAAAAAGTGTCAAAATAAGATCTTGGTACCCTTGTCTTTAAGACAAAAGTCATTTGTGCCCAAGCATAAATTTTCATATTTAACTATGGCCTTTCCATCATATTATCCACCAACCACACCTCCATATTCACTATATTCACCCAAATTTTCATAAAGAACTCATATGGGTTCTAAAACTATTGAGTCCTTGGATCTAGGAGCATAAAAAGAATGTGCACAACAAGATCAACCTCATAGGCAAAAACATGTATATTAACCAAAATCATAAGCTCAAGTAGAAGAAAAACTAATAAATGACACTACCAAGGTGATGATGGAGGAAGAGAAATTAGCTTAGGAGAAGGTTCAGAAAGACAAGGATTATTTATTCAAGAAGAAAGTACAAAGAATAAAAATTTGAGAAAGAAAAAAAATAGTGGAGGAAGGTCAAGGCAGAAAAAGTAGCCAAAGAAGTCAAGTAGAAACACCATGAAGACCTAAGCAAACATGAGAAAAAAATAAGAGGACCAAAGAGGAATAAGTAGTGAAATATGTAAACAATAAATCTTCGAAAGACAAAAAATAACAAGAGAATAAGTTGTGGGATGATGTTGCAAAAATCATTAGGGTTTCTGCAAGACAAGCCCAAAAAATAGTAGGTAAATGAACTTTAGGACAAGATAAAAACAACATAGCACTGGATAAATTTAGGTTGCAATGGGTGAATCAAAAGTTACACCATTTGGAACTTATGTGGGTTCGAGGTCAACACAATAAGAAACATAAGAAGAAGCTTTGAAAGGAAAGGATAATTCCACAAGAACTTGGTGGATGGATGTTTAAGCTCTAGTGCTGTGATGTATCACATTTAATCTTTTGGTCTCATAAATAAGACAAACACTATTGATATATATGGATTCATTTTAAAATAAAATATAAGGTCCTGCTTCATTGCAAATCTACATCACATAGAATATAACTAAGATCAATAAAGAGAATGCATAATTACACAAGGAAAATGTTGATCTGTATGAGCATTTTGTAAAATATTAAAAGATTATTGATGATGCTTGACTAAAATTGGTACAAAACATTCTTGGTAATCAGTTCATATTTAAATAAAATTAATTTTCTAACCTTATCACTAGGTTACTCATGATTTGGCCATAGTGAAACACATGTAGGAAATTAAAGCTTAAGTGTGCAAGCCCTGGAGAGAAAATGAGGAAATATTTAAGTTTCTAGAGAAGTATTAACAAGTTCTATATGTATTTGTGATTTAGGCTAGTTAACTTTAAAGGAATATGATTGATTGGAAAAACCTACTCTAAGGTGCATGCGAGAAAATCACATCAGATGCAACATGAATAGAAAAATCAAAGGCAATTATGGATAACCAAGGATCAATGATTGAAATGGAAAATTATTTGAAATAATATCTCACAATTAGAGATAACGTCATAAGCATAATGTGCACTTCAGAGATGGAGATTCTATGCATTACATTTACATGAGTACAAACATAATAATATCTATATTAAATCAAATAGATCATGAAATTCATATAATAAAAATTTGCCCAACATCATCCAATCATTGTAGCCACAAGTGACGATGATGTCCAAGGCATCATGTAGATTCAAGCTCTCCTTAAACATTTTATAACATGGTTAGGGATGTCTTAGTGGATTGGAAAACTTACAAGAAAGATTTTACCAATCCTGGAACTTTGGTCCAAGACATAATTGACAAAAATATATATATACAACTTATTGAGTTCATAAATATTTTTCATACAAAAAGGATCCTTAGCTCATGTAACCTCCATTACCGTAATAGCCTAGTAAAACAACTTCTGCATCATCATGTGAAACTTCATCAATGTCCACCTAATATTCTCACATCTTTCCTTCTGTAGTTTCATAGGCTATGCCTCTTCCTATATAGCAAGGTATTGCATCCTTACATTTTTCACAAATTTTGAATGTGATAAGAATTGTAGACCATAAATATTTGGGAGAGAGGTTAGTATAGATGAAAGATTATAAATGGTGTGCTCTTGGTTATTCAAACATAATAAAAACCATAAAGTTTGGTATGTTGTACACTGATTAGTTAAAAACCCAAAAGGGCAACTGAGTTGTGCACAAGAATTGAAAACAAATAAATATCACTTCAAAAGATTTATAACCAATGCTTCTTATCTATCATATAAATATAGATCAGGACAAATCTAACCACATTCAGTCTTATGTACTCTACCAACATATTTGTCTTAGGATGAAATAATTGTTTAATCCCAATAAAGTTTTTAGTAGGAAGATACAAAGTATAATTTTCCCACATCTTTGTAAATTTTGAATGTGTGAAAGTGTATAATGTAGAATATTTCATATAAAATATAAGTTCATGTAGGATGATTAAATTCATGGAAGTTTTAATGGGTATCTCAAATAATTCAGTATAGGAAATGAAAGGTCAGTAAGATGAAGATCTAGAGTCTCTTCGGATCCTATATATCATGATTTTGTAAAGGAAAAGTTAGAGAGAATTTTAGGAAATCATTTGAATCTATAGAACATATTTTGAATTTTATATAATTTTTTTTGTTAAGTATATATTCCTTGTGAATGAATGCATTCTTGATTAATGTTCAGGTTTGAATATCTAAAGAAATAATAATGATAAAACACATATATAAATTTGTTAGACATAATAAGAATGTCTTATGCAAGACATTTTAGTTAGTCTAGCCTTAATTATGTATGTAACTCATATTACTTTAGTTTCCCGTCACAAATTTTGTAGACTAGAACACCTAACATGTCTTGACGAGAGATTATAGGGACCGCTACTATCAAATTTACTTGCAATAATAGATGAATAGAGGGTTAACATAATGTATGCTATAAACTTGATTTGCATACACACGTAAATTATTTCACTTTACCTTCATTCATATATGAAATGATTACATGGTATGAAAAGAATGGATAGATAAAACATATTTTTCAATATATAACATCAATATTTATCTACTTTAAATACAATGTTTTCAAGATATGCAAAGCATGGCTATAACAAGGATGAGGTAAAACACATAAAACCTTAAAAACAAATCCATTTTTTTTTTTACATACGTTCATAAATATTTATAGTCTATGATTTACTTGAAGAGTTCAATGGAATCTTACAAGTACGTGCTTGAGCCTCCATGAAATGCCTTTAGAGACATGGGAATAAACCATAATACTATAAAAGAAAAAATAATAAGGTGCTAATATAAATAACCAAAATAAAATATATCATAAAGAAAATTCACCAATATTATCATTATCAACATTTATTTAGAATAATCCTCTAAAATCTATCATGACACTGGTATAGATTGTTCATATACTAGGTTCACACCCCTCTGTCTTCAACCTAAAAAACTAGACAACATCAAGAGCTTTTAAAATTTAAAATGACTTGAAAATAAATTAAAGAATGGTTATACATGAAAGGTTAAAAATAAAATAAAATCAACACTTAAAATTAAATTTTTTATCATCACAAGATTACACATATAATTACACATTTTAAACATCAACATCCATCAATTGAAAAATAAATGTCCATAACTATTCTCCACACTAAAAACATAAACATCCAACAATATTATTTAATCATTAAATTCATTTAATTTAAAATCATTTAATATTTAGCCCATTTTGTGCATATCCAAATATTACTAAACAAATGGTTCACTATAAAGAGATCAAAACACATAAAGGGTATTCTATTTCTACAACTTTAATGATCACATCTATAAAAATATGAAATATATGATCAAGGTAAGGGATACATAATTAAATCCTCCAAGAGTACATGAAACCACACTCATAGTGACAACTTTTTTGGATTAATAAGACCATCCAATTCATCTGTTAAGACAATCAACTATCAAGCATGAGTATTTGACATGCTAGTTCCTAGAAAATAACTAGTTTGCATTGTAATTTTTTAAACAAAATATGTTTAACATAGAAATTAATATTAGAGTACATATTTGGATTCCTCTATAAAAGTTATGAAATTTCAAAAAAATTGGAATGTGTTTTCAAATTTTTATGAAACATTATGGCCTTAAAAAATTAGAGGACTTTTCATGTTTTTCAAACCAATGATATACATAGGTGGTGGTTTCGTAACCTCCCTAATGGTTTTGAAAATTTCCCAAAAGTTTTGAAACTTTTGAAATGGTTTTTAAACCTTTAGTTGTGGTTTTTCCTTCTAAATCGTGGCGATTTTTCTTGCATAAGAAGTTGAAGGAACATAAGGGCATTTTGGATTTAGTTTTGGAATATATGGTTCTTGTGAAAACTTGAGGGGTGTTATTGTGTATATGTATAAACCTATAGAGTTCATAAAATGAATTAACTAATTTAATTCTCATTCATTGATGCATTCATTTAATGTTAAATATATTCTAGAGGTTGTTTATAGATGGGCAGTAGATATTAGAGGAAGCATAGTGGGTGAATGGGAACTCTATGAAGTGTAGAGAAGGTAGTCAAATGAAGATAAGCTCTTATTTGAAGACTACATAGCTAAGATGGCTGACATCAATAGTATTTCTTACTAAATAATCAATCCATCCAATGAATAGTTAAGACATCATTATTAAAGTAGGATAATTTTTAGGTCGGTGTCCTTGTAAGCCTAAGAAGGCAAAAGCCTGTAAACTAAAGAACACAGTGGAGATGAGAAAGCATGGATTCAATCTTACTAGATTCTATACATATTGAGTTTATTTAGGGTATGTTGTGCATCTCTCTTTAATTTTGTGTTTATTTTCATTACTTGTGAGTTTTTAATACCTTGAAATGAGTATAACACATCAAAAACTTAAGATAGCTCAAGAATCATCTATCACATGCATACTAATTGTTCTTAAAGCTTAACAAACTTCACATTAGGCTTGCATTTATATACTTACATTTAAATTGTAGTCATGTATTGGATAGTAGCATTTTTGGTATGAAAAGGGTAGTATGAAATGTATGTAGCATGTTATAATTTCTTGTCAATGGTTGCATATTATTTTATATGCTCAATGTGATAGTCAAAAGGATAGAATATGTCTTGTCACAACATTTTGGATGTTGTTCTATGGCATATAACTTGGGGGATAACTCCTTAAATAGTAAAAGATTTGTGTTGGTAAAGGTTAGTGTAAAATATTCACCTAGTTTACTGATCATATTGGTATCAAAGTAGGTTTTGATTTTACCTTGAAAGGGGTTTTAAACACATTTATGCATTGTTTTATATGTTATTACATGTTTTTAATTAACAAGGAAGTGTAAGTTTCTTGGTTTCAAAAGTTCAACCATGTGTCAATATTTGAAGAGAGAAAGGCTTAACGAGATTGAAGATACTAAATATAAAATTCAAGATTCAAAATTTGATTTAAGAAATATGTGGTATCACTTAGAAAATGAGGGTCAAGGTCTTTAAGATAGATTGATGATCCATGGAAAATTTATCATGGGTAACATTGAAAAGTTGAAAACTAGGGAAGAGATACTAGAAACTTTCCAAGATGATGGTGAATTAGTGAGGGAGAGAAAAGAGTCTAGCATGCAAAGGATACCATCATCTAAAAAATATACACAAATCATGACTAAAGTGTGAAAAGTATGTATCCTACAAGATTCTCTTTTTTTCCACCAAGACCTAGATGTTTCCTTTGGTAAATTTGAGAAGCATACTAATGGATTTGGATCTAAGTTGCTAATGGAAATATAACTGGAAGCAATTTAAAAGGAATGAATAATCCAATAAAATTTGAGGAAAGGCATTAGATTTAAGGTTTTAGATATGTTAGTGTAGCAAAAGAGTTGGAGAATGCTCCAAAATAGCTAAAGCAATGAAAGTTTCAAAAATAAAAAATCCCAAGCTACTAGCCCTAAAAAAAAACACATGAAAGGTAATGAAATAATTTATTTTTTAAAATATAATGAGGATTTTTATTATTTAAATAAGGGGCATGTCTCTCATAAATATGAAGGTATCATTGTGCCACCTCAAAGGGTCAAAAATGAGTCTCCAAGTAGAGGAAAACAACTCCACAAAGAGGGAGATATCACATTTTTAATCCATTACCATGTGAGTGAATGAAAAAAACCTCCAAAGAGAGGTGATCATCTAAAATTATGAGGTAACACATTACTACTTCATCATGTTTTCATAAATGGAATCCGAAGAAGGTATGGAAATAAAAATCCTTCTATTATTTTCTTCAAATGCAAGAAGAGTAACCATGTAGAAAAAATGGTTGGTATACATATCTACGTTATTTTTGTGGAATGAGTAACCATTTTTGGCCATGTGATGGAAGAGGAAATATATTCAAAATAAGCCTATGCCATTTAAGAAGGAGGATGTAATTTGTAAATACCTCTCCAAATAAGAATGTGGATAAGGAGAATAATGGTAGGTTTTCAAAGAAAATGGGAAAGATAATTGAAATCATTATGAAATTTTTTGGGATATTCATCCAAAACCTCAAAAAATAATTTCAATTAGAATTCTAAGAGGAAAAATGCATCTACCAACAAGCTGAGAGTTATTCAAACACCTAAAAACCAAGGGGTAGGTCATGGATATGTTACTCAATAACCTCCAAGAAAAGAGGTAGTGATTAAATAACTTCACATATCTAAGGAATAAGTAATGAAGAGGGATAAACCATTAGAGGATAACCCATAACCATTTATAAGGGGTAAATGTTATCCAAAATTTGGTTATCATAGACCAGTTCCACAAAAACTTGTCTAGTCAAGCCTTCATCTTGATGAATAATCTTGTAAATCATTCATAAGGCATGTTTAGAATATTTTAAGGTAAGTTTGAAAATTTTAAGGTAAGTTTTATTTATAGTATCATGCTTTTCTAGTCATGACTTATCCTATTCAAGTTGTTTCAAAGAGTGTCAAAAGTTTAGAGGTCTTTGTTATGCCATTTAACTCATGTCTAGGTCATGTCATGCTCCCTCAGTCCATACAAGTGATTTAAAGAAGTAAAATATTCCTTGATAATGTTGTAACTCATTTTAAATTTATTTATTGATCATTTTTAATTTTCAATAAGGAATATTATAAGAAAGTGGCAGGAGGCCTACAAAGGAGATATAATTCTAGATGTCAATCTATAAGCCTAATTGAAAAACCTTAGACATATTTATCTAAAACATCAATAAATGTGAAAATGTGTCTTGAGAATAACATTAGAAAGGATAAGAGACTTTGTGTAGATCTAGTGAAAGTGTTTGGTCCTTTCACGATGGAGAATAATAATTAAAAATAAATTATTATCAAGCCTAATAAGTGACAAGCCTAAAAGGGTCATTTACAAGCCCAACCTTGAAGAATGAGGATTTATGAGAGTATTGAGGTGTATATATGAAGGAAGTATATTTTAAAGTTGGGATGACCTATAAATAGATGTTCATGAGGTCTAAACTTGGAGGAATAGGAAGAAAAGACCCAAAACAAGCTATTAGGGTTAGTTGTGCAAGAATGGTTATAAACCCTAACAATGGGTTCACAAAGGTTTAAATGAAGATGGTAAATAGGATGGAGAGTGAAATAATTATAAAACCTCATGTGAGGTTATAAATATAATAATGATAAGTTTAAAACTCAAAACAAACACTCTTAATCCTTTTTCTCATAAATTCCTCTCTCTCGAGCTCAAGAATGCAGGCCTCATTACCTGAGAAGCATCTTCTCTACATGTGAATTTCCATGATAAAGTTCATGGGATTTTTATACATTTTTTATAAGTTAAAAGGGTTATAAAATAAATATCCCTAGTATTGGTTCACTCATCCAGGCCCCCCAACACTATGAACAATCGTTAAGAGTGGGAGAGCCTTAAACCCTGCCTAAACCCTCCATAATGACCCAATAGAAGAGTTTGTTTGTATAAGTGCCAAATATGGATTGTAAGAGCCATGAAATGATATTAATTATCTTATTTAATCATATAAGTACCAAGTTAAGTATAATTTTAGAACATGTGAGCCATTATTGTATAGAAAATGGTCAAAAAATAGGGTTGTAGGCTCATTTGGAGAGCAAGTAAAGTTGCTGTGAGTTTAAATCAGGTAGGGAGGTTTTATGAGTCAAAATGTAGATAATATGAGCCTATTTAATATATTCATACATTTTAAGGTGATAAATGGGTTGTCAAACCATTAAATGGAGCAAAAGTGGTGACTGTAACATTAGTTTATTCCAAGGGCATGGTTACAAGTCATTAAAGGATCAATGAAAGAATGAATAGATCATAAACATACTAATAAACATGTTACCAATAATATAAATATTCAAGGCATCATATAACCTAGATATGGATCCATGAAATAAGAAAAGGAGATGATATTAGTCCTCTTTGAATTACAAAAGTGACACCCTAGCTGCAAAGTGACTTCCATGGTTGAATTCAAGCTCTCTGGTTTAATGAAAGAAGTTTATAGGGTCTAAAATTAAGATGAATACTCCCAAGATTCAATAAATAGATATTGTTTGAATAAATAAGGTCTGATGAAAAGAGAAAACTTGAAGAGAAGATTGAGGTTCAAGTGAAGGTTTCACTTGATAAAGAGGCATAAAATAGACAAAGGTTGGAGTAGAAGTTGCTCAACAATGCCAAGTGTTAGTT
The DNA here is from genome assembly GCA_037957365.1 of Torreya grandis. NCBI lineage: Eukaryota > Viridiplantae > Streptophyta > Pinopsida > Cupressales > Taxaceae > Torreya > Torreya grandis. The sequence continues at coordinate 53,115 of JARHVA010002838.1, read as the reverse complement.
GGATGAATTTTAACTTAAATTGAATATGCAAAGGTGTAGCCTTAAAATAAAGGAGTTATATTTAATAAGTTTAATATGGCTAAAGTAACCTCCTATGCCACTCCTCATAAGGAATCTCACCAACACTTGGTCATGAAGTTCAGGAAAGAAGATGACAACTCATTCTCAATGGGATTAGTTTTAATTTGCTCCTATTTTGTAACTATTATAATTATGAATGGTCATGATGTAATTTCTATGTTATATTCCCTCTCTCTTCTTCTCTCTTCTTGATATAATACAAGCCTCATATGGATTTTAATGGAGCCTCTACTGGTTATGGTGAAACCCTGACCAAACTTGTACTTGAAAATCTCTTGAAGAAATAAATAAGAATGATTTTCCATGCTTATATGTTGTATCATGTGTTAACTATGAAATTGGGTGAATATTGTCTAGTGAATGTTTACTTTCCTAGCTTGTTGTCTATGTTTGCTCACCATTATGTAGAAAAGACTACTATTACAGGTCATTGTTAGTGTTTTACTTTGTATATACATGATTTAGAAGTGGAATTTCATTAGTTATACCTTCAAAATGTCATATGTAACTCTCCTAAGTATTTTAATGTACTCTTGAGCCTCTCAATGAAACACTAATGTGATCGTCATGTCAAGGTTGTAGGTTACGTGAAAAAAATGACTTCCTTGCCTCAAATAGTGTATGTTCAATAAAGTAGAGGACTAATGTTATTGGTGCATCACCTCCTTTAGGATATAAAACAAAAATAATTTCCATTTTATTAGCAATCAAATAGGTTAGTGATAGTTGGGTGAAGCGTCAAGGGAGCTAGCCCAAATCTAGAGGTTTAGTCTACTTATAGGTCACCCACAACCTGGGAATAATCACATTGTGTAGCTCAAGTGAGGGATTGAAGAAACCCTCTCAAGGGTGAAAATTTGAGCTATAATAGTTCTATCACACTTTGTGGGACTAAAATTGAACAAGGTTGTCCAAGATTAATGCTGGTCTTGGCATATTTGTAGATGTAGCAGCCTCATTCATGTAACATTTGGTGACTCTACCAAGTTATAAACTCTTGGTTACAGACTAGTAAGCCCATTTTTCATCCCAAATATGACTACAAGATTAAAGGCTAAAGGTATTTCATTTGAATTCATTGAGCAACCTTTATCTTCAGTCAAAATAAAGAGGTTCCTTTGTACTCTTCCTTATACCAAGTCTCCTAGAAAAAGGCTTCATTTTCCCTATAATCCAAGTTTTCACAAAGCTAGTAGGATGACTAGAAACCTACCTTTTATGGATTTAAATGGAATATATCCACAAAATATTTCCCAATATGATGGAATCTCAGTGGCATCCATCAAGAGTGTCCCATATTTTAGTGGAGAGAGTACTATTACACCATTGAGCATATAAGAGATATGGATAACTTTTAAAATATCCACAATGTCACCTAAGAGAATGTAGCCATTAGGTTGTTGAAAATATCCTTCAAGGGAAAAATAACCTTAGCCCCTAGTTCCATTGATTCATGGGATGAATTAGGAGAGAAGTTGATAAAATAATTTGAGGATAAGAGTGATCATCTTTCCCTAGATGAGCAATTGACCACCAAAAAGAAAGCCCCTCAAGAATTCATGCAACATTTAAATTCTAGGTTACAAAAGACATGGGATATAATTATATCTCTTGTGAGGCCTATCCAAAACTATGAATTCCTTTAATATCACATATAAACTCATATAAGAGACATGCATGCGAACATATATTATTTATGAAGAATGTGATGAGCTTTTTGAAGTAAGTTCTGATTTTACTTTTCAAAAGGTTGCATTGGGAAATTATATTTTGTATATGGAAGATGATAATGTTACATATATAGTAAATCATGGTAGTCACAAAGAGGATGTATTTATACTTACCAAATAAGAATAAATTCATGAGCATGAGACTCAAGGAGGATTTGATGATATGTGGCAACATTATCATGCCATAATGCATGAATTTGAATAAATGATTGTGTTTTCACCTCCTCAAAAGAGATATGGACATAATGATGAGGTTAATGATGGGTCTAATAAACATAGAAAGGATTATGAAATTGATCCAAAACTCAAAAGTTTTGATTGACAAATATTTCAAGAACACATTAACAATGAATTCTTTGAGAAGAGATTTTTTATTACTCAAGAGTGCAATACAACTATATGCTTATCTCTGGGAAGAGATGTCTAATTTTCATTTTGGGTTACATATTCATTTATACACATTTTTAAAGTATGAGGATGTTGAAGGTGACCATGTTTTCCTCATTCTTAGCTTTCCAACGGTTTAAATGGGGAGTCAATTGGAGCTACGGTGCAAAAGTTATGGCTCCCAAAAGTTCCATCATCAATTGGGGTAAAACTGTCACTCGAATTGTCGCCTGAATTGTTTCCTAGATTATAAATCCATATCAAGCAAAAAATAATGCCAAAAGAATATGATTAGGTCAAGATAGAGCTTAGTGAGAATGATAAGCAACATAGATACCATGCTGATCCTAATCAACTTGTAGATTTGTTTAGTAAATAAGAAGTCAAACATGATGACTCTAGACACCTGATACATCAAATTAATTTGAGGTTTTAAAGAGCCTCATGATCCCTAAGAAGCAGATTGGGAAATGCCAAGTGGGCAAAAGGAAAAGTAAGCAGGATCCAATGTCAAACAAGTTTCAAAGAGGTCTACATGAACCATTCAAAAGAGATTCAAAGGATATGCTAGAATCTAATAGGGATTTAAATAATGGTAAGCCACTAGATCACTTTATTGAGCAAGTTGGCATTGATAAACACTCATCCTATCCTAGTTTATTCTCATGAAGCAATAAATACTCTAAAATTATTGTTTTTAATCCTAGTTGGGTTTAAAGAGCTGCTCTATCACCTCAAACATGTTTTGAGGCTTTGTATATAATAGGTTAGTGTTTAGTTTTTCCTAAGTGTATATGACACATTGTTTTTTTGTGTGGTTTATCTTTCCTTTCCTCTAGGTGATTTTGGCACATAGGTGTGTTTGATTTTGTCTTGTTATTGTGTTTGGGTGTTTGGTGTGAGTTTGTAGAGGTTTTCAGTTTCAGTTGGTAGCGTTCATGAATCCATAACCCAATGGAGGTTTAAAACAACTGGTCTATATGCATAACAAGCATGCATTTCCAGGAGGTTACCAAAGATGCTAGCCAAAATTTGGCTATCATAGATTAGTTCCACAAAAACTTGTCTAGTCAAGCCTTCATCTTGATGAATAATCTTGTAAATCCTTCATAAGGCATGTTTAGCATATTTTAAGGTAATTTTTACAAGTTCAAGGTAAGTGTTCTTCATAATATCATGATTTTCTAGTCATGAATTGTCTTAGTCAAGTTGTTTAAAAGAATGTCGAAAGTTTAGAGGTCTTTATTATGTCATTTAACTCATGTCTCGATCATGTCATGCTCCCTTGGTCTGTACAAGTGATTTAAAGAAGTAAATTATTCTTTAATAACATTATAAATCATTTTGAAGTGCTTTCTTGATCATTTGTAACATTTAATAAAGAATATTGTAAGAAAGTGGCCAGAAGCCTACAAAGGATATATAATTCTAGATGACAGACTATAAGCCTAATTGAAGAACCTCAAACCTATCTATCTAAAACATGAAGAAATGTGAAAATGTGTCTTGATCATGACATTAAAAATGATGCAATAATTTTTTAGAGCTAGTGAAAGTGTTTAGTCCTTTCATGATAGAGAATAATCATTAAAAATAAAGCATTCTCAAGCCTAATAGGTGATAGGCCTAAAAGGGTCATTTACAAGCCTGACCTTGAAGAATGGGGATTTTATGAGAATATTGATGTGGATATGTAAATTAATTATCTTGGAAAGTTGGGAGGACTTGGGTGTAGATTTCCATGAGGTTTAGACTTGGAGGAATAGGAAGAAAAGCCCAAAAATAAGTTGTTAGGGTTAGTTGTGCAAGAATGCTTATAAACCCTAGCAATGGGTTCATAGATGTTTCAATGAAGATGGGAAAGAGGATGGAGAGTTAAATAATTTGAAAACCTCATGAGATGTTTTAAAGACCCTAAGGATAAGTTTATAACTCAAAATAAGCACTCCTACTCCTTTTTTCTCACCAATTCCTCTCTCTTGAGCTCAAGAGTGTAGGCCTATTTACCTATGAAACATCTTCTCCACATGAGAAAATCCATGAATAAGTGAATGGGATTCATACATATTTGGGATAATTGAAATGGTTTATCCACTCAATATCCATGGAATTAGTTTATTCATCTAGGTCCCCAACTCTATGAACAATCGTTAAGAGTGGGAGAGCCTTAAACCCTACCTAAACCCTCCATAATGACTTGATGGAAGATTTTGATTGTATAAGTGACTAGTATGGATTGATAGATCCATAAAATGATATGAATGAACTTCATGACTCCTATAATTAACTATATGAGCATAATATTGACATGAGTGAGCCATTGTTGTACAGAAAATGGTCAGAAAAGAGGGTTGCAAGCTCATTTGGAGAGCAACTAAAGTTGGTGCATGATTAAACTTAGGTAGGGAGGTATCATGAGTTTGAAAATAGATCATATGATCCTATTTGATATATTTTACATACACTATAAGGTGATTGATGGGTTTTCAAACCATTATATGGAGTAAAAGTTGTGATTGTAACATTAGTTTGTTCAAAGGGCCTGATTACAGGTCATTAAATGGTCAATGAAAGAATGAATAGATCATAAGCATCCTCATGAACATGTTACCAATATTATAAATATTCAAGGCATAATCTAATCTAGATCTGGATCCATGAAATGAGAAAAGGATATGAGATTAGTCCTCTTTAAATTGTATAAGTGACACCCTAGCTACAAGGTGACTTCCATGGTTGAATTCAAACTCTCTAGTCTGATATAAGAAGTATATAGAGTGAAAAATTGAGATGAATAATCCCATGATTCAATCACTATATATTTTTTGAGTAAATAAGGTCTGATGGCAAGAGAAAACTTGAAAAGAAGCTTGAGATTCAAGTGCAGGTTTCACTTGATAAAAAGGCATAAAATAGATAAAGGTTGGCATAGAAGTTGCTCAACCATACCAAGTGTTAGCTAGAAGACTTGTAACAGCCATTTAAGATGTAAAAGTGTAGCCTAAATTTAAAGGATTTAGATTCAAGAAGTTAAATATGGCTAAATTAACCTCCGATGCCACTCCTCACAAGGAATCTCACCAATAATTGGTCATGAAGTTCAAGAAAGAAGATGACAACTCATTCTCAATGGGATTGGTTTAAATATTATCCTCTTTTGTAATTGTTTTGATGATGAATGGTCATGATGAACTTTATATGACATATTCTCTCTCTTCTTCTCTCTTCTTGTTATAAAACAAGCCTCGAATGGATTTGAATGGAGCCTCTACTAGTTATGGTGAAACCCTGACCAAAATTATACTTGAAAACCTCTTGAAGAAATAAAGAAGAATGATTTTCCATTATTATATGTTGTATCATGTGTGAACTATGCAATTGTGTTGATCTTGTCTAGTGAATGTTTACTTTCCTAACTTATTGTCCATGTTTGTTCACCATTGTGTAGAAAAGACTACTGTTACAGGTCATTGTTAGTGTTCTACTTTGTATATGCATGATTTAGAAGTGGAATTACATCAGTTTTACCTTCACAAGGTCAGATGTAACCCTCCTAAGTACTGAAATGCACTCTTGAGCCTCTCAATGAAATACTCATGTGATAGTCATGTTAAGGTTATAGGTTATGTGAAATAAATAACTTCATCACCTCAAATATTATATGTTCAATCAAGTATAAGACTATTTTTATTTGTGCATCACCTCCTTTAAAATTTAAAACAATACCCTTTTCTATTTTCTTAGCAATGGAATATTTTAGTTATATTTGGGTGAATCATCAAGGGAAATATCCCAAATCTAGAGGTTTAGTCCACTTAGAGGTCACCCACAACCTAATACTAATCCCATTATATAGCTCAAGTGAGATGGTTTGGATATCCCCTCTCAAGGGTGAAAATTTGATCTATAAAAATAATCATGGTAAAATTGGTCCTTAAAAGGTAAAAAAAACTCAAATTTTGATTTGCATGGCTAAGAGTTCGTTTAACATGCACATGTAAGCACCTATGAATTGTCTGTTATGTTTCATTTTTGAAAAAAGAAAGATAACTTAATTTTTATGAGAATATATGGAGGAATGTCACTCATTGAGGGTGGACTATGGAGAAAACTTATAATTTATTTTGAGAAGTACATGTATGAGTAGCTCATTACATTAAATACATTATACTATTTAAAACATTCACATGTTCATTTTAAATTTGGAATGTTTTCCTTACCAAGTTCTTGTCAGATGCGACAAGATGGATAGAAGAGGAACTCTATGTTGAGAGAAATATCCAAGCATAATTTGAATGCTAAGGTATAATAAATATGGCAACATGTTGGTTTATTTCCTCTCCATGTAAATTTAGAATTATATCGTGTGTAACAAGTTTTCTTATTTATAAATGTGGTAGCATGCATTTTATAAATCACATGATTTAAGGATGGAGGTATAGGTTAATTTTATTAAATGAAAACTATTATAGCATGCCTATGTTGGTTTTGGTATGCACATGATAACCTTAAACAACTATAGCAAGTTTGTAGTATGTTTTTGAATTTTTGCATGCTCATGGAGTAAGGTTACAACTTAAATAAAATAGGTTTGAATATGACAAAAATTGGTATGGCATGTTGTTGGTAATCTTGTTGCATGATCATGAGCCAAGGGTTCTTCCATGGAGAAATAATAAGTGTCATAAGATCAAAACATTACTAAATGGTAAAAAGTGCATCCATGGTGATTAGTACCCACACAAATATTATTGGCTATGATGGATGTATGCTTTGACATCCATGTTCCTTCATTGAATATGTTTCATTCAATGTATATTACATTTGTTTCGATGGAAAATTTTATTCAAAATTTTTGGGTAAATTTATAATTTGAATTGTATGTTTTCAATCAATGTATGTTGCATTATTAAATTGCCAGACCCAAGATAAGAGAAAATTTTAAATGTGGTGATTTTTTTGTAACAACAAGTACATAATGCAATATGTTTCTTCTCTTTTTCAAAAAATTATGTGAAATAAAGAGGATGTTGTTTAAACATATCCTCATGGAGTGTTTCAAAATAGACTATTAACATGTGTATCAAAACAAAAGGGATACAAGGAATATCCACGAGGAAGACAAAGACACCCTAGAGTGAAAGAAATCCAGTTGGTAGAGATTAAAAGGGGTAATGGACTTTGTTTTATCATAATTTTTAATTAATGTGATTATTAATCCTAATTTAGATAGGTTAAATATAATTATATAAAATGCTATGAATTAAATTGTGACAAGAAGAATAAAAGAAAATAATTGATTTTGAAAAAGTATGATCAAATTAAATAAGAATAAAAAATGAAATACTTAGCTATTTACTATCTATATACAGACTGTGTGAAACTGTATATTGACTAAGATAGGTCAATTGAGACTGATTCTTCAAGTGGCATATAGATTGGAACTAAAATAACTATCAAAGGATAGGATCATCCAAACTGGGATATGAACAAATGACACTATTGTCCTAAGTTGGTCTATATTATCCTCTAATAAAAATTTGGGAAATATATACATGATCTATTGTGACAGCTTAAATCACACCCGTGTGTGGAAATTCAACCTTAAAATGCACTCAAAAGACTTGAAAATGACTTCTTCAAAGTTGAAACCCCAATAAGATTTGTAATAGTTGAAAACCTATAAATAGGAAAAAGAGGAGTGTAATGGGCTGAGCTGACCCTAATCACCCCCATAATGACTGATCATTTCTTACGTATCCAATAATACAATGAGTTAAATCAAGCCCAAATATTCTCCCACATAGAGTGATTTATGGAATTGTGCTCCTTTGACTACATGTATGCATCTAGAAATGGATTGAATACTTGATACTACTTTGTTTTAACTTGGATAAAACAATCTCTTGACTTCACCAAACACTACTTCAGATGATTAAAATCATAATTGAGAAGAATAGGGATGCTTTCCCCAATGTGAAATAGTGTAAGTATGCCTTTCTATTGAAATTATTAAGTGATTTACCCATGGTAAAATACATGACTTCAATGTGAGTTTGTATCAATATAAAATTAGAGAACCTCATGCTAACCATCCTAAAAATATGGACCAATATATAAGGGAGGTTTCAAATTTTAAAAAGTGTTTATTATAAGAGTTATGGATAGGATCAACCCATAGGGGGAAAAAACATCAACCACTATTGTACCCTACTATACAATCTTATCATGAAGATAAATATGTGATTTTTAGGTCCACAAATGTTTGTATAGATGCTTGGAGGGGTATTTAACAATTTAGAATATTTTTGTAGGTATAAGATATAAAATTTTTAGAAAGGAATGAGTCTGTATATGTGCTTACGATAGAGTGAGGTGAAAAAATAGGTATAGATTAAGTTCTCAAGTCAATTAAAGTGAAACATGGCCAAAACTAACATTATTAACTATTCGTGACCAAATTTGGGTGACTGCATTTCTCCCCTTTAGTATAGAAATAAATCTACTAGAGTAAATAAAATATATACCTAACACACTTTGCCTGTGGGATAAGTCTCCAATCATGTAAGATGTTCCACATAAAATCCTACAATGATGTAAATGTTGTTAATGCTCATATGGGAACTGAAAATTTGGAATGTAATTTGAATTCAAAAATAACAAGGAAGAAGTACATGTATATGTGTGAAACCAATGTTGCTCTTGTAACTTTTATTGATGCTTCTTTGAATCATTGGATAATTGGTTCTTCTTATGAATCACTTGTAGTAGTTGGTTTCATAGCTAAACTAATGCCGAGTTTCAAGGTGATCAAGACCCAAATTGAGTTGAAATTGTATAGAAAATACAACCCATTGAGGCACACATAAACCTCAATTTTCATTGTTGGTATTTGTAACCCCAAGATGTGAAATGGGTTAAAATCCATAATCAATTCACAGGTAATAATGTTAGAGGGCCCTAAACCTCTAAGTTAGGAATTATGCACTTTAATTGAATCAACCATTGTAGATGGATTGTATATTCAATTATCACTTTGTTTCTTAGTTCCTGAATGCATGATCAAAATATAATGGAGAACATACATGCTCATATGATGTCTATATATAGTAATTATTATTGAAAATATGCAATGAATCTGTATCTGCACCCTAAATTTGAAAAATAGTATAGTGTGCATGAATTTGTATCATGTCTCCATTGATAAAATAAAATCTATAGTTAAATGTAGATTCATATTTGTAAATTATATTTGAAAATTATGCATGAACATGTATCATGCACATAAAATTGTATGATTTTTTACTTTGTTCTTGTAATGTGAGTGTATATACATGGCATATGCCTCCATAATCTATAGCAATGATTGAATTTTGAACCATTTTAAAACCTTTGAAACTATATTTTTTACTCAAAACTGATTTTTAATCTTGAAGAGGCTTATCTCATGCATGAAAAACCCATTGAAATGCCTCCCTTTTGAGGTGAGGAAATGTATCTTGAAATTCGGTCATCCCAAAATAAAAATTTAACTATATCATGCATAGTAAGATGCAATCATTGACTAATGTAGCATATGTAAAAATTATGTCAACATAGTAAGATATTTACCATTCAAATTATGTATATAACATATGAGGTAAGGCCTATATAAATTTATAAATGAAGCTCATAATCTAAAATTAACATCCTATGCATTAGTTAGTGCATGTTATAAATCATGGCATTCATCAAACTTAACAAGCTCAACAAGAATATAAATAAATAAATATCAATGTTATGTAATAAGGCATAGGGCCGCATATAAGGGGAATGTTCATATGTCTGATAAGTATATATTTACACACAAAGCCAAGGACCACACACAAAGGACATGAATAATGTAACAAATAAAGGACATGTTCAAATTTCACAAAACATAAGGCCAAGGGCCATAAGGAAAAGACATGTTCAAATGTTGTACATACCAAACAATATCTCATAGAAACACTCAAACAATTTTCACATATAAGGGGCAAAGGACATACACAATATATAAGCAAAGTATAATATATTATGTACAAGTAACAAAATTAATAGAACATAAAACTAGAGATGAAGTCTACACCATGTAATGTAATATGATCATATCTTAGCAAATAACATATCCATATACACAATGTAGGAGAAATATGTTAGAAATACATTTATAAAAGAGTATATAGCTCATTAGTATACAAGTTATCAAAATTTAACACCTTTAAATGCTAAAAAATTTAAATAATATTCCCCAACATGGTAAGACATAAGGGTATAGGCAAGTCCAACATATTATCCCATGTAAAACTTGCATGTTATACATAACACTCATGAATACTAGAAAAATACATGTGTGAATGAAAAGTATTATGCTACCTAACAATCATGAGATAAATAACACATGAAAATGATGTAAACTAGATGTATATTCATGCTTAGGTCTTGATTTTGGATTTTTAGAATATTTTGAATGTTTTTATATTTTTGAAATACTCAATTTTTTTTCTATTTTTTACAATTTTACAAACCACAATAATATAAACTAGTGATAACCAAAGGGTTAACATAAGAAGAACAGATAGGAATATACAAATTTTACAACATGTGTCAATGTGAAGTATGCACTGGAAATGATGGCATGACCATGTACAAGCAAGATGTTCCCACTATAGACATATTGTGGCTGAAAGGCATGCAAGGAATATAATAAGTATGCAAAGGAATGATTGTACATCCTTGTATCATCAAATTTACATTTTTCAATGTATGTAACACACATGTATGATAAATATAACAATGAATAGAAATATTTTTCATGAACAAGTACTGTTGTGTTTATTGTAATTGATTAAAATATCAAGAAATTAACAAAATTAAGGCTTTGTGTGCTAAGATTTTGATTTTTACATGAAATAAAAGGTATAGAATAGGATAAACCAAATTAGGAAAGTACTATAAGTTGAACCATTAATATATTGGATGATATTGTCCCTGTTAGAAAGTGCAATTTTATAAGATCAGAGAATGCAAAAATAAAAAAATGGTAGAATATGCCATAATAAATAGTTTTTTTGGATTGTTTAGATCTATAAAGGTGAAAACGAAGAGTCAAGAGGCCAAAAATTTAGTAATATTCAATGAATTAGAATAATTTATCAAATCAATTGCATGTACAAGAGGTAGAATAATAGTATGATGAAACAATCAATAAGCTATGTATAATCAGATTTTTATATTTTTGAATATTTGAATGCCTTTGAATTTATAGAATGTTTGAAAATGCAACATACTAACCAATGATCCCATCAAGTTGAGAGTCATAATAATTTGTAATAAGTGTTTTAAGGATCACATTTAGTGAATGAATAATCCCAGATGTGTATGGCTTCAAATCAGAAAATGATCATGTGATGTAATGAAACTATCTAGATCACTACTCATGTAATCCTGTGAGGGAGGAGTAGCTCTAGGAGATGTAGAATAATTTGAAATCCTATTAGAATATTAGTCCAAATGTTATAATCTTTGAGGAAAATGTTTATATATATATATATGTATCACCAATAATATTGCTTTTGCATTGATTGCTTTTGAGACTTTTATATTTTTTATGAATTGGTTGAATATATATATATATATATATATTTTATCGGTGAAAATTTTGTAAATATATTTTTGTCTTGCATATATGTATTAATTAACTATGATGGTGTATGGGGAGGGAGAGGTACCATATATTTTATAGGGTACTCATATCTGATTCTTGAAATTATAACAATGTGATTGTAATGAATGCACTTTAGGCATATATGTATCATAAAAGGTGCAAAACAAAGATTTTGTAACTAAGGGCATCCTAATATCATGTCAAAGACCCCATTTTTTAGTAAATTTAGAAAATAAGTAGATAATATAGTGGGGCCCACTTGAAGAGGCAACAAATGTGTTCCAAAGTAGTTTGTTGTTTTCCATTAAATGACTTGACACTTTTAGATATTTTTTGTATGTCATGTTATGTATAACCCAATAAATGAAGAAATATTATTGTACATGAATTTTCAGTTGATCCATTATCAACTAGCACATTATGAATGGGTTGTTGATCAATATATGTGCATATTCATAAAACACAAAGATTAGAAGTGTCATCCACTATCTCACTATCATCAAAAGTAATCATAGGATGTGATTGACTAGTTTGAATAATTATACCAGTAATTACATCTAATGGATGATCATATGACTTACGTGGTGTTTATGCATTGTATGTAAGATATACTACTAAATTATCTTTTTTATATCATGATTTGGAAATGACTCACTTAAAATAATCAACTTAGAATTTTAATTTTGTTGAGACTTAGTTTCCTCTGTATGAGTGCCTAGATCCATGAAATTATTGCTAATAAGGTCTTGAATAAGGTGCTTGAGATTGAAACATATGCTAGTAGAATGACCATTGCATTTATGGTAATAAAAAATGCATCATTATCAAAATATTTACCTTGAGTTTTACTCATATATATATATATATATATATATATATATATATATATATATATATATATATATATATATATATGAATGGTGGATGTAGAGTAATGAAATTGCACTCAAGTAACATTTTTAGAAATTTATGAGGAAGTTGTGGTAATATATATAATTTTCTTCTTGGTTGATCTCAAAAAATAATCTTATTATAAGGTTGAGAAATAACATCTACTATTATTTTTGCATCAAATTTAGTATATGTTGTCTTAGATTTGTAAGATGGTTTACTTTTAAACTTCATTATGGAATTATATGCAGGTACATATTTGATCTTGTTCAAAGGAACAATTTTTAATTATCTTTTTCTTATTATAAGATAAAGTTCCTCAAATGATCTGATTTTTTTTAGATGATTGACTCATGCAATGGTGCAAGTACTTTTTAAAAAAAAAATCTTTTAATTCATTATGTACCAAATTGTTAGTCATTTTGGCAAGCATGGTATTGTAAAAAAATACATAATCACTGATAGTTCGTTAGCTCCTTGATTAAGTTTATAAATTTGTGCATAAGAAAGTTTTTCATCAATGCCAATAGAAAAATGCTTAATATACTACCAGGCTAGTGGATTTAATGCTTCATATAATTTAATATTTAAATCATAAAACCAATACAAGGTGTAATATTTTAGGGTTTTAGAAATAACTTAGTTAAAAACTTATCATTGAAATCATAATCCAAACATTTTACATGAAAAGATATAATATGTTGTTCTGGATCTCCTTTACCTTCATATAATTAAAGTTTAGGAGCTACAAATCCTCCATGTAAAGGATATGATACAATATAAGGTGATAATAGATTTTGAGTAGTGTTTGTGAATCCATTGATTCACTAGTTTTTAGTATACCTTGATCCAACTACAACACCTTAGCATACAAAAGTGAAATAGTTTTCATAATGGTTTGTGTAATAGACAAGGTACGTGGTGTAGTATGTATAGCTATCAAATGTCTTAAGTGAGTCTTTTGATTAGGAATGAGAATAGATATATGTTGGAAGACTTGAACTACCACTCAAATTCAATGGTGTAAATGTAATAAAAATATCAATAGTGGAATTGAAAACACCTTTGATAGGAGTAAAAATATTTTTCTCAATGAAATATTTTTTTCTTTCGATGTTCGAGCATGATCATGTTTATTTTTTTATTGTTAAGCTAAAAATAGTAAAGATTCAATTTCATTTGGATGAGCATAAATATATTCACCAAATTATTTCACATTAATAGGATCAAGTTTATTGTTCTTATCTAAATCAAATTCATGGGTCTTGTCAATTTGTATGGTCATAATAAGTCCATCAAGAGGGTGTAAAGTAATCCTATATCATATTGAATGTACAACCACTCTTGTTCACATTTCATGCTTAATTTTATAATATTTTACATTAATAATGTTAGTGTTTTAGCTTGTTCTTTGATTTGTTTTATTACATGCGTATTAATGATACTGCTTATTATGGGAATACATGTAATAAATTTTAGGAAAGTTTTATGTAAAAATTACTCATCCAATATAACCATATATTTGTTGTAAATGAGACTAACAAGAAAATTATATGTAGATTATTAAAAAATGTATTTTGTTGTGTATGAAGATTAGTAAATTACCCTAAAATCCAAGGTCACATTAAATAACTTTGAGCATCAAATATCAGATCTGAGGTAAAAATAAAGTGAGCTTTCACTATCAACAATTAAATTTAAGGTTGAAAATAAGTTGGTTTAGTGTCATATTTTAGATCCAAGGTCAAAAGAAATTTCTTCCAGTGTTAGATCCTTAGGAATTTATCTAAATCCTAAGATAATTTTTTTGAATCAATTCTCAAATAAAAAAGTGGGTTCACTAATAATTTTTATCATAATTTTGAATTAATGTGATTACTAACCCTAATTTAGATAAATTAAACGAAAATAAAAAAATGTTGTGAATCAACTTGTGATAAGCATAATGAAATAAAAATACTAAATTAGACAAACTAAGATAGAATGAAAAAAAACTAAAAATTGAGACTTAGTTGTTTGATATTTGTATGCTGAATGTGTGAAATTTAAAAATGACTGAGACATGTAAAAAAACACTGATTCTACAAGTGGCACAAAAAATAGAAGTAAAACTATGGAATGACATGATTTTCCCAATTGGGATAGGATTGAATGACACTATTGTCATGAGTTGGTTGATTTTTTCCTCTGCTAAAAATATGGAATCAAGGAACAATAATTATAAAAAACTTAAGTCATATATGTATGTGGAAATTTAACCATATAATGTGTGTGAAAGACTTTAAAATAACTTATCCAAAGTTAAAATCCTAATAAGATTTGTAATACATGAACATTTAAAATTAGGAAGAGGGTGGAGTGTAATCAGTTGAGCTAACCCAAATCACCCCCATGATGATTGGACACTACCTAAATATCAAATATTTTGAAGATGGAAATCAAACCCACATATTTCTCCCACTTAGAGTGTTGTTTGTACTTGTTATCATTTGGATACATGTATGCATCTAGAGATGGCTTGAATACTCGATACTGCTTTGATTTATCTTAGATAAAATAGAATTTTGACATGGTAAAAGAATGATTCAGATGAATAATGTCCAATAGTGCAAGTGTGTTTGTATTCAAATTGTCAAGTTATTTCCTAATGGTATAATATGTACTTAAATGTGCCTTTATATAAATCTAAAATGGGAAATCCTCTTGCTATCTATTTTAAAAATATGGAACACTATCTAAGGGAGGGTTCAAATTTGGAAAGTGACTATGGGCTAAGGATAAGATCAACCCATAGGGGATGGAAACATCTACCACTCTTGTCCCTTGATTGTTAATCTTATCTTGAAGGGAAATATATGACTTTCGAGTCTAGGTATGTCTATACAAATGTTTAGAGGGTTTTTTAGCAATGTATAAAATTTATGAAGGCGTAAGATATATTTTTTTATAAAGGAATAGATATTCATAAGTGATTTTGATAGAGTTAGGTGGTGAAATAAGTATATATTAAGTGCTCAAGTCAATCAAACTTAAATAGGACCAAAAATGACATTATTAAGTATTCATGACCAAATTTGAGTGATTACAAACTCTTCAAAACCTTGGGTTTTTAAGTTTCATTATTTGGTAGGTACTCTCTCAAATAGAAGAGTAAGGTATAGTCTAAAAGGATGATAATAGTAATATCCCACTTGAGAAGATATAAGGCAAATCCTCATATTATTTTTATGGAGATTTTTTTCTAACCAAAATCCTTCAAATTTGTGTCATATGATCATAAATTTGGATAAAAAATATTGTCCAATTCAGTTGGTAAGGTAGTCAATTATAAAACATGGTTATTCACTACACACCAAGTCATTTAAAATAGATATTGTATATTGTAATGGTTTAAAAACATATGGTTGGCATCAAAATTAATTTTATAGTACATATTTAGATTTATCTCAAAAATTTATGTAATTTAAAAAATGAAGTGATTTTGAGTTCATATGCAAAATTTATGGCCTCAAAAGGTTATATTACTTTTCATGGTTGTGAAACTATTGGTATATGTAGGTGACATTTTTTCAACCACCTCGATAGTTTTTCAAACCACCTTGACAGTTTTATCTTTAGTGATAATTTTGAGAATACCATGTTGGTTTCAGCTTGTATATAGCGATTGGTTTTAATTCAAAGGAAGTCAAAGGGAAATAAGGTCATTTTAAATTTAGTTTCTAATTCTTGGGCTTCTTGTGTGATCCTAAGGAGTGTTATCATTAGTTAAAGCATCCACTTAATGTTTAGTGTATTTAATAATTTTTTTAGAGATGTATAGTTGATAGCAGTGGAAGAATAGTGAGTGAATGGGAGATTCATGAAGTGTAGAGAAGGAATTAAAATGCAGAGCAGCTTTGATTTGAATAATACAAAGCTAATATGTCTAATTTTAGTAATCTCTCTTGCTAAATAGGTAAGTCATCCACTAAATAGTGCATAAATCATTATGAGAGTAGAAAAATTTAGAGGTTGGTGTCCTTGTAAGCCTAATAAGGAAAAAATGTGTAAATTTATGAGCATAATGTAGATGAGGAAGAATGGATTCCTTGTTGGAGTTTTCTCATATTGAGTTTCCCTAGTGTATGTCTTCTATAGCTCTCTTTCATGTTGTGTATGTTTTCACTACTTGAATATTTTCAATAATTGAAACTAGTGTAACACATCAAACACTTAAAAGAGATCAAGAATCATCTATCAAAAGCATAATAATTATTCTTTAATGAGATTCAAATTGTTTTTCCACTTATATATAATTATTTCAATTGTAGTTATATATGGAATAATAACATTCTTAGTATGAGAAGGGTAGTATGAAATGTATGTAGCATGTTGGAATTGCATGTGAAGGGTTGCATATTATTTCGTATGCTCAAGATGATATTAAAAAGGCTAGAATATGTATTGTTACAACATCTTGGGTGTTGTTTTATGGCATATAAGTTGGGGACAACTCCTTAACTGTTAGGGATTAGCTTTTACTTTGTCTAGGTTTGGGTATTTACCAAGAGGTAAATAGCATATCGGTTAGTTAGTTAGTATTTGGTTAGTCAAATATATTGTGATAACAATATATTGGTTTAATAGCTTATTTGTTATTGTGAGTTATTCATAGGGATTTGGGTGAGATTTTGATGGAGAGATAATCTCCATAATTATAGGAATGACATTCCTATAAAGTTGTATTATCCTGATGAATAATATATGCAGAATATTATTATCAATGTTTAAAATAATTGTCTGTGTTCACTTGATTATTCCAGAATGTTTTTCCATTAATCATACTCTGATCTAAACCAACCCCATCATCTAGTATCAAAGTGAGAGGTTCCTTTAATGGATCAATCATTTATTTGTAGGGGCAAACACAATACTTGTCATTGCCACCTCAGATGATATTTGAATAATTTGAATACAAATTATATATATGATAGTTTAATTTTGTTACAATGAGATTCCTATGAATTAAAATAAATTTAATTCTATGCTTACAAATAATATAGTATGGTAGATCTATACGTAGCAAAAGCATGGGAAACCATATCTAATGGAGACAATCGATCCACGTGACTACAGATTGTATATGCTAAGCAAAGTGTTCTAATTCCTCTATTGACCATTATTATAAGTTTTGTGTTTTTCTTTGTGTGGGAGGAAGTCCAAGATTTGCTATCTTTTAGGCCTATCACCATTTTTGTTATTGTATGGTTTTGATTGCATGTTTACAACATTATTTTTTTCACATTCAAGCTCCACATTCGATGTGAAGAACCACTCAAATAGCTCAAACTTCCATTCAATTATATCATGTTTGAGAATGACTCAATCTATATCATTTTCAATAAATTTATGCTAATTATTTGCATATGATAGTGTGATAAGCTTCAACACTTCAATCTCAAACAACTGATTACCATGATTCTTATGACTAAGGTTATGCACCAATTTATTCATTGCCTTATTTTGATCCACTAGATTGTAGATCACCATTCAAAATTAGGAGGATAAAATTAAATAAGATATTAAATCAAGTGGCTATTCTTATGTATTGGGATTTTAATCCCTTGACACACACAAGTATCTTTGAGCTGCCTACCTATATGATGTCCACATCGAGTCTATAAGCACAACCAATTCCCTAATTGCCTCACAAATTATTGAGCCAGATCAGTATAAGAAATTATATAATGTTGCAAGCACAAGTGCAATTTGAGTCCAAGTCTGAGTTCTCAAAGTTTATGCATTTATTATTAAGTAGTTGCATTAGTTTTTAAAAAAAAGTTATTTGTATTTCATATTTTTTAGTTTAGAGTAATTTTTAAGCTTATTGTCTTTAGAAAGTTATTTTTAAAAATCCTTTGTTAGCTTGATATTTTTTAGGTGGTATATAATCTCTTAAATAAAAAGGGTTAATAGTGGAATGTGTAGATTTTGTCAAAAAGGTAATAGGTTATTAGTGTCATATAGTATATTGAGTTATATTGTCCGAATAAAAATGAGTAAAGTTATTTTATATGTCAAAAGTCAGTTTTATGTCAATAAAATGTGTCAAAGTCAAATTTTGTGTATGGATGCATTATCACTTGTATGCAACATCTTGAGTCAAATGTCAAAAGTGTCAGTATTATGGGGGATCTCTCCTCAAAAAATTAAATCCAAGCGACATCGACATACTAGATGAGTGATCATGATCAAATAGAGGATGGAGGCATAGGAGGTTAGAGGTCTTTCAATGACCTCTCGTCAGTCACTAGTGATGAGGCCCATAATGATTTGATGATTTGTGTGTGTGTGTGTGTGTGTGTGTGTGTGTGTTTCATTTTTATTATGTATTTGTAAAATAAGAATAAAAGAATATGTCTATTCAAAGTAATTTAATTTATATGCAAATTTCAAACATATTTCCTTGATGTGAAAACATAGTGAAAGGATAAAAGCACTAGTGTAAGACAGTCATGGATTTTGAAATGGTTCATAGTAATCCAAAAAATTACATAAGGTGAATAGGTTGATGGGTCCCTATTTACATCCAAGTTTATGGTAAACCTATTGAAAACCATGGGAGGATTGATGAGGAGTGCCTTTATTTTATATCAGGGTCATGAGTCACATAGTTTGGCATGCCACATGGAGCATACTACAGGTGAGAGTGTTAATGTTTTTGCACCATGTAAAAACTAAGGGGGGGGGGAATGTTAGGTATTAGCTTTTACATATGTGCAAGTTTGGGTATTTACCAAGAGGTAAATAACATATTGGTTAGTTAGTTAGTATTTGGTTAGTTGAATATATTGTGATAATAATATATTTGTTTAATAACCTATTTGTTACTGTGAGTTATTCATAGGGATTTGGGAAAGAGTTTGATGGAGATATAATCTCCATAATTATAGGAATGATATTCCTATAAAGTTGTATTGTCCTGATGAATAATATATGCAAAATATTATTATCAATGTTTAAAATAATTGTCTGTGTCTGGCTCAATTATTCCAGAATATGTTTACATTAATCATACTCTGATCTGAATCAACCCCATCATTAACTAGTAAATGATTTATTTTGGTGAAGCTTAGTGTAAAATATCCACCTAATTTACTGATCATATGAAATGACTAATCATTATTTATAAATATAGTATTTTTTATTTTAATTATTGTACAACAATACCAAGGAGAAAAATAAAACATTTAAAACATCAAATAAATTATTCTACTCCTTAACAATGTTAGACAAAGATAAAAATAAGATTTTGACTAAATTTATAATTTTTACATGATTAAAAAATATTCCATTATTATAAATGTGGTCTCTTACTAGTTTCTAAAAAAAATTTAAGCTAATCATAATATACAATAATTGTTAAATATGAAAAAAATTGTTTTTTTTTTTTTTTTTTAAAATATTTTTTTTGTGATATAAATCATCCTTCTACACCTATTTATTGAATATCTTATAGTTGTTATATACTTGGTTAGGGTATGTTCTATAAGGATTCATTAGTTTGAATAGTTTGAAAGCATTCTTGTAACAAACCTTGTAATATATTGGTGTTTGAAAAAATACAAGATTCATATGTCATTGCATTGAGAGAAACATGTGTAACTAAAGTTACCAACATATAAGGTCATAATGCTAAGATCTTGACCTACTCACAAACACTTATAATTATTTTTAAGTCTATCATTATATTTTTTATGGATACATATACACTTTAGCAACCTTGAATTATTTGAAAAAATAATTAAAATATTATGTCAAATATACGAATAAAATAAGTAAGTTGACCTTAGTACAATATCAGTTTCAAATTGTGATAGTATAAATATGGAATGTGATTATATTGATAAACTAATTTGTAACATGATTACATGATATCACATAATGCAAAAAATTATCTCAATTTTATAACTGACAGAAATGAATGTGAGTAAGATCTACTAAATTTAGTAACATATTAGGCTATAATGATAACATATTTAAATCTTGTTGGGGAAAAAACATACAAATTATTTTCAAGCTTGGGACCATGAAATGTTTTCTTAGAAATAATTTTAGTATTAGTTTTATTTTCTACTTAATTATTTAAATTTCGTTGGGCAAAAAACATATAAACTATTTTTGATCTTGGGACTATGAAATGTTTTTAAAGAATAATTTTAGTTTTAGTTTTATTTTATATTTAATTTTTTGACAATATATTTTGAAAGAAGAGTCCGATTTTAATGCTATTTAAACCATTGGAAAAACTATTCATATAAATATAATTTTATAATAAATTTAAATGATATTTATTGTAAACAAATATCTTATTCATATAATAATTTTGGGAGAAAAAAGTGTTAAAAAAATAAAATGCTATTTATAGCTTTATAAAGAAAAGCTCAGGGAAAGTCTAAATTGCATTAATAGATAACTGAAAGGTAGATCAAATAAAGATATTATATGATGGATATTAATTGTTTTGGTAAATGAAACATATGATAAATCATGGATGTTTAAAAAAAAAGTGTTTTATTTACATTCATAGTTTTTTATATTAAGATAGCAATTTTAAAAAACAATAATTTTCATGCAGGTTCTACCATATTAAGTTTATATAAAAGTTTTCATAGTTTTTATTTTTAATAAAAGGTGGAAATTATAAAACTATTATTTTTATCTAAGTAAAAAAATAATAATCTCATTCTTTCATGACTGTTGGGTAATACACTATTTAGTTTTTTGGAAATATATTGATATTTTTTATAGAAATTGTTAGTTTGATATTTTATAATATAATAATTATTTTTATTTGTTTAGGTCCTAATTAATTTGGATGATTGGATATGCAATTCAAAATTTATAATAAATTAGTTTTAACTATATTTAAATTGGTATTTTTATTTTTGATGATATATTTGGAGCCTTGCACTATATGTAACTAAGATTGAATGTTTTTATTAAAGATAAAAGTGAGTTTTTTGAGAGACTCTACCCCTATAAAATACCACCATAGTGGATATTTACATAGAACAAAATATATACAAAAAAAATTAAGAATTTAAATTCACTAGACACAAACATCAAAAAAATAGTACATAAACAACGGATTCACAACTTAGATTACAAAATATCAAGAGTTATCAATGATTTTTATTCCATTCTTCATAAGCTGATGTCCATTCCTTTATCATACTTAAAATTTTTATCTCCAACCCACTTACCAATCCTTATTTTCCAGACATAGAAGCCTCACCTTTAAGCCTCTTCTTGGGAGTAGGATCATTGACACTTGTATTTGCATTATTGAAGAACCTTGATATTATGAAGTTAGTTTTAAGTAGTTGTGAAATTGTTCAAAATAAATTAATATTAGTATGCTACACATAATAATATGATAATAGATATTAAGCCATAAGCTTATCAATTTGTTATTAATAATGATTTTTTTAGATGCAAATACAACTCATACATTGAAATTATTAAGATCATAAATACATAAAATAAGAGGGTATATATACCCATCACTACTATTTTTTGTGTGTTAAAACCTATGTAAATAGACTTTTATGCTATAATAAGGACTAAACAACAATTATATAAAGTTATGGAAATAATCTGGATTCACATCCCAAAATCATGAGGCTTAATCTTAGATTTCATTTTTAAAGCTCAACCTTTATAATTCTATAGAAAACCCGTACATAATAAAAGGAAAGATAAATCCTCACCGAATATTAGTTTTGTGAATTCCTGTATAAACTTTGTAAACTTAACCACAACCCCATATTATTTTGATTGATATGGTCCATCCTTAATTGACTAGTATAATTGTAAATGTTATTGGAGACATTTACAAGTTTGCATAGAAATTCAAAGGAATATATTCCAATCTACAAATATGATGGAAAATGAACTGTTGAAGAGCACATCCTTTCCTTCAAATCAACCTTAAGATTTTTAAATGTAGAGCATGATTTTTTTATTTCTAGGGTATTCCCATTTACCTTTTAATATGCCACATATGATTTATTCTTCAACTTAGTATCCAATTCTATCACAAATTGGGCTGAGTTTGAAAGCATATTCATAGAAAATTCAATAAAATAATGGATCTTATTACCCTATAAAAAAATTAAGTATCAAAATGGAGCCAAATAAGCTAATTATAAGTTTTAATGCTAAGTTATATATAATGTACAATCAAATGCTAAGTTATAAATAATGTACAATCAAATAACACAATCTTATCAACCATGTGTCACTTTAACATTAAAAATGTACATAAATGATCTCAATCCCAGCATTGATATTATTTCAAAATTGTAACCAACATAAATATTATGCCTTTATGTTATGTTTAAGCAATAATAATTGATAGGAAACTTTTCCCTCAGGGAATGTATCTAAATCAAATAGCACACTTGAATAAAAATATTCCTTTATTGAACTCAATTCTAGTATTAAACTAATTATAGTTGGAGGCTATTTATTTTTATCAATAGATTAGAATTTTATAAAACAAATCAATAAGGTGCACCAAAATTAGAACCACTATTTAATTTACATTGTAATAATGTCAAAATGTTTTCCCAAAATTGAAAGACTATAAAATTGGATTATATATAAAAAATAGTTAAAAGATTAGGCAACATTTTCTTTAGCAAAGATAAGCTAAAAATCATATTTTTGAAAATGTAAAGAGAGGGGTAAAAATATAAAAAAATCCATCCATAGATAAATAATAAACCCAAAAAATTAATAAAAATTAATTAATAGATTTTCCAAAATAAGCATATGTGAGTTGGCTTTACCCAATTAATGTAAAGTGCTTACTGCAACTTAATATCATTAACTTGATTGTCTTGAAATTTCCATGGCATTTGAATTTTTTCCTAAGTAAATCCATGGATTTGAGTTAATTCTCAATGAAAATGGTATAGTCAACTCTTCCAATCTTAATACAACCATGATCTTAGAGACATGATCTCTCTTTAAAGAAGAAAATGTGATGGATGAGAATACAAATGAAGTTCATGCTTCCAATACATTAGGATTAGAAAAAAATAACCTTTGGCCACTTCCACACGTTAAAATAATAAGGCAACTCAATCCAATCTAAAGGCCAATAATAATCCTCCTTCACCTAAAGACAATGTGAAACATGTTTATGATAAATGTACAACTCATACATTCAAAGAGGGGTATAAAATTGTTTACGATATGAATAAAGTTAAATTAAACATCGTATTGCATGAGCTAGCCTAAATAATAGAATAAATATATTTTCTCTTAAAATATCTTATTGTAAAACATGATCAAAGCAAACATAAAACATCACATGTAAGTATAGCTATTTATAAATAAAAGAGCGAGGTTTATTATTTCCTTAATACATTGAGGATTTTTTATATAAAAATACGAAATTAGTTAGTTGATTCGAGAGATTAAACCAATAGCATGAATTTTAGAGTGTCTAAAAAATAGGGACTCTACCTATTAAATATAATAAAATATATATTAAATTGGATAAATCTTAAGTTTATATGGTAGGAGACTTGAACAATGTTCATGTGTAACTAGCATTCAACCTTATAATTTTAAAAATTCATACATATCCATGTTGTTGACATACCCAAAACCTATGGAAAGCTTTTAAATAGATTTCGGTCAAGATATTTTAATGGATATATGGCCATTGATTTTTCACATATGTATTTATGATGAAAAAGAGTGAAAAATAATATTTAAATAGAAATTGGGCCCAAAAATAATCTTACCATAGTCTTATACAACCAAGGAAATGAAAATGTTCAAACATTATCCAAAGAAATTGGTTTCAACAAACTACCCATAGAACCCCAAGACAAGGCTAAAAATTAAAATTAAAAGAAAGTAAGACTTATGAACTTTATACTCAAATGGATCAAGATTCAAACAAGGCTCCAACAAGAGTGATTTTATTATTAAGTTGCAAGGAACAAGGTATATCATTTACTATCACTTTCATTTTCCATGAACTACCAAATTTTCTAATTATGAAATATTAGTTTTAGGTTTAAAATTTGATTAGGTTAAGGAGTTGAGATTTTACAAGTTTTTTGGTGATTCAAATGTAATTTAGTACAATTATTTATGATTGAGAATTAATGGATTTTTTTTATGTATTCGATATTACTTCAATTTTTTATTATAAAAATTAAATTGTTCATTCTTCTTAATATTTTGTTATAAATTTGTTTCCATATAATGATTCACAATTGCATAATTTTTCCATTAAAATGGTTTTTTGTCCCCTTTTTATTAACAATGTGAATAATTTATAAGTGTTTTTTTATGACCAAAAGATAATATAATTTATTAACAACACAAAGGCACCATTTGAATGTCATGTCCTAAATGAAAAGGAATGGATTAATTTGGAAGAAGATGACCACATGAAAAAGAGTTGGATAGTGAATGGATAATGAAGTGAAAAACAATAAAAATTCCCAAGAGACTGTTCTCTTTAGAGATGATGTTTTATTTAAATATACATGATGAAAATCATATTCCACATAATTCTAATGTTAAAAATATCCGCACTTGTCAATTTGGGTTTCCTTGAAAGTAAAAAAATGTGAATATTAGACTTGATTATTTGGAAGAAGAAAAGGTACGTCTAAATTATTTGAATTTTGAGATGTCTTAGCATAATCAAATGAATATATTTGAATTTTTAATCCAAGGATCATAATGCACACAATCCCATTGAAATTAGATGACAAGCCATTTAGGCAAAGGAAAAAGCTTGTTAACTTGGTGCTTAAGCCCACCATTTATAAAGAAGTTAAAATTTTGCTTTCAACCAAGATTATTTTTCCTATGAGGCATTCAACTCGGGTTGCACATATTGTGCCAAAGCATAAAAATAATGGGGAAATCAGATTTTGTATAAATTTTTTAGACCTCAATAATGCATCAAATAAAGACAATTACCCATTATCATATGTATTTGAAGTTTTCCATTGAGATGATGTATTTAATACATAGATTTTCAAGTTATAATAATGTTTTAGTAAACAATGAAGAATGAAACCAAATTTGATTCACCATAAAATGGGGTACCTTTCCATACAAATAAATGAAATTTGGATTAATGAATGTTTGTGATACATTTCATCATATTATGAATTTCATATAACAAGTCTTATGGGTAAATGCTTTTTTTTTGGGATAGACATCTGGTTAGTGGGACCTTTACTTTATGAAATAGTATATATAAAATATTATTGGCTTGGTTTGATAGAATAACTCCATTAAAGCATATGAATAAGATGTAGAATCCAAATAACAATACCAAAAACTTAACCGTATTCATTATATTAGTTAAAATCTAATGT
This sequence comes from Torreya grandis, assembly GCA_037957365.1. Classification (NCBI taxonomy): domain Eukaryota; kingdom Viridiplantae; phylum Streptophyta; class Pinopsida; order Cupressales; family Taxaceae; genus Torreya; species Torreya grandis. Next base: position 26,938 of record JARHVA010002838.1, on the reverse strand, counting down.
ATTTATTCATTAACTTACAAAACTTGTTTTTACCAGCCATACATATCACTAGAGCCACAAACTATACAAAAAACCAAACAGACCAGGCAATTAGTCCAACAACACCATAAGATTTCCACCCCAACTTAAACTTATCACTTCACTATCCAATAGAGCATTCCCATCCTCCATCGAATCCCACTTCTTATTCTCAATTGCTTGAGATAGAGTATCACCTGAAAAACCTTTCATAGCCTCCTCTGATCCTTCATAAAATAATGGCACCACCCAGTATCTTGAGACCATCTAACCCACCTTGAACACTGGATTTTCCTTTTATTGACACATTATGACCCACCTCAGGAATAGGAATAGTCCCACACAAAGATCCCCAACTAGGAATCTCACAACAAATATCATCTTAGGAGACCTGTGTGCAACTCGCCATGTCTTCAACTTAGGGAAATGGGATTTAAGTTCAACCAAATTTATATGAACCACATGATGCTCACTCTCTAGATCTATCTGACTAGAACATAACCAATCTAGTTCTTTTACCAAGTTTAATAGGGTAACAAATCTAGCCTCTAGAGCCTTGAAAATAGTAGGGGAATGAAACTGAAACCGTATTTCTCTAAAAGAGGAAGATCTTTAAATGGCCTAGATTCAACCATCTCCACCTATAATAGAAAATTCACCCTATAATTAAGAAATACAAAGAAATTTTCCATCTTTCCAACCTAAGACTTATCATAGACTAGTTGATGTGATGGGAAAAGACCATTTATAGGCACTATTCCTAAGTTACTATTCATTGATGAGGTGGTGGACACTATTCATCCTGGTGAGGTGTCCAAAACACTATTCTTGAGTGCTTAGGTGGCATAGGTTGAATTTGTCATGTGGGGCAAGAAAAGAGTTGTAAAAAAGTCACACATACCTCTTTTGAAATCTTATGCTAAGTGGGGAGACATGAATTAGTATTACAGATTGACATCTACTTTTCCCTTCTATCCTTGTTTGAAGGTGGCACCAAATTTGCAAAAGAGACTTCTCCTTAGCTATGATGAATCCATGTGAAGGATGTAGCATGGATTTCTTGGGGAGATGATTTGTACTTTGATGGAGACTCTCCCATGTGAATGGGTGGCACCATTTTGGGCCCCCTTTGTTCCTTTTTTGTTTTCCCTCATACTTTTCTATATATGGTTGTTTCTTGGATTATTTTTAGGTTGGCTAGGTTGGGAATGAGATGATTTTAGAGAATAATCTTAGTGAGAAACTTGAAGAGCCTCCTTGGCTCGTGATGCCAAGATTGATTGTGTTTTTGAGATAACATGTTGAAGCTAGATTATGTATTGATGCATTCATTGAGAATTAATGAGAATTATGAGGTGATTTTATGAGATAAAATTGTGTGTTTTGTATGAGATTGAGTGTAGTATGGATTATTAAATCCGTTATGTGGTTGGAGGTCACATAAAATGGTATCAGATCAAGTTTAATCTTAATGGGAGCAGAGTGTTGAGATGCTAGAGTGAATTGTTTTATGTGTTTTGAAAATTTTGAAGATGAAGAAGAAGATTAGGAGAGTACCACTAGAGAAAGAGTGGGTGAAGAAGTTGAATGCCTAGGATAGATTGTTGCAGTTGCTACTAGAAATATATGAGGAATGTGAAAGTGATGAGGAAGAAGAGATGGTGTGGGAGATGATGGACTCCCTAAGATCAAAGGTGGCTACATTGAAGAAAGATATTTTCACATGGAAGAGTGAAGAGTGCAACCATGGAGAGTTGTATAAAAATAAGGAAGAGAAGAAAATGGTTATATTTAAAGACAATAAGGAGTTGCCATGTGAGCATCCCATAGGAAAAGGAGTCATCATGAAGGAGGATGAAAATGTTATTTTTTTTGAGCTAGATGAAGGAGACCCATTATGTGAAGATGGACATGATTTGATGGAGTTTAAAAAAGAAGAAGATTACAACCAAGAGAATTGGAATGTTTCTTATGAAGAAACATTGGAAGTAGTGGATGTGAAAGTAAATTCACATGTGGAGAGTGTAGAGGATGATAAAAAAACCATGGGATTTGTTGTGGATGGGCCATTGACATCCCATAGTAAAATTGAAGAGCATGTAGAGCATGCTGAAATTGAAGAAGAGGTGTATGTTTCTTGTTAAGAAACTTTGGATTTAGATGATGTGCAAGTATGTGTACATGATGACATAGAGGATGATGAAGATTGTAGCCATGTAGTATGTCATGAGAGTGAATAAAATTGAAGCCATAGGGAGTTTCAAGGAGAGAAATATTGTAGCCATGAAGAGTTACAGATAGAGGTAGAGGAAAGATGAGAAAATTTGAATGTTTCTTGTGAAGAAACATTGGATGTGGTTGTTGTGAAAGTGGGTGCACATGAGGGTGATATGAATAACGATGTTACATCCAAGAGAGGGGATCTATAAGTGATGGTGATTTTTGATGGTATGGAAGATCCAACAGGTGGTTGAATGATGAGTGAAGAAAGATAAGTGGGATTTAGATGGAGGTGGATGGATAGTGTTGGACTTGATCTCACATGGGATAATAAGATGCATGATAGATCATCTTGGTGGAGGAGGTCAATTTACAATGGTGGGTTTCATCCCATAGGTGAATGGAATGAGATATGGTTAATCCTTTGGTAGAGGAGGATGGTTTCAAGGCCAGTGTGTAGATGCTTGAAGTGGATAAAAAAAAACAATTATTAGGGTGCACTTGGTGTAATGGAAGGGGGTGCCACGGTCATTACTCTTCATGACCAAAAGAGTGGTTTTACCACTTACCCCATATATGTGATTAATTGATAACATTATATACCTTAGGTGTTTGATGTAGGAGCATCCAAGGGTTTGAGAAATCTTGCATCACCCAAAAATAGAGTGGTGTGTTCATATTAGTGTGCTCGTGTGTTTGTGTGTTCATGTTCGTGTTTGCCTACAAAGCTTGGAGAAAAATTAGGATAACTCATAAGAACTAAGTTATTTTCAATTGAAGGTGAATGATGTAGTGGGAAAACACTATTCATCAATACTATTCCTAAGTTACTATTCACTGATGAGGTGGTAGACACTATTCATCTTGGTGAGGTGTCCACAACACTATTATTGAGTGCTTAAGTTGCATGGGTCAAATTTATCATGTGGGGCAAGAAAATATTGGTCAAAAAGGCACACCTACATATTTTGGAATCTTTTGATAAATGGGGAAACATAAATAACTATTAAATATTTACATCTACTTTTCCCTTTTGTCCTTGATTGAAGGTGGCCCCAACTTTGCAAAAGAGAATTCTCCTTAGCTATGATGACTCCATATGAAGGATGTGGCATGGATTTTTTGACCATTTTTCCTTTGATGGAGACTCTTTCATGTGAATGGGTGGCACAATTTTGGGCCCTTTTGTGTTAGAGTATTGTCAGTGATGTCCCTATTGTGTCTAAGAGTGTTCATGAGGTGTCAAGTATGCTAGAGTTTCTATGACAAAGTGTGCTAAGGTATCTTGTGTGAGATATCTTCATTGATGGATTTTGAGCCATAATTGCCTAGTTTATTATGAGATTTCATTAGCATACATAAGGGCCAAGGATGTATGTGACTTGATTCAAAGTTCTAATAATGTTTCCTTAAGAATATCCTTGTGATGAATATGTTCTTGTGCAAGGTATGTGACATGTTTGAACAAGATGGTATAAGTGAGGTTTGATACATTTGAATGTTTTAGATTAAGGTAAAAATAGGTTTTGAAGGGGCCTCGAAACCCTATACATCAGACGAGATATAAACCTTAAGCACACCCAGGATACGAAATAACCTGGAACCTGCAAAAGCTAGACCAGATTAACCAGGAATCTGAAAATAGCTGACAAGAGCTGGACAAACAGTAACTATTTTTTTTTTACAAGACCGAAGTTTCATGTCTAGAGGGGGGACCAGAGGCTTAGATTTTTTCCTCTTAATAGCTGTCCAACCATCCTCTACCTTAGCTACCTCAACAACCCAGTCCTCAGAAGGCCAAGATCCATGAAGTCCTGTGGGTGATGAAGCCTCAACAAAATCCTTAAGAGAACTAGCCAACAAATGGCTCCTAGGAGAATCCGTCGAAACAGGTGGAGGAACCACCACCTCCTCAGTAACCGGTTCAGAGAGATCACATAATCCAATCTCCACCGAACCTTCAATAGGATCTGTCTCCAGCAGAGTCTCCTGATCCGTCGATACAGATTGGATATTCTTTTCATTATCGTTCTCTGAATCAGTCGAAGCTTCCTCAGGTTGTTTTGCAATATAATGATCATGATCAGCTTCAGACCACCAAGAAGGTGATCTTCTAGATCTGGATTTCCCTGCAGTACACCGGGAAGCAACATGCCCCGTCAGATGACACTTTCTGCTTCGAAAAGGTAACCCTTCAAAATCTAACATTTGCGTCCAAGAACCCCTAGGGGAGTCCAGCCAAATCACCTCAGGAAGGCCCTTAGAAACATCCACCTCAACCATAAGGCGAGCACAGGTCGATCGGTAATACCTCTTAGTTTCAACATCCTCAAATAAAAACTCCCCTATAGCATTTCCGATGGTTTTAAACACCGATTCATGCCATAGATGCATTGGTAAATTAGGGAGCCGAACCCAGACAGGGATCTTATTGAAGGTTTCCGTAACAGGGTTGAAATCCATATGCCACTGTTTGGCGAAAAGAGGGTATTTACCCTGCCAAAAAAAAATTCTGTTGGACAGAATAGTCTTCCTATCCTTAGAAATGTGGAATAAAGCTATAAAAAAACCTTTACCACAAGGATAAATTTCAACATTTCCTTCAATTAGTGGCAGCCAGGTCTGGGAAATCCAGCCATGTAAATCTGTAAGAGATGGCCAGAAGCCACGAAATCTACAAATAGCCACAAACTTTGAAAAGTGCTCTGCCTAATAAAAGATTACTTCAACAGTATCAGGATCTAGATTAACCCTGACAGGATTTAAAGCACTTATAGGTGAATCGCTCAATCTCCCAGCAGAAGCTTGAAGTTTCGCGTCATGTATTTCAACTTCAAAAGCAGCCACGTCCGCATAAGTTCTTCCCTTAGACCCAGGGACAGAGCCAAGAATAGGGGCGCCGTTTGCTAAATCCGTGACAAGAGAAGAACCCCCTTTCGCAACAGAGTGAGCGAACAGGATCTTAGGTAAAGTCTCAGCCACACCAGCCACCGGATCAATGACATCTTGGTCCTGGCACCTGCCAAAAGAGTGTGTTCACACTCGCACCTACGCGCGCTGCGCGTTCAAAATCTCCATGCGCGCGTGTTTCTTTCTCCCCTTATAATTCTGATACATTTGAATGTTGAGTATATGCATGTTTCATAAATTTAATGTATGATGGAAAGGATTAAAGATGTTTGTAGAAGGTTTGAGAATCCATTTTAGGTGATAGGAATAATTTGAAATGCTTATGCACTTGTCTAGGTCATCTTAGTCTACTTATCAAATCAGGCTAAGAGAGCAGGTTAATGACATCATATTTGGCATGTGTGAAGGCCTCATGAGAAATTTGATATATGGATGGAATCCCATATGAGAGGAGAAAATATGTTTCAATTTTTAGGTCCATTATATGTATATATCAAAATTTATTAAATGACAAATAGGGCTTTCAAGGCAAATTTCATCATTTCCATACTTCACCATTTTTCATAAAAATATGACCGTTGGAATTCAAATTTTTGAATTTACAAAGGAAAAATAATCTAAAATGTTTTTCATATAACTTTTGATGATGAATTAAAATAAAAGTGGTATATAAATTAAAGGGAAATCTAGGAAAATTGATTTAGAGGTTTGACTGGTTGTACAATTACATTTATTGTGGTTCCAAGTTGATTGAGGGTTTGACTTTCTTTTGCAAGTGACCCAAGAAGGATGTTTGTGTTTTTTTTTATGGTGTTTGGATGTTACATGGTGAATTATATATTGGAGAATTTTTTAGACTCCTTGAGGATAATTTGTATGTATTTTGGAGGTTTGACCAATCCATCTTTAGTATGAACCATTGCTTACAAGTTGTCTTTTCCTTCGTCCATCATGATGGTCATGGTTAATGAATTAAATTGATACGTTTAAGTTATGAAAAGGTGTCTTGAGATGGTTTTTTTCTTTGGAATATTTATTAGGGTTCATGTGGCATAGACCCATGCACTTGAAAGTGGTCTTGTGTTTCTATTTTGCTTGGTGAAGTGTTAAAGGGATGAATAGGGCTCCATGAGACCTAATGAAGGCTTGAGGACTAATGGAGTGTTCCAAGTGTAAGCGAGTGAAATGAAGTGGTGTATGAATTTTTGAAAATGTAGAGGGAATAAAATATCTTTTGGTTAAGTATCTAAAAAATTTCTCTTATTTATTGAGGGCTATTGTATTGTAAAAGAGTTCACATGTAACGTATGGCTAATAAGGGCTAATGTATTAGGACTAGTTGTAGATTAGTTTCATTTGAAGTATGAATGACATAGAGAGGGGTTATTTAGGATATGTAACATGTCTTAATTTATAGTTTTTTGGTGGTTCAAGTATGTAATGTGCTTTGGTTGACAGGGAGAATTGTTTGAGTGAATGTGTGGTATAAGAGAAGGCCTAATAGGCTTGTTTGAGATTGTTAGATAATGTGAGAATGAAACGAATGGTATGAGAGTTTTCATAAGGGTAAGAGGCCATGTAAACTATCAAAAAATCATGTTGAATAGTGTCAAGGGTCTAACAGTGTTTGTTACAGGTCATGAGCAAGTTAGTTGATTTGTTTCAAGGCTATTATGCCTATTTTGCTTAGGTGACCTAATACAAAGGTTTTGATTGGAAATCAGTTAGAATAACATGGTAGAGGCCATGTGAGGATGATATTCATGTTTATTCATGACTGTATGTTCATCTAAGAATATCATAGTGTGAAGGAGGAATGGCTTCAAGGTCATGAATGAGCATGTGTATGATGGGTGTTTGAGTAAAGAAGAAAAAGAGTTGTTGTATGCCTATGTAAGATGTAGATTTGAGTTTGTATGAACTATAGAAGACCATAATTAGTTGTGCAAGGGAAACAAAGCAAGATGGAGTTTTATATTGTTGATTGAGTGGGTGCTTGATCAACAAAGGGGGTTATAGCCTCCTAGCAAGTTGGTGCTTGCTAAAGCCAAGTGGGTGCTTGGTGAATTTGAGGGGTTGGTGATCCTTATAGAGTGGGTGATTTACTAAAGTCTCTTGGTTATGATATTTTATAGGACTATAGTCCATTTATTTTTAGGGTTGAGAGTGGGTTTTATCTCCCATGAGGTTTTTCCACATAGTTCATGTGTTATGTGCTTTGATCTTGCATTGTTTTCTTTATTCATTGCAATGAATGGTTTATATGCTTCATGAATGCTTATTGAATTTGATTTGATTGTATCACTAATTCACCCCCCTCTCAATGATTATGCTTCTAACACTTTTTTCCTGTTTGTTTTCCCTCATACTTTTATATATACAATTATTTATTGGATTAGTTCTAGGTAGGCTAGGTTGGGAATGAGATGAGTTTGGAGAATAAGATTGGTGAGAAGCTTGAATAGCCTCCTTGGCTTGTGATGCCAAGATTGTATGTGTTTTGGAGATAGATTTTTGAATCTATATTATGTATTGATGCATTCATTGAGAATTAATGATAATTGTGAGGTGATTTTATGAGATAAAATTGTGTGTTTTTTATGCGATTTAGTGTAGTATAGATTGTTGAATCCATTAGTGGTTGGAGGACACATCACCAACATTGAAAAATTAATTTTAAACAGAGCATCCAACTCAGAATTCACTTTCATGCATAGACTTTTCCCAATAAATTCCACTCAAAAAACTTGCTCAATCACATGTGTAATCTCCAAAGGTGGTGCCTAAAAACATATTTTAGACGGTACATAGACACCTGTCTAATGAAACCCATCTCCCTATTTATTCACATAAATTTTGAAAACCAAAGTCTAGACTAATATTTTCACCAGTGCCTACTCTATAACCAGACACCTTCTACCTCAAACCTAGATAGTGTAACTATATGGACTTAAATAGATCACTCACCCCAAACAATGTTGTTGCCTAATCACATTGATTAAACCTTTATTTGGTGCATTTACATTTCCCCATGTTAGGAAATAATGACTACAATAATTAATCACTCTAAAAAATCCTCACATAAGCCCACACCAATGAAATAACATAAAGTATATATATATATATATATATATATATATATATATATATATATATATATATATATATATATATATATATATATATATATATAATCCCAATGTAATCATCCCACCTTTATTTATAATTATCACTCCTTATGTCCTCCATTTGATCAATTCCTATATTAGATAGAAAATATACCACCTTATTAGACCCATAAAATAAATGGCCACCATTCCACACTCTAAAATTAATCAAAAATGACCATGTTTTAATGAGATTATTATTAATATTCCATGCTTTAGCATTCTACTTATTCAAAACCTAAATCACAACTAGAGAATCCCCTTCAATCTCCAGATACTCCACTTCATAATCTATGCCATTTCCAGACCAACCACTAAAGCATGTGCTTTCGCTTCATTATTAGTACCATCCATTAATTTTATACATGTCACTCTAATTAATGAATCACTACAATTATTCACCACACATACTACCCATGATGCACTAGGATTACCTCTATAAGCTCCATCAAAATTTAGTTTAAATTAACCAAATTTATGGGGTTCCCATATGGCACCTAACCTACTACTCTTATTTGACTCTATTATCATAGACCCATTAACTAGGGTAATAATTAAAATTTTTCATTTACCACACAATATCATATCTTATCTCATAAGGTACCCCTTATTTCATTTGACATGAGCTGAGACTACCTCAAAACTCAAGGTTTCCACATCTCATAGGACTGTAAACAATGACATTTATTTGCCTTAAAAAATATGTTGGTTCCTTTCATTCTAAATTGAAAATATGAGAATAGTCAGGCTGACTCTACATACTCTATAAAATAAATGCTTAACATCACCATGTGCAAAGCCAAGAAAGGCTTATTAAGAAAAGTTGGCCAAGCCCATAACCAATTATACTTGTATAAAAACCATGACTAACACCACACCATAAAGGGACATTCAAAAAACAAATGATCAACCATTTCATCCTCAGATTTACACATACAACATCTGGATGGACCTTGAATACCCATCTTATGCAACCTATATTGTTTTAGAATTCTCTTTTGAATGGCCAACCATGTGAATTTGCCTACTTTTTGAAGCCCTTTATTCCCCACAAACAACTTGATCACCCAAGATAATGAAGCATCCATCACTAATTTGATAACCCAAATTCACTCCATAGCACCTATATTTGGCCCAACCCAATGAATCACATCTTTATTTTCATTTATAAACACCTTTATTTTGGCCCAACATCGATAAATAACCCTACCCTGATCTACCAAAATTGACAAATCTATCAAACATTTCCACTTCCAACTAGCAAGACCCTAACTTTAATGAAACTCCATATTGTCATCCATCTTGTTCCCCCCTAGTATATCAAAATATAAGTATGTGCCTCACCCACATTGGGGAGCTCAAAAAGTAGATTATGCCCATTCTATGAATCCAACCAAAAATTAGTCAGCCTCTCATTATTAATAGTAAAAGAAACATGTTCAAAAATGATATGTCTACATTTTAGCAAGAAATTCCACATATTTGATACTTTGGGTGGATTTTCAATAGACGCCATACTCCATGACACCTCCAAACCAAGATATTTGTATAGAAGGATCCTACATCATAGAGAGTCTATTTTTTAAACCATATTCCACACCAATTTCACCCCCAATGCTTGATTTTGAAGCTAAAGATTTTTAATCCCTAATCCACCCATATTTTTTTGTTTGTAGACTCTATCTTATTTGAGCAAAGGAATACTCTTCTTATGTGTAACACCTTGAAAAAGGAATTCCTTCATAATTTTATTTAAAATTTTTGCCACATGATAAGGCAGTTGAAGAACCAACAAACAATAAATGGGTAACACACTCACCACATATTTTATCAAGGTAATTTGACCTAAAAGAGAAATCCAATTCCCTTACTAGGAAGCCAACTAAGCTTTAAATTTCATAATAAATTTTTCCCATAACCAATTGTTTTGGCCCCTACAAAGAGTGGGACCTCATGGTATTTACTTGGAAGTTTACCAACCTTGAAACATAGGGCCATTGAAATCTCCATTTGCTCAGAATCCTTGCAGTTGTCAAAATAGATCTTAGATTATCCTTCACTAACCACTTGAATCGAAGCTTGTTAATATTTTTTCAAAATATATTTCAACACCTGTGCTTCCCTAACTAAATAATTCCCAAATAATAAAGTATCATAAACAAACTGATGATGAGTTAAGCTATCCAAATCATCCACTATTTTGTCCCTAGAAGCCTCCCTTCTAACTTCACTTGATTTATTACCCTACCTAAAGCTTTCACCATGATAGTGAAAATAAAAAGAGATAAAGGGTCCCATTTTATAATACCTTTTGATGCATAAAAAAAACCTGAGGACAACCATTAATCAAAACTGAATATTTAGGACAAATTACACTACTAAAAATCCATTCACACTAATATTTTCTAAACCTAATTTTTTTCCAAAACTTTTATCAAGAAATGCCAATTGACCTGATCATAGGCCTTATTGATATCTAACTTAATAATCATGCCTTTCTATGATTATGTGAGAGGGATTGAATTATATCATGGGATAAAATAATACCTTCATGAATATTCCTTCCTAGCACAAAGCTCACCTAATCTTTGGAAATTAGATAATCCATCACCAATTTGAGCTGATTTGAAAAAGATATAGACCAAAAATTGTACACTAGATTACATAAATATATGGGCCAAAAATCACTAAAAATTACCTGAGACTCTCCATTTAAAAATAGAAATGATATTGACATTAATACCTAAAGACACTTTTATTGTAAAATGAGATTCTTCCACCTTGTTCAACACATCCTTGCCTAAAATATCACAAAAATATTAAAATAAAGCCACAAGAGACCCATATGGGCCCCAATATTTATGCCTTCCCATAGAAAACACTACATCCTAGACCTATTTAAGTGAGAATGGGGCAAGCAGTTGTTCATTTTGCTTTTCCAAGGTCAATTTAGGAATACTCTCTAGGTTCATGTTATAAGTTATAATATTTGACACCTCTTTTCTAGAGAGCAATTTTTTTAAAAAGGCTACAACTTATTCCCTGATTTCAACCTAAGAATCAAACACCTCAACACTACTAGAACTTATGCTTGAAATATGGGTCACATTCCTTTTAACCCTAATAGTATTATGAAATAAAGTTTTGTTTATATTACCTTATTTTATCTAATTCACCCTCAACTTCTGCTTCTAGTGGATTTCTTCCCATTGAAACAACTCCTCATATTCCTTCATCAGTTTCTCCATAGAAAAATGTATAACATCCATATCATCCTTCATCATAGACTCATTAAAAACCTAAAATACAACTTCAACATATAATTTTTCCTGGAAAATGTTTTAAAAGTGTTTCTCATTACATCTTTTAAGACACCGTTTGATGATCTATAACCTCTTAGTCATTTTATACATAATTAAAATTGAAAATGAATGATAGTTTGTCAACCAATCCTTCACAAATTGTAAAAGAGATATATCTATAATACACATCAATTCAAACATAAAATGACAATGATCAGGTAGCCTATCCACCTTGAAAGCAATCCAAAAATGGTTCGATCTTAAAATTGCTAGGATCAAAATTTCCAAATTCCAATTATTCTCCCACAAATTTGGATTAATTAAAAATATTCCAATTGCTCAATGGTGTTGATGAGGCATGATATTCTATTATTCTAGGTGAACCCACCAAATTTTGGAATGATGACCAACAACTCAGAATTAGACATAAACCTACTAAAATTCAATTGTGATGACATCAAGCACCCACACCACCCAATTTTTCATCTGGTTGTAATATGGCTTTAAAGTACCCACTCAAAATTATTTTTTCCTTAAGGAACTGACTAAAAAAATCTAAGGGATCCTTACATAATTAAATATTCAAACCAATATCATTTTGAACTTACATATTAACAAACAAGAAATTATTATAAAAAGAGTAACTTGAATACCTACACATTTTCTAGAAAGGCCTAGAGGCCACAACTTCAACATTTGCCACCAAAGCTAAAATAACTACTACCAACCCTCTTGATGCTTATGTCACTTCCTCAAAATTACTTCTTCATCTTCACCAAATTTTTTACATCAGGTTAGATGTTTCATCTAAAATCAATTTAGTTTCTTGTAAAATAAGAACCTCAGGAATTTTAGCAAATAACAAACATTTAAATAAACATCTCTTGTTAGGGCCATTTAAACCCCTAAAATTATAAGAAATGAGCTTCATAGAGTCAGAGAGGGGATTTACACATCCCACTTACCATACTCCATAATTAATTTAAGGTGCCTTACCTTCCAAAATTTATCCTAAAATATTTTCCTTACCATATTTATGCCCTCTCTTCTTTTTAGGACCCTAATTAGGGTGGAGCAGTAAACACTAGAATTGAGAAATGGACAAGACCTCATGGGAATTCAAATACTCATCTAAGTCATCATCTTCCTCCTTATCTGATGTGCACTCTTATTCCTCACCCTCATTAACTCTTCAAAAACCAATGAGTCCCTCATCACCCAAATACCACTTATCCTGAATGACTTGAGGATGTTATAACAAATATTTATTAGTCTATGACTCTTGATCAATAATCTCACACCCTTTAATCAATGAAGTAGGGGAGAGATCACCCCCTTTGTCTAATTTATCCAACAGGGTTTGGATTTCCTAAATCTTCATATTTTTCTTTAATAATTCTACCATATTTTCCTTCTTCAACATTACAAACCCCTTCACTGCCACATTTGACACTAGGCTTGGTGACCCAAGTTTTTTATTCCAAACATGTTTCACATTTATTTGGTTAATCAGAGGAACCTTCCACCTAAATTTGTATAAATTTTGCACATGACCCAGACAATGACAATGAAAATAATGAAATGGCATTTTTTCAATGTCCACACACTACTTCCAAGATCTCCCATAGGATTTGATCAAAATGATTTATAGGATTTCTCTATCCAGATCCATTTTAACCCTTACCCAAGCATAGGATGTTAGGACACCTTCTTCAAAAACTAGATCTATCTCAATGAAGTATCCCAATAGACTGACCAAAACTGTTAAACATTACTTACCCTAGTATTCCATAAGGAGGTTGTAAAAATGGATCCACATTGGAAATATCCCATTTCTATCTAACAAAGGATCAAAATTAGGGCACCACCTTTGTAACCAAATCCTAACACTACTCATCGACCAAAAGGGAGATTTAAAAAAGTGTTCTCTATCCTCCTAGGGGCTAAAATTGGCCACAAAGAAATCTCTAGGTAGAAAATTAACCTTTGACTCCCTCCCCAAATTTATTTCAGCCCAATATTTGACTTCCCCTACATCTGACCATTTCACAACACACTTATCAATTAGGGCACACTTTGATAGAAGTTTGAGATTGTTTGAAAAGGACTTGGATTCTAAATTGAGATCCACATGCTCCCTAATCTGTAAACCATCTTTTGATCACTGCACAAGTTACTCCCCTTTGTCATGATCATAAACCTCATCCCAACATTCCTCCCACAAATTATCCCGATAAAGTAGAAACACATCTTCTCCTATCACCACATTCTTGACAATTTTTGACACTCTACCCTTTAGACTAGCTTCATGATCCTCCCATGCCCTTCCTTTGCCCTCAACTCCTACTTCTTTCAATCCAACACTTGCATATAATCGTAACCATTCTTATGTCTCATGAATTTACTCATCCACCTCCCTAAACTAATCCCTCATATCATGAAAATACCAACCAGCCAAAAGGGTTTTTCCCTTTCTTTCCTACCTTTGCTCTCACTTGCTCCTGCTCCTACAATCATGCCATTGACATTATACTAGGGTTGTTCATGTAAATGCATTATTATTTATATGGATTATTTAAATTTATTTTAAAATCAAAGGTCTATGCATGTTCATAATTTATAGATAGTATTTGAGAATTATAGGAAGCATGGTATTTCATTGAATCCAAGGAAACAAAAATATGATGGGAAAATGTAAGTTTTTGGAACATATCATCACTTAAAAAGGTATATCTATAAACACAAATAGAGTTTTAATTTATAAGATTCCATTTCTAAATAGTAAAAAAGATTTGAAATCATTTTTTTGTAACATTAATTTTGTTATAAATCTTATTTATGGATTTGTTGATATTATTAGTTACTTAAATGATATTTTGAAATAGGTTGCAAAGATTGAATGGCTAGAAGAAGTGAAATAATCTTTCCAATAAATTAAAAAAAAATATCACCTATGCTTTTGTATTTACTAACCATAATTTTTCAAATAATTTATGTATCTATTCCTTCACCTTTAAACAAATAGTTGTATTTTTACTTACACAAATACATGATTAAGATGTGCAACCCATTATTTTTTCTAGCAAAAAATTAAAATATGCTGAGTTGAAGTATTCAACATTAGACAAGTAAGCTTACACATTGATAAGAGTAGTTAAAATGTTTAGATATTACATTATATGAAATCAAATTTATGATATTATGATAGATCCAATTGTTAAAACTATGCTTGGATAAAATGAGTTGGGCAGAAGAAGAGGTGAATGGATGTATAAGTTGGAGGAATACGATTTGAAAATTAGATCAACAAATATTGTGAGAGGTTAAGACCTTAGTGAGTTGATTAAAAAATTATATCCAATACATAAAGTGATGGATTTTGAGAAAATATATTGGAAAAACATGATTGATATATCCATATAATTTACAATCTATTACATGGAAGTTGTCTTAGAGAGTTAAAACTTGTCTAAAGAGGAGATTTAAGACTTAAGGCAAACCATTACAGGATTATAAATAAAATGATGTATTAAAATAATTACAAAGGAATTTATTTTAGATGTTTAGCAAGAGAAGCAACATGTTTGGTAATGAGTAGTTCCCATGAGACTCTTGGTGGTGGGAATCCTTCTAGCAATGGTACAATGCATACAATATTAATCATTGGTTATTTTTTCCCACCATTTTTAAATAATCTCATGCTCATGTGAGAGATTTACATGAATTTCAAACATTTTTAGGACAATGGAAAAGCACAACCATGCCACTAATAATTTTTATTAAGAGCATACCATTTACCAAATGTGGTATTGATTTTGTGGGGTTTATCAATTCTAAGTCCATTATGGGACATACTTTTTTAATGATGAAAACATTGATTATTTTATTTATTGGTCTGAAGTAGTTGAAAAAAACCAAAATAAAACATAAGAAGTGAATAAATTTGTTGAAGAGAACATTTTTTCATTAGTTTGTGATAATGGACCCAATTATATGAATTTATTGAATGGACCTTGTTGTCAATATTTTGTCATTGCATTTGTTTGTATATTTTAGTGACTTTCCCAATGGGCAGTGGAATAATATTGAAACATTGAAGAAATTACCATTGAGAGAATGATTTTTATCTATATTTGAGAGGGAAAGGTCCCTCATATGATGATTTTTATGTAATTTTAACTCAAAGTTTCAAAAAAGGATCAAATAAAAAAGAAAGAAAGAAAGAGAAAATAATGAGAAATAATGAAAGATTGTGAAACCATTTGATAGAATAAACATAGATAACGATCCAGGATACCCCAAATGATATAAAACATAAAATTTGTCCCTTAAAAAATGAAATAAATGTCACTTTTTGTGAATGAAAACAAGCTCAAACTCCAATAGATTCAAATTCTATTAATTTCTTCTACATACACAAGGTGCAAATGCCATTAGTCAAATCTAAAATCACCATGTTTAATTATAAAGAAGTATAGGTGAAAATAAAAATCCAATGTATTAATTACTAAAAAAATATTTCATTTATATCTAAAAACATATAAATTAGCTTTCAAAGGATAAAATTTGTAATACTAAAAAGGGGGAAAAGAGACAACCCCGTTATATTAACTTCACATTCATTAAACCTTTTCACTTACATAAGTAGTTGCATAACTAATTGTAATTAATTATTATCCTTAAGTCAACTTTATGGCACTTGAGTTGAGCCACTTTATTGATTATACACTCATAGACACTTTTCAAATGATTGTAACATAAAAAAGTGCTTTTATGACTTGCACATTAAATTTTTTAATTATTTTATAAATGAATTAATTTAAGTCACTTTATGAATTTTAATTAAATTAATTAATTAAAAATATTTAATAAAATTTAATATTATAAAATCATTAAAGATCAACTTGAACCAACCTAGGACATTGAGTGGGTCCTCCATGACTAGTCCTTCGAGTAATATAATTAATAATTCCATATTGAGGTCTTTTGAATTTTTCACATGGAACTTTATTCCTAGACTTTTATTGTTCATTGGGTGATATACTAAACATACCCCCTTTATTTCCCCTCTAGTTTCCCTCCTGAATTTCTCTCTGACTTACAATTGGGTAGTAAACTTTTGATAATATTTTCACTAAAACAGACCTATGAGAAAAATGTAATTTTGAAATTTTATTCAAATAATTACACCCAAGGGGATGAAATATTAGAGTCCAAAAATAATAATTTGATTGATGTGATCAGGAAAATAGTTGGTAATAATTTGATATCTTGACACTCCTTACTCAAAATGCAATATGAGTAGACCATATAAGATCTAAGGCAGCTCGAAAAACTTCACATTTATTTTGATTTATGGATAAGAACCAATATTTTCCATTACACTAAGGCATCCCACTCATAAAATTGTGTAAAAATATATATAGGAAGATGATAGAGTTCAAGCTCATTGTTGTTCATAGTTTCATTTTCCTTCCATTTTTTGTAGTTTGTTTGTTTCCAAAAAATATGGTTATCCTGACCATTGATATCCTTTGCATACTTTGAAAAAAATACCATTTTCTCACACATATTAGGATTCCTAGGACACTCATAAGGTATTTAAAACTTTGGATTAAGGTATGTGCCATGATTGATTTCAAATTTGTCTTGAAATGAGTGGCTTGTTCATAATGTTGGAAATTGTTTTGATGTTATCATGCAAATTTAGAAAGACTTCACATTGAGAAATATCAATTGCATATTATACATAGTCAATACTTATTTGATAGATAATCAATATTGATAAAAATATTAGTATGAATGAATTACATATCATTATAATGAATTGATTTCATTTTACCTAGCCACTAGTGGTTCCCAACACATTTAAAAAAAAAAGAGAATAAATGCATTTTATAAAGTGGTATTAGAGAAATGCCTAAATCAGAACCAAATGTATCTCCCTTGAGGCTATAGATCGAAGTAATGCCTAACACTTATGCATATAAGATAAATATTAAGTGAAATAACGATATTATATTTTTATAAAAATATAAAATGATACCTCAAATTCCATTTGATATTTTTAAAACTCTAACAACAAGGGGAAAATAATATTCAAAAATTTACTATTGACATCTTTCTGCCCTTGGGCTTAGAAAGGGTCAACCTATGCCTAATAAACATTTGAGCTTATCCTTGGTCATATTATTAAGTCTTTGAAATGTCTTGACATCCCAAGATAGGGTCAGTTGTCATTAGGAAGTGAGGTAGTAGGTTCAAATTGTGTATAAGAGTCTATAACAAGAATTAAGGTGGTCCTTGTGATCTTAATATACTCATGGAAGGTGATCTAACACACTGCAGTCCATAGCCAATCATATGCTCATTTGAGCATGCCAAGAACCTACATAAATGGGGGTAGAATTTAGGAGATTAAGGGTTAGTTTGAGGAAGGATGATGACCCTTGTCTAATGCCTTAGCATACTTTCAGGTTATTTAACATATACTAAGGTATTTTTGTTAAATTGATGTTTCATTTGAAATTATGTATATTCTGCCTTCTAAAGGGTGTCTAAACCATGTGCATTATATTTTTATGATCCTTAAGACATAATTGAGACATTATCAAGGACCTTATTGTCATCATAATATCATTATAAGGTGGTTTTAGGTGTGGAAATAAGTTTTTAAGGAGTCAAATGCCTTTCATCCACCACAAAGGGGCCAAAAAATGTGAAAAATGACCTTTCATATTCCCTCCATCATTAATATATATTTTAAAAACATATTTAACTCATCATTTACCTCTTATTTCCCACCAATGGCATTTCAAGATCTCATACCTAAGGAAATGTAGGAAAATGATGTTTTATAGGTGTTTATAGGACTTGTACAAAGTTGTATATATGGGTCAAAGTTAGAAGAGGTTATATACTTATTATGGGGGATATTTCAGGCATCTCAAAGAAGATATAGGTCTCAAATATGTAGGGAAATGAATAAAACATAACATGATCTCCATCAAGCTCTTGACAAGCTCATAAGGGCCAGTTTGAGATAGATGGTACATTCCATATAGGGGGAGTTAGATCCCAAGATCTTAGCCAAAATTAGGGTCCATAATGGGCTTGTAATAAATGGAATTAATTTTTAGATCAAGACAATGAGATTATGAACAATCACTAAGACCCCTAGGTGGTCTTAATCCCTTTCCAAACCCCATAAGCTTAGCTATAAGTAGATTTATTGAAAGTTTGAGTTTTTTGTGATAGATCAAGCATGGATAAAGGTATCTAAAGGCTTTTTGAGTGTTTTAGATCATTCCAAACATGTTCTCATGATAATTTTAAGGATAGATCAACACACAATATCCCTTATAGGTAGGTTACAATCATGTGTAAGGTTACTATGTTTTCATGAAGGATCAGAGTATAATGATGATTAGTGCAAGTTTATATGGCTTCTTATAGGTTCCTCACATACCTCACCTAGTCACCATTTGGTCAGAATATATCCAATTCAAGATCTTAAATGCTCACAATGTGAAGGAAGGAGAAAGGTTCCAAACATGACTTAGCAATTCTCATGGCAGTCCATATTCAAGCTAAGAACATATGAATGGTGTCTTTTTTAGGTTGTAGGGGTGTTTTAGGCATGTGGAAGAGCCTCTATCTTAGAATAAACAAGCCTCCTTATGGTCCTTAAGACTAAAACCCATAAATTGGCTCCAAATGCATTCATAAGCATCTTAACATGGTTTAAGGTTTATTAACATTGTTTAAGGTTTTTATTGAGTATCCAGATAAGGATGTTTAGGGTCTTAATAAGTGGTCTTGAATGAGGAATAAAAGTCCATATGAGGTCTCCAAAAATACATATTTTATGTGATGACTTCATTAGGATATTTTCACCTCATAAAGGCTTTCGCTTTCAGACTTAGAACTTCAAAAAGACTGTGTGATGTAGCTACATGTTTAAGTCCTCATGCACAAGATTAGGGGTGAGAGTGAGACCAAAATTATATATAATGCCATGAAATGCCAATGAAACTATTAAAGAAGAATATTTATTAAGTTTGGACACATTGAATAGGCTAATGAAAATGTTTAGAAGGTTAATTCAGTGCCAAATTTCAAAGAGTTTCCCTTTAATCACCACTTACAACTAAGCCTACGCAGATCCAACAGAGGGATATATAATTTTAAAAATGATTATCTTAAGGGAAGCTATTGAGTTTAAAAATAGGCCAAATAGGTTTCATGTATGGCATATATAACCTTTCTCTTTCTCATTGACCTATGGGAAGGTTCCAACTATAGCTAAGTTCTCTTAATCACCACCTATAAGACTTTAGATAGGTTGTCTCCAACCTTGGGAGTGAAATGCCATATAAAAATTGAAGAGGGAAATAAAAAAAGGAGTAGAGTATAAAGTTTATGTTATTTAAATATAAAGGAGACATAAGAGAGTGACCAAAATAAGCTAACTCAGGACCCTACAACTCTGCATAAATAGTTGGCTTAATGCATACAAATCTGCCTCGTAAGATGGGATACCTATATTGGTTTGAATTAGGAAGGTAAAAAATTATATGAAATGGGTCATATAGTGGTTTTATGACATATATATAGCCTCCAAAATCCTTTAAGATAGAGTCAAGTTGAGAGAGTTACCTGGGATTGACTGAGCATTTATGACACACAAGCCTGTGTGTGTGACTATAAAATGGGATTTGATGGTAGAGCATGAGAGAAACCCCAGTTCAAGAAATGTTTTAAAAATATAATATAAAACTACATGATAACCCCAAATCTATAAATAATTAGGAAAATAGAGATACAAACCACTTAGGTCTATGACATCAACTAGTCCAAACACTCATATTGGGCCAATGATGGTCATGATAGACCTAGAAGGGAAGAATGATAGAGATGGGGTATGAACCATTTTAATACTAAGAAAAAGGTTGGGATTGAATATAAAAGGGTGATAATAATATTATAAAGTCACTAAAACACTTATAGGCGACCTAAGGTCTTGAGGCTTAGTTCAAGCCTATCAAGGCTAAAGCCCTTCTTAAGCCCTCAGATCCACAACTCCACTCTTGTAACATATCAAGTTATTCATGTAGATATAAGGAAATAAAAGGATGTGGGATGGTGTTATAGGTATTAAGGAATGTGTTATAGATATAATAATTCAAGGGAAGTGGCACTTGGTCTAATTTCCTCCTTCGAGCTTCATCACCCAAATCTACCATTTCGAGCTGCCAATTTAAGTGCTCATATCTTACATGGAAAGATGCATGGGGACCAGTTATCATAAAGGAATTTGTGGACCCATATTAACTTATCATCCATGGTAAAGAGAGTTTATTTTAGGGGGACATATCTATAAATAATCTTTAACACTGTTAGCATACCTGGAATGCCTAGTGAAAGCTTGAGGACTGCAAAGCTTTGCTTAGAACTCACCGTACAATATGCATGGTACCAAGAGATAAGGAGATTTGAGAGGGTATATATTTTCAAAATTAATGTAAATAATTTTTAAATCTAAGGCCTATACTCTATGAACCATTGTTAAGATGGTAGGCCACTCTAAACCCTTCGAAACCTTAATAGAGAACCTGATGGGAAAGATACTCTTCCTAATGATTTAAATGACCATAATGCACCATGAAAAAATTAGGAAGACACTTATAGGTCACATGTTCTCTTTATACACCAAAAAATTGACATGTGTGAGGCAAAAATGTGTAGTGAAAGGGATTATGAGGTCTAGTTTTGGGTTTGTTGTCATAATTCTAAGCATGTTGATGATCCTGAGTGAATATAAGGTAATATTGGGCCTATACAAAGGTGGAATGACTCCAAAAAAACCAATATTCAAATCCTACAATAGTGAAGACAAACCTAATGATCATACTTGAAATTAATTAATGAGATGACCTTCATTTGCATCAAGGAAGAAGTGTTACAGGCCTATCCACATAGTGATGAGAATCTCAAAGGTAGGAACATTATTGAACCAACCTCTTCAAGCCATTATCAGAATCATCACTCACCTAAAATAATTTATGTCCCAAGTCTCTCACCCACTAGGAGAACAATGCATTGAATGGGATGAAAATAGTATAGAGGGTGGCAGCTAGGCAAGTAATGGATAGGTTCAAACAAGTAACTGCCTCTCATAATGGGTGCATGACCTATATTTGAATTTCAAGGAGTGATAGATAAATTAAAAAGTGCATGGTGTCTTCATGGGGTTAGATATGACCAAATATAATCTATCCACTCTACTTATATGCCTAAAATGGCTCATTGAAGGCCACTACGAAACCAAGGCAACACATGGAAGGATTTATAAAGTTGTTACTACCCATTCATGTTTGTAATTGATTATTGAATGAATAATGGTATTCATGACCTCTGATCCACACTTCTACACCACATTATCCTTCTCTCTCCTTCTCATGTTCTATAAATTGAGGCTCAAAGGCTATTGTAAGGATCCCTCAATTGGGTATGAAGAACATATGCCAAATTATACCTTATAACCTTTGAATTAATATAAGGACTAGTTCAACTTCTCCATGATATTTTAGTTTGTTTTATACTTGTTGATTTTCACAAGTGGTTGAGTCTTATCTCCCTTTGTAGGTCTTTGTTTCTCACCTAGTTATTAGGAGATTATTCTATGTAGGTCACATGGTGTGTGAAAGTGTTAGTGATTGTGCTTATATTGGAATCTTATTAGTAGTGTCTTGAATCAAACCTCCCATTCATCACCCTCAACTTGTAGTCATCTAGCATAGACTGCATGTGAAACATTGATGCTTATGAGTCTTTTGGTGAGAGTGGTTTAGTCACTAGTCCTTGTCTTATTCATAAGTGTTTTTAAATGGTCAAATATAGAGGACACAACATGTTGGTGCATCACCTACCATATATTAGGTTTATTTCATGCATCTTTAAATCCCTTTTCATTGGCAACTGAGTAGGTTTAAGAATTGAGCCTAGATGATGCATCAGGGGGGTTAGCCCTAAAATTGGAGGTTCATCTCACTCAATAAGCTAACCCTAGAGGTGATCCCATTATATTATTTGGATGAGGTAGGTCTGAAACACCTTTGACTCAAGGGTGAAATCTAGACCGATAACAATTACACATATGATTTGGAAAAATTATAAGGGTTGGTATGTTGTATGGTAATGTTAAACAATTGTCTTGTTCATCTTATTTTTTTATGATTACAAAAAAATGGTTTATTAAATAATTAGGGGAATTTCCCCATTGAATTGCCTATTATTTTGGCATAACATCCAAAATAATTTCAAACTTAGGACCATAGGCTTTTCTCTTAGGAGTAGTTTAATTTTTGGTTTAATTTTCCTTTTTAATTTTGTAGGACAAAATAATGCCTTTAGTTTCTTACAAGTAACAATTAAAACAATGGAGAAATATAGACTGTATAATGGTAACATTAAAAAAACCAAAGTCACACTTGAGGCACTAGGGTGATATTTTCACTAGCGTGACAACATTTTTTGTGGTGAAATTTTCAATGATAACATTTACTGTTTTAGTTTTTAGGACATATATTTTGAACTAGAAACCTAACTTTAGTTTTAATTGAATTGTTATAAAGATTATTTAGAGAGATATGTGAAAGTTTTGAATTTTGAAGGCATCGATGAAAAATAAATAAGTTACTCATGTAGATAGTTTAGGTGAGAAAATTATTCTAAAAAGATAAAATGTTATTTATAGTTTTTTAGAAAAGCTCATGCGATGTCTAGATTACATTAGTAGAGAATTGAAGGGACAAATCAATTGACATTATTATATGGTGGATATTAGTTGTTTTAGTAAATAAAGCATGAAATTTTAAAAATAAATTAAATGTATGTGTTTTATTTGCATCAATAACAATTTTTAATTAAAGTAATAGCTAATAAAAGTAATATTATACATTGACATTGCACCCCATTACTTTGATACAAGTTTTTTCATGGTTAAAGTTTTTAATATAAAAATTTGATTATGAAAAATATTATTTTTAGAAGTAATGTAAGGAATAATTATCAGAGTGGGCCATAATCAAGGATCTAATATATAGATCTGAATGCATGATGTGATTACTTGTGTGTAGTAGCAAAATTAAACATGAATCAGGAAGAAGAAATTGCTTAGCTATCAAAAGATCATAAAATTAACATTAACATCATTAGACATAAGATATTTAAGAAGGTATATTATATAGGTGAAATATGAAAATGTCCTCACTTCCTCATGAATGTGGGATTATCTTTCACATTGACCTAAAAGACACCTAAGTGACACCTAAGCAAGATAAATAAACATGTGTAGGGAAAAACTATTAAATAGAATAAAAACTTACACTAACACCACCCCACCCCCCACCCCCCCACCCCCACCCAGCCGCACCCCCCCCCCCCCGCCCCCCCCCCCCCCCCCCCCCCTTCCTTAAGCATAAATTAGGTGGGTAGTATAATTGGGTCTAGTCACAAAGTCCTAGCTAGGTACTAAAGTATAATGAAAACCCCCCAAAGGAGGATGTTAGAATTACTTGAACCCCAAGAAGAGCCCAAAAATGAAGATACTTGCTCTTAACAAAGGGTTTGGTGAATATAAGAGTAATTTACTCTATTTTTTGGATGCATATGAGACCAATGACTTAATCATGGATGAAATCTTGAATGAAATACATGTGAATCTCAATATGCTTGATCTGTTGGTGGAGGACCATATTCGTATATATTTGAATTGTGCTTTGGTTATCTTAGAATATGGCTATTGGTCATCAAAATTGGATGCCAAACTTAGTGAGAATCCCTTGAAGTCAAATAGCTTTAATGGTAACATTAATATCTCCTATGTATTCTAACTTTGTAGAAGATAAATAAATAACATTTTCCTTCTTTCTTGACCAACTAATTGGACTTGAACCTAAGGAGAAATTATAACCTAAAATGGACTTATGATTCATAATATTGCCAACCTAATCTAAATTTATATACCCAAATAAGTCAATTTTTATGCTTGTGCTATAGTGAATCCCAAAACTATGAGTACATTGAATGTAGTGGAGAATCCAATTATCTAATTTCTAGTGCAACTAATGTGGTTCCTACATGAATTTGGAGACCATGCCCACTACATATGAAATATCAGGTATAGTGTGTATAAGGTAAATGAGACTACCAATAATTTATTGATACATGATATCATCAACCAAAGGAGATGGATGATTATCCTCAAACTTCACACTAGATATAAAAGGAGTAATAGTTAGCTTACATTCAACCATGCTAAACTATGTAAGCAAATCAAGAGCAAACATGGATTATGCAATAGTGATCCTAGATTTAGACTAATAAATTTCAATTTTGAGGAAGTAATACAATAAGCCCAAGTCAGTTATTGATAACCTCTTAAATAAATTAGTTTTCACTACTATGATGGTGGATGATGAACTCCCTATGATCAATAGGTTATCCACATAGAGAACTAGAATCAATAGTGAATCATCCTTTCATAAGATGTAGACATTCGAATTAGAATGACATATATGAACCCAATAGAAAGAAGAAATGAGTCCATCTTAGGATAGTAAGATTGAGGATATTATTTTTAGGCCATAGATTTTTGAAGTTTGAAAACTAAGGAGGAATCTTCCATAAATCCTTTTGGTTGCTCCATGTATATTTCCTCTTTGAGGTCATTGTGAATAAAGTCACTCTTCACATCCATTTGATAAACATCCCAATGATGTGTTACAATAATGGTGAGAGTGAGTTAATTGAGTTCATTTTGGCAACTGGGGTGAACGTCTCTATATAGTCAATACTAGGTACTTGAGAAAAACCCTTTGCCACCAAATGTCCTTTGAACTTGTCTATAGACCCCATCTACTACAAGTTTTGTTTAGTATCCTACATCAAAAATGTTTTCTTCCCTTAGGAAGTGGGACTAAATCCCAAGCATTTTTACTCTACAAAGAACTATACTCCTCTTCCATGGAAGAATCCCACTTAGGAGTGTCTAATTCATCATGAAACTATTACGAATTAGAAGTAGACATAATGAAATCATGTGGGGGCATTATATAATTATGAACTGGTTCACCTATTGTCTGATAGATCTCCAACCCATTGATCAACACTTTGCATTATCTATCTAGACCAAAAGAGACCAATGCTCAAAGAGTCAATAGGAGATTCCTCATCATTTGAAGATATTCTGGGAAAAGGAGGATGGGAATCCTCATCACTACTCTCATTTTCATAACTATAAAAATAATTAGGATCATTAATAAGTTTATTAGGTAGATCCAAATCATCATAACTATCATAAAATACCAATGCATCTAAGGAAGGGGGAGAGGAATTGAGTGTGGATTTTAAAGGACCCTCTAAAAAATGAACACTCTCTTTATGAACAAAATCAATAGTTGGTAGGGATGGATAAGCCTATATCCCTTAAACACCCTCAAGATATCCAATGAAGATGCAAGACTAATTCTGAGGTTCTATTGCCTTAATTTTATTCTTCAGAATGTGGGCCATAGTAGGAGATCCAAAAACTCAGAAGTGTTTCACTATGAGTTTTTGACCACTCCAAGTTTCAAAAGGAGTGACTTCCTTCAATGATTTGTGAGGAAATTAGTTTTAGATATAAAAAACATAATTGATAGGCACGACCTAATACCTAGGTAAAATATACTTGGAATGTAGCATATAGTTGGCCATTTCCTTCATAATAATTATTATTTTTCTCTACAAAAACCATTCTTTTGAGTACTATATGAAACTGTATGCTAAATTTCAATTCCCTTTGATGTATATAATTACTCAAAATGATTACTAACACACTCATCACAATTTTTGGTGCATAAAATATTTATGGATTTACTAGATTTTTTATCTATAAGTGCATTAATGTCCTACAAATGATCAAATACCTTAGAATTCTACTTAAGAAAACACACCCAAGTGTACCTCAAAAACTCATCGATGAAAGTAAGCATGTAATTTGTCCTATTGAATGAAGGCTTTGAAAATCGACTAGCAATGCCATTGTGAACAATATCCAATTTATGTTTAGCTCTCCATGATTTTCCCTTGACATAATTCTTAGGATGATTACCAAGTATGCAATCCTGACAAACTCTGTCATAAGATTGACTTATGGTAACACTAAAACCATGTCTTGAAAACTGAGTTGTTCTAGGTAGTGATAGTTCAAATAACCAAATCTCTCATGCCATAATTTTTATTGCCTCATCTGAATGAGTGAGTAATGTAGTAGAG
>JARHVA010002837.1:2272500-2331185 GCA_037957365.1 Torreya grandis | reverse complement strand
TGTGATGATATAAGTTTTATAAGTGTTTCAAATAACCTTTCATGTACTTAAGAACCAAACACATTCCCATCAGATATAATTTTCTAAGAGAGCAGGTTAGTGAATAAAGTGTCCAACTTGAATTTCTTTCTACATGGAATTAGATTTAGATATCCTGACCAAACCATCACCAAAGGTAACCTTTTAACACCTAAGATAAGAATTGGGTTGTAATTCAATACCCTCTTAGTAATAATTGAAATATTCAAGTAATAAATGGGATTTAATCATGCTCATTACCTCCAAGAATAGGTGAGTTATTCCAAGAAGGTATGCATAGAGAGAGGGGGAACTATTTAGGTTATTAACTATGCTTGATTTATGTTGAAGTGGTCTTGTAGTCTGATTTCATTCTAAAAGAGATAATAGTTGTGTAAAATATTTTTCTTTAATTTCAAAGGGAGATAAAGATTATAAAGGGTGAGAAAATGAAAGAACCAGGTCTAAGAGATGGTTGTCAGCATAGTTTTTTGAGTGTGTTTGTCATTAAAGACAAAGGAGAAGATTGTTGAGCATTATAATTGATTGTTGAGTTTTGGTATTAATGTTGTCATTAATTTCAAAGACTCTTTTTAAGTCACATGGTCAATTAATCTTTGAGGTATGTGTATAATGTGTTCTTATGCCAATATAGTGAGTGTTGTTGATGTATGAAATTAGTGATGCGAGTGTGCTAGTTGATGAGTGTTAACAATATCAATGAGATCAACATGAGTGAGTATAGGTTAGTATGCCAAGTGTAAATTAACTTGAAAATATTTGTCTAGACTTTATGAGATGATATGTGCAGGTAGTATGATGAAATGAGTAAGATCTGAAGAAGAAATTATATGCTCTGAAGATCTATGTAAGTAGTTTTAAAAATGAGAATGATCTGAATAATACCTCATAATGTTTGAGAATGAGATAGGTTGTTAGAGTTTGTAAATGAGGTTTTGAGGGATTTGAAAATTATTAGAAGGTTAGATCCAAAAATTTGCATATGTAGCTTTGAAGATGCTCCATATGAGCTATACAGACCCTTAATCAAGATATGAAGATGCTCTATTGAAGCTCTGAATAAGAGTGAGTGTATTAGGTTGATTTAGCATACATAATAGGCATTGGAACACATGAGAGTTTCAAGGTGAATTCTAAAAGGTGGTTTAGAAGGTAAAGTTTAAAGCCTAATGAGACTTGCAGGTCAAGGCCTAGAAAGCAAAGAGAGTAATGGTGGTTAGATAGGTTATTAGGATCAGTTTCCATGACATGAGTGAGTAGGTGATCATTGAAAAAGGTGATTAAAGTTGTATTAAGTATGTGCATGAAGTTTTAGGTTAGATTTTGAAGGTTAAGGCTTGAAAAAGTATTTTGAGGTCTCTTAAGTGCACAAAATGAAGAGTTATCTACCCAAAAAGGTTTTTCAAGTGCTTGTTGAAATGTCCAACATCTACATGAGAATATAATATGTTCATGGTATATGAGTAAGGGTTATTTATAAAAGTTCCAAGCATTGGTTTTTGGAAAGAGGAGCTAAGTTTTATGAATGATAATTAAGATTGGAAGTTGTTCTAAGCCCTTAAAGAACCCTAAAAATGACCTGATGTTGAAGTAAATGTTCTAAAAATATAATAATTAATTTGGTATGGATAGTTAAGATATTGGAGGTTTTATTAAACTCTCTTAGGTATCTATAAGTTTGATTTGTTTCTCAAGTAAGTAGACCTTACAAGAAAGTTCTTATTTTTGGAGATTTTTTGTAACAGGTCGAGTAACTGAGTTGAAGTTACTAAGTGGATGAAGGTCAAAATGTGAGATGTGTAGTTTATATACATGAAGTTTTTTGTATTGGTTCTAGATCTCATGTGTGTAAATTTGGTGATCCAATTTGGCCAGTCATTGATAGACCTAATGGTGCAGATAGTAAGAAAATTAGACATAAATGAGAAGATGATTCCCTTATTTGTTTTGATGTAAAAATAATGGATTGAAGTGTTTGATTATGTTTTTTAGACTTGAATAATCTATCCATGATTTTTATAATTTTGAAGGTTAGTATAAGAGGTTAGAACATTGAAACCAAAATGGCTTATTTGGCTGAGTGAAGTCTGTGAGAGAGAAGGTTAGCATATTGGTCTGTAAGACCAATAGTTTTCATAAGATCTTATGATCTGTTGGGTTGAGGTTGATTTAATTATTATATAATATATTTTAATAAATTTAATTCCATTTAAATATTTTAATCAAGTGTCAGAAGTTCATTTTTCCTTGACTATGTTTTGACGTCAGTTGGCAGTTCTAAGTGAGCATCTTGTAGAGAAGAGTTTTGAGTCTGTATATCCTGAGTTGAATCTTTTGATGTATTTTGTGATGACACTAAGGTCATGTGGTTTTTTAATATGTGATTTTTTTCCATGGTTATTTTTAAAAATTATGTTCATCCCTTAGTTGTTCAAGATAGATTTTCTATGTATGCACATGCCTTTTATGAGTAGTGATTTGAGATAGGGTTCAAATGGTGTTTGGACATAAAATTTGTTATGGACTTAAATTAAAGTTGGATAAGGTATATTAGAGTGAAATATGATGTTTTCCTACCATGTTATTTGTTTTAATATGATTCAATAAATATCAAAGGGTAACATGTTATTAAGAAGACCTATTATGTCTCCTTAAAGCCTAAAAGAGGAGTAAGGGCTAATTAAGCTATGGACAACCTAATGTTTTGGTTGATTCATGATTAAGGAATGCTATTTTATATTATAAGACCTATTATATTTCTAACCTAAGAAGATAAGGATATCAAGTGAATTTTATAAATACTGGGCAATTTAGGCCTATATGTATGTGTTCAGAGAGAGAGAGAGAGAGAGAGAGAGAGAGGAGAGAGAGAGGAGAGAGAGGAGAGAGAGAGGAGAGAGAGAGAGGAGAGAAGAGAGAGAGAAGAGAGAGAGAAGAGAGAGAGAGAGAGAGAGAGAGAGAAGAACAAGAAAATGATATAGATATTTAGGAATAATAATAAGGTCATTCATACCATAAAATAAGTGTCATTAATATGTCTAGATTTTTTGCATATGAGGATCAAGGTCAGAAGACCTAATCAAACCATGAAGAGGGCTAGTTGAGCAAAAAAGGCTAGAGGCTAGCTTGAGAGGGACAAAAGTGAGTGAACAACTAGAGATGAAGATCATCATTTTTTGTAGAAGAAATAAGGTTTTTTTTAATATGATCAAGTGTATCAGGTGGCTAAGTTGGTGCTAATTAATCTAGGGGGTTGGTGCCTCCTTAAAATTGGGTGTTTGTTAAAGCCTAATTGAGTTGGTGATTAGTTACTTTGGGTTTGGTGATCCATGTGGAGTTGGTGCTTTTCTAAAGATTTATGTTTTTATTATAATAATATAGTCCATTTTCCTCATCAGTGGGTTTTATTCTCCTTGAAGGTTTTCCATGTATATGTTATGTTCATGTGTTCTATGCTCTTATGATTTGGTACTTATTCGTGATAATATGTACATGTTTGTTAGATTGGTTCATGTATGTTTAAATGGAATTGAATGAATTTTTTTTGAAGACTAATTAACCCCCCCAATAATTTTGCTTCTAATAGTACCAATAATCACTAATGGATTGCAATAAAGCTCAGATCTCATCTAAGAGCCTAAACATGGGCCTCTCATTATGAGGAAAGGATGGATTAGGCCTTGCTCTACTTTTATCTAGGAATCTATAACCCAGATAGAGATACCTATGGTCCTAGTCTTTTCTTTTCTCTATTTCTATCTAGGTCAGAAATCCTATTATGGAGATTACCCAAATCACCTTCTTCAAAAGAGACCTTGAGATTTCCTTAAATTCTAGACTTAATTTAATTATGTTGTCCTCTTTATTTTATATCCATGAGTGTTGGGGACAAATGTAACCAATTTAATTGGTTAATTCATTGAGTTATTTAACATCAAAGGGAAATATTTTCGCACTAAACTGATCCATATTGACTTCTTGAAGTTATTTTAAGTGTTGTGATGATCTCTTTGCTATAAATTAAATTTTTATTTATTCATATGCCTCATTTTTAATCAATTGATTCCTTCATATTGGATACTATGAAAGGAATTACCATATCTATTAGACTATTCAATAATGGATACCCACTTTTTATTTTCTCTTCTATAAACTATGTATTCAAGGCATGAATTACCTATAAAAGGACCAAACTTGAGGATACATGGACTAATGCTTGAAATTTAGTCTTGCCATTCTACAACTAAATGTATACTTCATCATGTGGGGAGAAAGGGGCTTCAATTTTGAGATCAATATGTTATTACAAAGTTAGTAGGAAAAAAATCAAATAGAACAAGGGAAAAGGAATAAAAAACCAAATCAAATATAAGAATAAGCACACAATAAAATAAAACTAAATAAATAAACCTAATATTTACATTACCAACCTTTTTTCTAAAGGGATATTATGAGATTGCATTGGATGAGGTAACTAATGAGCAATTCTTAAATAATTGTCCCTTTAAAGGAATCAAGAGATAATTTACTTAGAGATCCTTTAGTTTAAAATAATTTTGCCCAAGTAACTCAAAAAATTTGGAATGTTACACTTTCTTCTCATGATATTTATCCCATAGTAAGACTAGGCCTAGTACCTAGAAGACTTCACCTTTGCTTTATTATTGTACCATATATTAATTATATCCTTATTTCTACTAAGGTTTTGTAAAGCTTATTATTGTGCATCTTCCATCTGAATGATATCCAATATTCTTGATTCTATCTTCCCCTATCCTCAATGTATTATTATATGACCCTGTACATAGGTAGTCTAAAGTTTATCGGGAAGATGGGATCCAAACCATATACTGGTAGAAAAGGCAAAGTATTGAGATCTTGTTTATACCTAGTGTGGTTAGCTCAAAGAGCATACTTTAATAATGAATTCCAAAATTTGGGTCTCTTTTATATGGAAATTTTTATTGCATCAATTAAGTTCTTATTGGTCAACTCAACCAAAACCATTTCCTTGTAGGTAGTAGTTTGAGGAGAACATTAAATTAATGCCATTCTCATAAGCCCATTAAGTGAGCTTAATTTATTGGGATGTAAGAGCATTATCATAAACTATTGAAATTGGGATGCGAAACCACATAATTATGTTCCCCTTGAGGAATTTGATGACCTCATTAGTTGTGTTATTCTTGGTCACCACTACCTAATTCCATATTTTTTTAATAATCAGTCACCGTTAGGCTAAAATTATGGCCTAATGATGAATTTGGGTTGATGACTCCTATGAATTCAAATCCCCATTGAGAAAATGGGCACTCTTCTACCATAAGATGGAGGGGCATCACTACAAGAAATTTCTTCTTGTTAAAGGTTTAAAATTCATTTCATGTGTATAAATGAGCATGGGAACCCTTGAATATGGTTCATTCCACCTTTACTTCTTATTTTAGTGATGCTTTTAATGGATTAAAAATCTCAACAAAACTAGTTATGAACTTGCACACAAAGTTAATATTACCAAAGATAGATTTTAATTATTTTTATTGTTAAGAAAGGGTATCTTAGAAATTACATCAGGATACTAAGGATCAATAGAAATACCTTCCTTGGTGATAACATGACCAAGGATCTTGCCTTCCATGACACCAAAGATGGTCTTATTTGGGTTAAGGGAAATACCATACCTATGACACCTTTCAAATATCTTCTATAAGTGATGGATATGATTGGACCTGTGCTTTGATAAAATAGTCAAGTCATCCATATAAATAACTATGAATTTACTAATAATACCCTCAAAATCAAAGTTCAAATCTCTCTAAAAATTTACTCTTGCATTGATAAGACTAAATGGAATTCACTTGTAAGCAAAGGTGCCCCACTTGGCCATGAATGCAATCTTTATTCTATCCTTTGTGTTTACTAAAAACTAATTGTATCTCAAGAATCTATCTAAAAAAGACATCATCTAGGATATAGTCACCATTTGGATTACCTCATCTTAGGAGGGTAGAGGATAGTTGTAAATATTATAGGCAATATTCAAATTTTATAAACTAACACATAGTCTAATCTCCCAACTCTTCTTGTAAAAGGGCATCAAGCTAGCTACCCATGTAGAGTGAGTAACTAGGAATATGATCCCATTCAAGAGGATATTATGAATCTCCTTGTGAATAAGGGTTTCTAGAATGGGGTTTAGAGGTCGTTGCCTTTATCTAAAAGGATTTTGGTTTAGTTTTAGTGGGATGGTATGAGTGATGAAAATCATGTAAAATATTTTAAGGTCTCCATAAAGCTAATAAATAATGTCTCTAATAGATGACAAAAAAATTTTGATCTATTTAATATTAGCATGCGTATAATCTAGGCTCATTTGATGACCCTAGATTAAATTTCAAGGCATATGATCTAGGTGTATTACTTTCTTAGGTTTGTCTAGATCTATCAAGGTTCAAAATCCTATCAAAGGAGAGCATTCCCTTTGGGACTAAATTTTATTTTAGGTTCATAATGACATCTTGATCATGATCCTCATCTTCAAGATCATTTCTTTCCACCTCATCTATACCTTGGGTATTAAATAATCCCAAGTTATTAATGAATTATAAATTATGGAATTCATCCTCAAAGACTTGGAAGTATTTTAGGTTGTCAAGGACTGAAAGAAACATGACAAGCTCCATTGAAAAATTATGCACACCCAAATCATATAAGGGTTTTAGATTTGTAGTAGAGGTTGTCAGTGAATCAAAGACTTGATTATCCTCTCTAGGAATGGGTATGATGTTAAAATAATTAAAATTTTCTATAAATACCATGTTTTATGCTTGTATTTCCTCAAATAAGACAACTTGCATTAAAACTTGTTGCTAACCTAGTTGATTACTAGCTTAGAATCCCCAAACACTTTTAGTTCCTTAAATTTATGTTTCAAAGCAAACTAAAGACCTTGAATTAAGGCTTCATATTATGCAAGGTTATTGGCACATGGGAATATAAAATATAGATAGATAGGTATCACTTTCTTTACGACTCAACAAGTAGAACTTTGGATCTAGAACCTTGCTTATAGGGACCATAGACCTGGTAGCCCATGTTGGAACACAACTATCTATTGAGAGGGGGTGAATCAGTATATCAACTAAAACTAGTTATTTAAATAATTTTAATGTAGATTAAATGATATATGTAGATCAAATAAAATATATAATGATAAAACACACACACAAATTCTCATGACACTAGATTTATACATGGAAAACCCAAAGGGAAAAAATGTGGTGAGAATAACTGCTAGAATATACTATTCTAATCTAGCCTCATAGTTCAAAGCCTCATTAGAAAACCTCATTGGTTATACTTTTAAGGAGAATAACCCTAAGGAGACATCAATCCCCTAAATGAGCACCAACTTAGTTGAGCCTCACTAGTTATAATGTTTAAGGGAACCAACCCTAAGGAGACACAAATCCTCCAACTAAGCACCAACTCAACTTGTATTATGGCACCAATAAATCAGATCTCTATGGAGCTATAACTCTAGTGTAAAAAATAGATTCATAAATGAATCCATCTCTAACTCTTTGTTATAAGTCTAATCTATAAATGATCATGCTCTATCATATTATCTCTCTATGCTTTTATTTCTCTCTATCTCTCTCTATGTCTAAATTTATCTCTATTCAACACACTTAATCTCACTTTCACTATGCTCCTTTGTGTCTCTATATTTTATATTTGACACATTCATCAAAAATAGGTCACCCTCTTTGCACTTTTACCTATGTATAGATATCCTTCCATATGACATAATTACAGTACTCCAGCAACATTTTCCTTATCTTAGATGTCATATATATAGAATTTTGTCTAGGTATTTGTATCTTCTATGTGTTCACACTCAGACTATAAGACATCATGCCAATTTTGAACTCATCAATATTCCCATCTCTTGAACTCATGCTTCACCACCATGAGTCCTAGTCTTTTGCTATATTTTAAAAATTCTTAGGCTCTAGTCTAGATGCACATGTATAATTACATGAATTAGATCAATCACAATGATCTAACTCATTGTATGTTTCATGATTTATAACTTAACTATAAGTTACTACATGTTCCAATTTTTTATCATTAGGATGAATAGACATTTAAATATCAACCATTGATTTTATCTTTTGTACCATGATCTAATGATCCATATTTAATTTACTCATCTTTAAAATGCATCCATTCAATCAATCTCTAACATGCTCACACTCTCCGTTGGATCTTTGTATGCTTCCAAACTTTAAATATTAAATGTTTAAAATTAATCCATTAGATCATTTGATCCAAGCTCTCGTATGCCATTAAATATTCAAACTAACATGATCTTTACTTATATCTTGACATTAAATGTCAAGATCTTTATCCCATATCATTTCTTCTTGAGACTCTAGAATGAATATGCTCCATTGTTCTTCTCAAACTTTCTTAGTATTTAACTCACCACATGTCTATAAAACTCAAGCACTTTATACCATTGAGTCCACTCACTCTATTGGATCTCCTTTACATGATCATTTGCTCACCATCAGATCTTCTAACAAGCTTGATCTTTATCTCTACTTAGCTCTTGAGAATGTGACACTTGACATTATCACGTGCCTTCTACACATTTTTTTAGTTCCTTCTATTAAGACACTTGGAAACCTCTCATTGGTCATTGAATTTAAATTACGCTATTGATTTATTATATAGGCTCTGTGATTGTGACACTTATCATTAGCACATTTACTTAGAGGTGCCTTTGATAAATTGACTTTCATATACTTAATTAGATATTTAGCATATAATAAAGCACTAGATATTGATCAATCTAGGATAAATATTAAGTCTAATACTTAGGAAATATAAAGTCTTGATCATTGCTTTGAGCTGCTAATTACTTGGTCGAAGGGGCCAATTTTATAAAGATGACAATGGTTTAAGTTATAACTTAAGCTACCAGGTCTAAGAAATATCTAATCAACATCAAAATAGAAAATCTTATTAATGCCATGACTTAAACCCTTAATGTTTTACTATGAAACCCTATAATGTTTGAGAGCAAAGATAATTCAATTATGGGCTCAACACTCTTCATCTAAACCTGCTGACCATATGTCTAGGATGCTCATACAAAACCCATGACAAATATTCTCTATATTTATTTTAAAAATGCCCATAAATGGTCTTTGTAAAAGCATGAAAACTTTATAGGACCTTGTGCATATTTGACTAAGTATGGGGACCATTTGAATATGCTTGGAAGGCTAATTTTTCACCTGTATAACTCTTGTTATGCTTATTCACATGACCTAAAATTTAGTAAATAAGATCCTCTTACATAGGATATTCCAACCATATATCCATATGCTCTTAAATATTTCATATGTTCAAGATATGAAATCATAAAAATGCCTACTCAGCTTTATCTTGCCATCTGTAAATTTGACTGTGTTGGAAAACACTATCAAAATTCCTAAGATCCTAACTTTTCTCAAGCATATATTTTGTTGTGCTAAGTCATGTGACTTGAGATTTAGTACATAGAAACAAGGCAAAAAAAATTAACAAACCCATATGATCCATTTGTCTTAAAATCTCTATATGTGTAAACTCTCACCTCATCAATATGCTTACTTGGCTCTGTTGAACCCTTTTGAACATTTGGCTAAGTATAGAAACTTAGTGAATTATGTCAAAGTAGCCAACTTTACATCCTCATATCTTTTAGTGTACTTCATTACATGCCTTTAAATCTGGTGCATAGCAACTAGGGACTTATGTGATCATAAGCATATGACCAACTCTCCTAGACTCATCCACATATGGTAATGGTGACATCAACAAACTACCTACTTAGTTTTTCCTCTATAGACCTAAAATGTTCATATGAACAATATGAGGACCAGATGATTTCCACTTATACACACAAGCACTCCAATCATCCTTGAATTCTAATAGGATACTTTTCACATCCTCAAATCACCATACTCAACCCTAAACATTAATAACATCCATAATATCCCTTTTGACATCAATGACATGATCATATTGTCCCATTTGACATTAATGAAAATGAAATTTCCAAAAGTCAAGGGTCATCATAAGTTTTTATCTTATAACATTACATGGACAAAGTGTAAACATCTATGTTAGAGGATACTAGGTTCACCCTTTCATTGAACACATTATATTTTGTGATCAGATGTTTCATCCTAGATTTTATGTTAACATGGATTTGATTGGCCATGCTTCTCCAAGGTAGACACATATGATAGAAGTTTACAACTATGTGCCCATTAAGGGTTTTATAATAATCCCTACTAAGTAAGATGTCTTAGGCAGTTGAGACCTCCACCACTTGAATGTATATAAACTATTGTACCCTTGGTTTAGATTCTAGTTATATATGTACATTTAAGAGATCAACCATAGCCTTAAATTCAGAATTATATATTTGAAACTCTATATTATCTAACTTAATATGATTCAACCCTAGTTTTTGATAGATTCTCATAGTAATGATATTTTATGAGGCTCTTGAATCAACTAGGTAGTGCATACAAATAATATTTTCACACTTCTATCAGTTACTGATGTTTTTTATCTTGTAAGAACCCATCGAGTCTCAATCTCTCTGAGTACACACCCTAAGGTGTGTACTGGGAAAGGGGTGGGTATACTATTGGTTCTTCATATGATTGTTGTACCTTATTTTCACTCATTACCAATCCAACTAGCTCTTAAAAACATTACCCTAAGCTATTTCTCCTATTTTTCATACTCCTCTAGTCTTTTACCACCTTTTGTACCTCTTTTCCTAACCTAAAACCCCTTTCAATAGTTTAAATGACTAGGTCAACTAGGTATACCTTGTACTCTTATTGGTGAAAATTATTTAGGGTGTAGGTCATCTCTTGATTGACCTAGCTTGTGACCTAGTAAGTTTTTATCAATAATGATATTAGGCCAACTAGGTCAACCCTATTAGACAAAAAATTTAGAAGGACTTAGGGTTAAATCTACCTATATATACAAGATCATTTCACAATTATTAGAGAGACATTAATAGTTATTATTCATTTGTGCTTCTTTATAATCTACTCTTCCAGCATTCTACTTAAGGAGTATTAGCTTAGGGTTTGTACTTGGAGAATCTAGTCTTGTGGAGAAGTATTGGATGTTTTAGCCTTTCTTAGTGATCTTTAAAAACCAAAACAACCTCTTTCAAATCACCTTTAGCAAAAGGAGAGATTGAGTCTTGATGGGTTTATCTTCCAAGTAAGTATCTCTAACTTTGCTCCTCTTTTTAGTAGATAGAAGTAACATAAGTATTGGATTTTAAATAATATTAATATTCTTTTCCATGCATTAGGGTCTTACCTATATATATTTATTAGGATTATATTATACATGTTTAATTTCTTTTGTTTACTAAACCTCATACTGTGCCACAAGATTTGGTGAGCACTAAATTAGATTCTCTTTGATTTACTTATTATTAGTATAGTGAATATGAAAACATAAGACTTAATTAGGGATATTACATGGTTTTCTTGACTAAAGACTTCTAAACCATCTCTAGTGATATTTTTGTAATAAGAGATCCCATAATTAAGTCTAGTAGATCCACATATTGGTCATGTTCTTGATTACCTATTGTATCCCCAATTGGAAGTGTAAGTAGGATCTATCTTCTTCAATCTATGATTAATTTATAGATCTGATGTATTTCTAATTACATAAATTTTGGTGAACCTAACATGAATCTAACCCTTCTATGTTTTCTATCACATTTTTCATGTCTATCATTTTATTTATTATGTGTTTATATTTATGATACTAGGTTGATAGGGCTGCTATAGTTTCTAACTTCTATGTATAGGTTTAACATAAAGGCACATAAAAAATGATTGTGTTATTTTTATGCAAGTCTTTATCAGATATAGGTTATTGGATCAAATAGGTTGACATAGTACTCTTATTCACTTACAGATAAAAAACTAGGTTGAATAGATTGACATAGTATTACAAACAACTTACATAAAACATACTAGGTCAACTAGGCTGACATAGTCATCTTAATAGACTTTAATAAATATACAACTAAAAAATTAGGTTAACCTAGTTGACATAATTGGCATAATTTACAAGAAAACATTCAAGTCACTTCAACATAATTTTCACAGTCTTTAGCATCTTCCAACCCACCAAGATTCCTTTTTCTCTCTCTTTCAATTTAGTTTTTCCTTATAATTTTATTTTTTAAAGTTTAGAATCTTTAAAACTACCATCATACATCAAACTAGGTCGACCTCATTGACCTATTTCTATATTCTATCTGAAAGACTAGGTTAACTTGGTTGACCTAGTTTTATATTTTGTCTTTTATTTGAAAGACTAGGTTGTGTTAGTTGACATAGTTATTAAGGACCCTTGATTCTACAATATATTATTGACACTTTAGACTCTATTCTATAATTTTTGCATACATTATCATCTAAACTGAATCTATACTATGTTTTAAATTATAAATTAACAAGTATATGCTAGTAATTTTTTCACACTTTCACTTTCTAATTGTTTTCATGCTTAGAGTAGATCACATAGTATAATTAGGTGTTTTTAAAATATACTAATTAGTTGCACTATTTTTCTCTTTCTTGCACACACTACTAACTCACATAATTTCAAAATGCATTTAAACATTTATCTACCTAAGGACTACCTACTTAGATTTCATCACCAAGGGGGAAGCCAACTTAGTTTTATGGCTAAGTATAAACATGTGGTTAATGGTATATTTTGGAAAATAAACTAACACCCTTATCAATATGATATTATGAAGTGATAAGGTAGGCCCAAATAACAAGCTTATACCATTGCCAATAGAGATCCTTTTCAGCCTAAATGTCCTAAAACCATCCATAGATTACTTTTTAGTTCCTTACTTTTAGCCAACTTCCCTATCACACTTAAAATAACACTTTATAATAAACTAAAAACATTAAGGATGACCACTTAGTTAACATTTACTTTATATTTTGCTGCTTACTCTTTGCTAATTGTATGTTGTATTGAAAAAACTTGCATTGGCCAATGTTGGTGTAAGGTTTTATGGTGTGTGCCTCAATTGGATCATCCTCATTGATCTAATTACTTGTGTGTTTTATTCCATTTTTTATTTCAAAGTACATTGAAAAATCTTTCCCTATTTTTAATACACTATCATTATGTTTGACATAGTCTCTTACAAATTATTTTTCCTTCCCATCTACAATATTAAGTCGACCCAGTTGACCCTGTATCTCTATTACCAATCAGATTATAGTACTAGGTCAACCCAGTCAAATCTATACTCTTATCAAACTCTATTTTTCCTAGTTTACAATACTAGGTCAACCCAATCAAATTTATACTCTTACTATTATTATGTTTATTTGACTCAATTCTTTGTTTCTCCTTCATTAGCATTCTATTCTTTTTTATATAATCATCATGAAGTCCCCTATTAGAATCTTCTTGGATAACCTGAATCCATTTAGATTTTATATGGGATATTAATTTCTCCCTCTATTTTCCTCTAAATATAACCCTCACTCTTGGAACACCTCTTCCTCTCCTTCATTTGTGGCTTGTAACATGGTGAAAATAACACCTCAAGATGAAGTAGGTGGATCTGATCCTTTTTATACCTATCAAGACAATCCCATCTTCAAAATCTTCAACATAATATGGAGTAATTGACATAACTATATCTAATAATCCCACTAATAATCCATATTACAATAACCCTTTCCCTAATACCAATTTGGGGATTTCTCCTAAAAACATTAACCCACCAATTAATATTACTCAACTTCTTGCACAAGTCATACAAAAAATGAACATAATGTAAAATTCTAATACATCTCAAATGATGAAATTACAATGTCATTTAATCAATATGGATAATCATCCTCCTTATCTTAATCCTCAAGCCAATCCAAATTTTATTCATCCACCTCTTAGATATGCCTTAAGAAATGTTATTCCTCAACTTGTTATGAATAATGAAATGCTTAAAAACATCCAAAATGAGCCTTTTTATCCTTTCATCATGTATATTGATATTATTAATATATATTTAATTATTAAGTATGATGGGACTAAAGGCCTTGCATCCTTTCTCAAATCCTTTGGCAATCTTTACAAAGAGTGGATCCAAACTAATACTTTCTCTACAACTAAACTTCTAGTTAAAACCTACAATGGTGATGTATTAGAGTGGTATAACCAACTTACACAACATTCCATTTGGTAACTTGAGTATTTATTCAATCTTTAGTTAAATATTTTCAACATAATGATCTTCCCAAAATTTGTCTTAGCCATTTCATCAATGCTAAGCAATCTCCCATCGAATCAACTCATGATTTTATAAAATAATAAAAATCTCTAGTTCATAAAGCTGACCATAACATGACTAATGGCAATTTTTTTAAACTATTTATAACTAATTTAACTCCTCTTTAATATAAGGTTCAAAATTTTGCTCCCCAAACACTTAATGAAGATTTTGACCAAGATAAATGTCAATACTTTCTCATGAAGCAATTTGAACCTAATCCCTAATTACTTAAAGGATATTTTCAAACTTATAATAATGCCATCATCAAAAATACTCCTCAAACCAAACTAGTAGTTTCTAAATCCAACACTCCCTCATATTCTCACATACTATTAACTATGCAACAAATGAAATAGTTTTTACCACCCTCTAAACCATTTAATTATCCTAATAATCTTCTTAAGTGGTATGACCTTAATCAATTTTTTTGGTTCCATGCTAATATTGGTCATTCTCATGAATCTTTTATAGGTCTTACTAAATTTGTTATCTCTTACATGATTAGTGATTCCTTCAATCATGAAGCCATGATCAGCCTTCATCTTCAAGAGTATAACTCTTCTTAAAAATGACAAACTTCCAATGATTCTTCTTATAATAACCAAAAATATTTTTCCATAACTAATAATAAAAAAAATACAAAGGATGTTTGTGCTATTGATTCTAACTATGACCAATATTACAATAATTCTCAATATTTTAACGCAACTAAGGTCAACTATCTTATAAGCTACCTTACAAAGATCTTGTCAAAAAACCTAATAATCCATCTTTAGATTAATAAATTCTCAAAGA
Organism: Torreya grandis; assembly: GCA_037957365.1. Classification (NCBI taxonomy): domain Eukaryota; kingdom Viridiplantae; phylum Streptophyta; class Pinopsida; order Cupressales; family Taxaceae; genus Torreya; species Torreya grandis. Next base: position 2,315,932 of record JARHVA010002837.1, on the reverse strand, counting down.
TACTAAAACCACTAATATAGCTTCAAAATCCCCTAAAGAACTACCTCCTTCTTTTGAACCCCCAACAACTTCCATGCCTTCCAAATCTAACTTACCCTCTAAAACTCACACTGTTTCTTCTTTTAAATCACATTAGAACTTTCTTGAATAATTTATATCCATGCCTTGTAAGATTCCACTTATGGAGTTAGTTCGTATTTCCCCTTATCATCACAAGTTCCTTATGCAACAATTACAATAAATTTTGGATCCATCTCCTATAGATGAAGAACCACCTTCTATTGAGCCTCAACCCACCAATGTTCATACCATTTAAATAGTGTGTCCTTCTTCCAAACCCTCTATTTTATTTCTTAAAGAGAACATGATTAGTGATGAAATCCTTTTTCATGCTGATGATCCACCACTATTCATTAACATAGCCATTAATACTACCCTTATCCATAAAGTCCTAGTTGATTAAGGGTCTAGTATTAATGTGACATCTTTATAAATTATCCATCAACCTAGTTATAATAAGGATCATCTCAAGCAAACCCACCTTACCTATCATGGATTTGATAAAACTAATCAAAATCCACTTGGTTCTATGTGGCTTTCCCTAACAATTAGAACTAAGACCATTTAAATTAAACTTATGGTCTTTGATTTTACCTTATCTTATAACATACTACTTGATCTCTTGTGGACTCGTAAAATGAGGGACATTGCTTTTTTTGATAGATAATACATCAAATTATTACATAATTTCAAATGATATAAATATGAGGCTGATCCTAACCCTTAGAGTATTCAACTTCCTAATCTAAAATCTCAATATCACATCCCTACCATTTCTACCATCAATAGTACTCCCTTATTTGAGTTCATCAACATCAATCTAGACTTACAAGTCACTCTTGCTTATTCAAATGATGATAAACCTAATGACTTGTAACATAATTGCAACACTACCAAACTACCTCCCTATATATAAGAGTGGATTCCTCCTTATTTGTTACCTTGTTATTTTACTATTCCTCTCATTGATGAGATAGCTTATTTTCCCCCTCATTTTAATGTTTAGGAGCCTTATTTTCTAAAATATGCCTTCATAAGTAATTATTATGGATTGGATAAATTATTCCAATAACCTCTCATCATGTCTCCATGTAAATTTAGTAATATTGGTCTTTCACCTTCTACAACTCCCCTTGAATCTCAAGCATGCATAATTTCTCCAACCTATGATGATAACTACATAATGGCCCAAGCTCAATCTTGAAACTTGGATGTTTAACATTATCAAAATACTTTAGGTCAAATACATAATTTCAACCAAGATGTTTACATCATTTCCATATATCATGACTTAGGTCTCAAAGGTCATGTACCTCATGTCAATTCTCCATTTCTTGATACTCCTTGAGTGGTAGAACAAAATTGTACCTTTTGAACCTCTAAAAATTATTACATCTTCTCTACCACCTATGGATCCCATCATTTAATATGATTCTTCTCATGTCAAATAAACTAATGAGACAACAATCCCATCTAATCCATCTACTTCTTCTACTCTTGAGATTACATTAGATGCCAAGGCCATATATGTCCATTATATTCGTTCTAAACATGATCACCATGGTAATCAAATTCTTGATCTTGAGGTAGATGTTTTAAATTATTGATCTCAAGGTAGATGTTGATTATTATGGTCCTCTTCCCACTATGCTTAGTGATGAATCTATTATTGAATTACTTCATGCCCAAGAACCTCAAATTCTTTGGAAACATCACAAACTTGGTAATTTAAAAAATAAATCCCTTTATTTCAACAACTTCATCACTAGCATTGATCCTAAAGCTAATCTAATTTATTATTTACCTAATGCACCATACCAATTACAAAATGGTAATGTTATGATTATAGAATAAACTAATCACATTAAATATGGTACTCCATCATGCCCTTGACCAATTATAGTTTCTCATGAACTCTCACCTATCGAATATGAATTTATTTATTAATATCATGAGATGTTCTCCTAATCCTATGAGGACATGTCTGGTATTTACCCTAGAATTTTGGTGCACAACATCATCACTTATCTTGATGATAAACTTGTGCATTAAAAGCAATGAAAATTTCCACCTAAGGTTTCCACTTTGTGTCACAAAGAAATTATTAAAATTCTTGATGTTAAGTTTATCAAACTATTGGATTATTCTAAATGGGTTTCTAACATAATTCCCATTCAAAAAAAGGTCACTAAAATAATTTTCATATAGAATAATTTATGTAATCTCAATATTTCTTATCCCAAGGACAATTTCCCTCTAAATTCAATAGATTACATTATCAATTCCACAACTAGTTATGAAATGTTATCTCTTATGGATGGTTTCTCAGGCTATAATAAAATTCACATTTCCCCTAAGGACCAACATAGGACCACTTTCACCATGGAATGGGGCACCTATTACTATGTTAAAATTCCCTTTGGCCTAAAAAATGCTAAATCTACTTATCAATGAACAATGACTCATATCTTTCATGATCTTATCCATAAAATTGTACAAACCTATGTGGATGACTTCTTTAATAAATCTAAAAGTTTCAAGACTCATATTTTTGATCTTTCCATCATCTTCAATCATATCCTCAAATACAAAGTTTGACTAAATCCTTAAAAATATGTATTTAGTGTCACATCTAGTAAACTATTAGGATTTTTAATCTCTCTTTATGACATCAATGTTTACCTATCCAACATTAGTGATATCATCAATGTGTGCATCCCTTGATCCATTTTGGACATTTACACTTATCTTGGTAAACTTGGGGAAATTCAATTATTCATCCTCAAATGTCTTATTGTATCAATTCCATCAATTCTCTTCTTAAGAAAGGCATTGATTTAGAATGGAAGGACCCTTTTCAAAAATCATTTCATAACATGAAATAATCATTGCTTCACCCACCTACACTTCATCCCCCTTAAAATGATCGACCTTTGATCCTATATACTTATTCCACACCTATATCAATTGGGGCAATGCTTTCCCAATAGGATGCTATTATATGAGATTATGCCATATACTACATCAACTGAGTCCTCATTGATTATGAGAAATGTTACACAAAAGTAAAACATGATTTCCTTGCCATATATTTTGTAACTAAAAAACTTTGACATTATATGCTTTATCAGACACTTATATTATCATCTAGTGATCCCCTTAATCACTTCTTGTCCATAACCTTTCTTCTTAAAGATAAAATTGGAAAGTGGATGGTCTTTCTCATGAAATTTGATCTCCAAATTATTACTCAAAAAGCTATCAAAGGACAAATCATCACTAATAAACTTGTCATTGCTCCTGTACCCACTACAAACCACTTTCAAGATTATCTTCCTAATGACAATATTCTATATATTGAAGGTATAAAATAATCCATATCCCTTAAATATTACTTTAATAACTTCACTAATAATCTTGAATCAAGTAATCTTGATTAATCCACTATCCTCCCCAATGATAGTAAACCAAAAGTAGTTATCGAAGAAATTTTTGAAATTAATGTCAATTTACACGAGGATACTTAGATCCTTCATTTTGATGGTGCTAAATGCATTCAAGTAACTAGGGTAGGTTTTATTATTTATAATTCATCTTGACAAAATCAACCCTTTATCTTTTTGCTTAACATTTGACATCACTAACAACATGATAAAGTATGAAGCTCTTATCTAAGGCATGAAAGTTACTCTTAATTTAGATATCCATTACTTGCATCTTTTAGGTGATTCCCAACTCATTTTACAACAAGTCAATGGTTATTACAAATTAAAAAGTTATAATGTCATTAATTATCATCAAATTAAAACCACTCTCACCAAAGATTTCATTTCTTTCACCATTGAGCCTATCTCTCGAGATCAAAATTCTATTGATTATTCCTTTGCTTCTTTAGCATATCTTTTTCATTCACACCAAGTTCTTAATAATCCCACTTTTCTTATCCAAATAATAAAATCTCTATCCTATATTCAACCACATGATTCATTAATTTTCCATATTGAGGTTTTCACCATTTGACAAAGCATGTGTTATAAATACATAATTCAATTTATGTAACTTCAAACTTATCCTCCCAACCTTGACTCCTAAAAAAAGACTCATATTCACAAATAAGATTTTAAGTATATATTTTGATATAACATCATTTATTATCATAATGCTAAAGGTACCTTGCTCTGTTGTGTTATGAAAGATGAGATCCCTCCTCTTATTAAGCAAGCACATGGGAGCATTTATGGTGGCCATTATAGAGGAGATGTTATAGCCCACAAATGCCTACATATGGGAAAATTATGGCCCTCTCTTGAAAAAGATGCTATTTAATTTGATAAAAAGTGTACTACTTGCCAAATTCATGATGATTTAATTCATTCACCTCTAGATGAGCTTCAAACTATAGAATCTCTCTAGCCATTCTCCATGTGGGGATTATATCTCATAGGAAAATTACCTCACTCTCAATATGGGCATGTATTTATAGTCATAACAAAAAAATAATTTACCAAATGTGTCGAGGCTATGCCCCTTGTTAATTTCACTAGTAACACCATATCCAAATTTATCCTTAATCAAATTTTTTTCCACTTTTGTTTCCCTCATACTATCAATTTAGACAATGGTGGTAATTTAAAAAACAAATGTGTCAAACAATTTTGTGCTAAATTTAAATTCAATCATAAATTTTCCATACCTTATTATCCATAATGTAATGTCCAAGGTGAGGCCACCAATAAAATTATCCAAAAGATAATTCATGAAACTTGTATGGATTCACACCTTCATCTCTATCCTATTCTGTGGGCCTATTACACTAGCATACGTATTACCACTGGGGTAACACCATTCTCTCTAATCTATGGTTATGAGTCAGTCCTTCCATTAGAAATTGAGCTTCCCTCTCTCCATATATCTTTTCATGGTATCATAACCAATTAATGATTAATTAGAGCTTGCCTTCATGATCTTGATCTCCTTGATGAACATTGTCATTTTACTTTGTAACATAATTTCCAATACAAGTCCCCTATTACCAAACAACCTATCAAACATGTCAAAGTTTGGACATTTAATGTTGGTGATATTATCCTTAAATTATACTACACTCATGAAAAATAAGGTAAATACACCCAAGAATGGTGGGGTCCTTATTTAGTCAAATATATTCTTATTTTTCATACTTATCACCTTCAAACCAATGAAGGTCATATTTTCAAAGAGCCCACCAATAAATAATTCCTCAAGAAGTATTTTGCCTAATTCTTCCCTTATTTTTTCATGCTTTATATATATGTTATCTGTCTAACACTTTTTATAGGATACTTATATGGATCTCACCCTCTATAGTTTTTCTTTATTTTCACAAACCTTAGTCCTTCCTTTTGGTCTTTTGGTTTCCCTTTTTCTTCATGAGTTGCATTATAAAATCAAGGATAGGGTTTGATATTCCTCATGATGTAATTTTATCATCTTTATTTTAAAAAAATTTACACACTTTTTGACACCCCTTGGGTTTATCTTTGTGAGTTTTAGTGTGAGACCATGTATAGGACCTGCACTTCCTCACAAATATCATCTTTTTCTTATCTCATTTATTTTTTTCAATGATTTTTGGCACCTTAATTGGTTTATAATTTATGAGTTGTAGTTTAATACCATGGATAGGACCTAACCTTTCTCATAATATCACCATCTTGTCATTCCTTTTCTATAATGTGTTTTGCAATGGTTATGAGTTTTTTTTTATCTTTGTTCCTAACTTTAGCTTTTTCTTCTTTTGATAGATGGAATTTAAAAAATATATATGTTATCATGTTTTCCTCCATTTCCTTCATTCTTATGATAAGGAATCACACTTTACTATTATAATATCCCTTTTTCACCATTTATTAAATTTTTTATGATTTAAATTAATTCAAATTGTTTCATGTTTCATTCCTCTTGATTTCCTTTCCTTTCAATCCACATTGGATAAAACAAGGTCACAACCAAGATATCACTTTTATTTCACCTAGATTTATGAGACTCTTAGACACCATGCTCTTTGAGTTTTCCCTATTATCAACCAAGTCCCAAGTATTAAAATGAAATTTATTTTTAGCACCCATGTTTAGTTTTCCAGATCTATATGGAGGATGAATAGAAAAATTCATCAATAAAGTTAAAAGCCAAATAAAAATAAAAGGAAATGATATACAAAAGGTAACATACAAATATCAAAAGTTAACATCAGACCAAAAGACATGATTATAAACACATCTCCTATCTCCAATTAAATCTCAAACTCCATAGTCAGCCTCATAATAGAGATAAGGTCCATTGGGATGAGGTAGGTTAGTAAATTAGAATTTGAGAATTCAAAAAACTTTATGGTGCTACCCACTTTCTCATGTAAGTACCCAATCTTCACAGTTGATCCATAAGGGGTCCTAAATAATGGGGAACACATTGTATGAAGGTAGGTCCATTTTAATTTTCATGTATATAGCCTTCATGGGATGATCTACATACTTCATTTTTTAACCTAATACTTGTGTGGCTAGGAAAAATTCTTCAGAGTCCTTAAGGTCAAAAGTCCTATTATTTTGACAAACCTAATTTGAGTGCCTTAACTTCGATAAATAGTTCCTCTACCTTGGTTTTTACTTCATTCTCCCTTCCACACATTTCATTTCCCCTCTTGATAGGCAAATTATGATTATAAATATGTTTTCCTACTTCTTTTCTTCCCTCTTTTTCACATTATAAAAACATCCTAACATTACTTTGTCTCAATTTTATCTATCCTTAGAATAAAATAATATGCTTGAAAAACTATGGATTAATTTCTTTACACCATGGCTCTACATTTATAGACTTGCCTTAATTCACCATTTATCATTGTTAGAATACCCTTTTTATGGAAACCTGAGTCCATTTCTACTTTCATGTACTTTTTCCATTGTTGAGTGAGGTTGGCTTGTTATTTCTCACTCATCAATGTTGTTTTCCCCTTTTATGCACCATTTTTCCATTGATGATTGAGTAAGGATTATTACTACTCATTTATCAATGTTATTTTACCACTTTTGCTTACCCATATTTGTTTAAGGATTTTTACTAATTTCACATTGATGTTTGATTACCATCCTTTTTAACATGTATCCTTGGCTTGATTTTGTGAGTTTGCATTTATTACTTAATGTTTACTTGTTTAAGTCTTTTAGTATTTAGTCTCCTTGGATTTTTAGTTACTTTATTTACTCTAAATTTTGACTTGGTCCTTTAGTCTAACATATCACTTATCACCCTAGCTTGCCAAATTTCTAAGTATGTCCCATCCACATAGCACTAATTATCTTGGCTTTCCTACATTTGTTTGTTTTTTCTCTTTAGTTTTGTATTCTTGGGTTTGTCAAAATAAGTATCTACACCCTCCATAATCAAAACTAAAAACATAGTAGATAACCATCCAAAAATAAAGGTAAGTCAAGGTATGTATTACATTTAATTTCTCAGTTATATCCATTTTAGTCATTTATTTTTAGTTATTTTATGCTTCAAAATAATACTTTTTTAATCCTTAATGTTGTGTGTTACTATGTTCTTTCTCGAAGCACCATCCCCTATTATACCTAAGTGACACATGATGAGATTCAAGTGGGGAATATGTATACACAATATTTTCATGCTTTTATCAATTACTGATGCCTTATATCTTGTATGAACCCATCGAGTCTTAATCTCTTTGAGTGCACACCCTAAGTGGTCCACTAGGAAAGGGGTGGGAAGATTATATGTGCTTCATAAGATTTTATCCCTTATTACAACTTATTACCAATCCACCCAACTCCTAAAAACATTGCCCTAAGTTATTTATCCTCTTTTGCACACTCTTCTAGTCATTTACCACCTTCTATATCTCTTTTCCTAACCTAAAACCCCTTTTGATAGTTTACATGACTAGGTTAACTGAGTCAACCTTATACTCTTATTAGTAAAACTCATTTAGGTTCTAAGTCATCTCTTGGCCAACCTAACCCATGACCTAGTGAATTTTTGTCAATAATGATACTAGGTTGACTAGGTCAACCCTATCATTTGAAACTTTCATAAGGGATTAGGGTTAAATCTACCTATATATACAAGATAATTTTACCATTATTAGAGGTATAAAGAGTTATTATTAATTTGTGCTTATTTATAATCTAATCTTCTACCATTATACTTGAGGAATCTTATATTAGGGTTTCTACTTGGATAATATAGTCTTGTGGAGAATTCTTGGATGCTTTGGACTTTCTTAGTGATCTTTACAAACCAAAATAGTCTCTTGCAAAGCACCTTTAGATAAGAGAGAGATTGAGTTTTTATGGGTAGGTTTTCTAAGTATCTCTAACTTTGTTCCTCTATTTATATATAGAATTAGCATAAGTATAGGATTTTCAATAATATTACTCTTCTTCTCCATGCATTAGGATATTACCTATACATAGCTTAATTAATATTCTCTTATGCATGTTTACTTTATTTTGTTTACTAACCTCCATATTGTGTCACAAGTTTTGGTGAGTACTAGATTATATTTTCATTGCTTTACTTGTTATTAGTATAGTGAATATGAAAACATAAGACTTCATTAGGGTTATTGCATGTTTTTACTTGATTAGAAGCTTTAGAACCCTCCCTAGTGATATTTTTGTGATAATATATCCCCTGATTGGGTCTAACAGATCCACATATTGGTCATATTCCTAATTATTTAATGTATCCCCAATCGGAAGTATAAGTAGGATCTATCTTCTTTGAGCTAGGAGTGATTGCTAGATTTGATGTATTTTTGATTTCATACAGGTAGTTTTGTATGTTATTTCTAAATAATTGAATGATAAAGAGGAATAATGGAAATTCAAACTTATTATTACGTATGAAAATGATAGTGTGTGCATGTCTAGGTTTGTGTTTAGTTGGTTTATTTGTTAAGGACTTCAGAAGGAGATCTCTTTGATCAGTGATTTGGGCTAGTTCACATAATGTAATGTTTGATTTTATCTTATTCATGTCCTCTATTATGTTGTATCTAGTCTTTGTATAAGTAGGTTGGTCTCTTCAGGGAGATTGGGGATATCATATTTTGGAGGAGGATAATTTATTACCTTGGGATAAGGAGGAGTTGAACCATTATTAGGAGTGGATGTGGTAAGGGGATGGTGCTAGGTTTAATTATTAAGATCATATTTGATCCTATAAAACTAATAAAAATAATGCACTTCATTGGTGGCCTCTTTTAGATCATTTTCATCTTAGCTAAGGAATTTCAAGGTCTCTAACACCATAGTAGTGCTCATGGGTCTTAAGAACCATGGAGATTTAGCTTGATTAATAAAATTGGGGTAGTTTATGAACACCTCCAAATCTTCCATGTATCTTTATAATATTTCAAGTGCACTACAAAATTTGATACAGTCAAGCTCCCTGTGGTGGGTTGTGTTGTGCATATGACACTAGTTTGGCACAGATAACTCATAAATGTTGATCTTGAGAAAATTATTAGGTGATGGATTGGGTTGGTTATTAATGAGGTGGTGGAGGTTACTATTACTCTATTAGGTAAATTTTATATTATAATTCTCACTACTATCATTTCTAACCTACTTTTTAAGGCCCGAGAAGTCATTATTGAGCTTTTATACCATACATTGTATAGAGTCCAATTCATTTCTAGTGGATTCATGGTGTATGATTTGGATATTATTAATGGTGGGTTAAAATTTTTAATGGTGATATTGAGTTTGTTTTAATTATTTATAGGGATAAGTAAGCTTAATCATTGGTTAGGAGTATAATGCCTCAAGGGAAGCTAGTTTGTCACAAGCACAAGTTGTGACATAGATACATTCTAGTTGGTACTAAAGAGAGTATTCAAGGTAAACAAGTTTATAAATACATTTGGGATAGTAGGTACCATAAAAACTTAAGGTTATACACTTTGATGGCCTTAACATAGGCTAGGGGTAACTATGCCACTAATGGGGCTCTATGCAAGAACATGAAAGTCTAAGGGTCTAGCGCATTCTTATACATTTCACGAGATAGTTGGGAATATAAAGAGTATATCATAGTGATTCAACTATATATACTATAAAACATATCATTAAAATTCATAATAGTCTCATTTGGCTCTCTCTTGATGTAGGATTTTTTTAATATAACACACTTTGGTCAATGACTTGGTCAAACTGGGTCATGAACGTACTATTAAATTAGTCTCAACTTGTAATGATATTTTAGGGTACTTCAAGAACTAATAATAATATGTATCCTTTAAAGTGAATGTAAATAGGCTATAAGCAATGTCCTCATATTCTACATTTAGAAGAATGAGAGCAATTTTGTATGATATCAAATGTTCCTTAGTGGTATGCCCCACACCTAGTGTAAATAATGGGAGGTATCTCTTTGGGTATCTGGTTAAGTCATGATCAAATCTGATAAATTTTATTGAAAAACTTGACCAAACACCCCATAGGGGAAGCCATGGGTAAATACATGCTAGAGGTGGAATGGTAGGATGAGCTAGTCAAGGTAGCTAAAGGTCTTAGTCTTCCTTTAATAGAATAAGCTATCCTATGGATTTTTTAGGGTAAGATTATAAGTCATACAAGAACAAATAAATATCTAGTGATCCATACAATAGGCTCCAAGTTTCTCTTGGGTAAGTTAGAAGCTATAATATTTGTTAAAAAATGATAAATGGGCCCCTCCTATTGCTAATTATTGTTTAATATAAGATCTCATTCTCCTAGATGTAGTTATTGAATTAGATGCATTGATCAAACTCAAGAAACAATAAATAAATTTTGTCCTTTTATTTTAGGATCAATGATAAGACAATATATGACATGAGTTGAAGGTATTAAGATCAATGAAATATAAAGTTTAGAATAGATCTCTAAGATATGCAACACTACCACCAAATATATATTTCCTATTTTCTCACTAACACAAAGTTTTTTTGCCATTAACTAGACTAATGGAAATAAATTTACCACCTAAACACTAATTTACTTCAATTCATAATTTCTAAATGAATGGGAAGGAAAATTTTATAAAAAATAAACATAAAAAAGGGAATGGGTGGAGTAGGGTATAAAGGAGTCTATCTAAATAATTGGCAATACAAATGCCTTAAGGAACCACAATTATGCCTAACTATAGTTACACCACTGTGTGTTAATTTTCATGAAAGCTCAAGATATAGTCACATAGGGAAAGAGTCTAATGAAAAGGAAAAATTCTTGGTTTAGGGATTCCTCTTTAATGAATAAGTGCATACAACCTATAGATCATTACACACAGGTCCTTATAGATTCTATATAAATTAAAAACAATCAAATAATTTAATTAAAATAGTGGAAAAATTATCTTAATTAATGCATAAACTTTTTGAAAAGTCACATTTTACAGTTTGCTAGAATTAGTGTTTATTAATTAAAGTATAGAGTGTGGAAGACATACATAGAAACTAGACACATTTAAAAAAAAAAACCAAATTAGTAATAATTTAAAGTGTTTATTTACAGTAGAGTTGACCCCTAAAAAATACTACACAATAGTATATATAAGAAAGAGATAGGACCCACCTCATAGTAGTATGAGGTATCATCCTTAGCATCATGTCATGAAATGGTTACAAAAAAATTATACCAAAATATTCCCATCCCAAAATAAACATAACATAATTCCCAAGTGCCACTAAGAGATGATGAAAATAAGATCAAAGGTGGGCCACTTCCTAACTATTTTTATAGACCCTATTAAGTTGCCAATGATTGATCAATGAGGCTAGCTTCTTGGTCAAGATTTTTCAAGTTGATAGGTGGATCCCAAAATAGCACTTCCACTCGAGTCATTAGTCTCTCATGAGTTTTGAGTGGGTTCTTCAAAGATACTTTCAACTCTTAGACCTAATTGATGTTCACTATAGACTACATGGGTAACTCTAGAATACCCTTATCTCTATCCTTATTGTCTTTAGTCACCTTTATCTTCATGATTTTGTTGAAGTGTGCTAGGTGAACCCAAAAATCATCCCTTTCTAGTAAATTTCCATTAGGATGAAATGGCATTGAGATGTTAACATCTTTAAAATAAGTATGGATCTAACCCTTATGTTTCAATGGTCAACTAGTCTTCAGTGAATGTCATCATTATCACTGTGAAGGTCTAATATATATTTTAATCCACGAGGTCATCAAATTTAACTCCAAAAACCTCTCTTTTTTAGTAAAAACCACCAACTTATTACACTTATTATCCATTCAAATAATCCTCTCCTAGTATGCATGCATCATCTAGAGAAGTTCCTTACTCTTAGAGAGGGATATCATAACCTCTCAAAAGATGGTGAATAAATACATGAGTGATACCTCCAATTTTCCAATTAAACTTGTAGTAAAAATTTTCTTTACCCAAGACTCTAGAACTCTCATGTACCATGTGATGTCCTCCATCAGCTAAACTATGAGTTCATTAGTATCTTAAAGTACTAAAATTGGATCCTCTATGACTCTCTCTCCCCTACTTGTAGTTATCACCTTAGTGAGTTAGAACAGGTCTTGATTAGTCTTCCAAATTATTGAGTCACCTTATTGAGTGAAGGTCTGAGTTAGGACTTTCTTCATGCTCCTAGACTCTTCATCAAATTTCCAATAGATATCTAGATCCCTATGATAAACCATATATGGTTTTTATTCACTTGAATATTCATTGGACACAATTCATCCTTGCCCAAATTTAGTTCCCAAGGTGGTGGAATTTGGAATGGGAGGGGTGCACATAGCTAAATTGGAAAGTGGATGAAAATATGGAGGTAAAAGTGGAGGAGGCACATGAAATGGGATGGAAGATGGAGAGGGAAGTGTAAATAAGGATGAAGGGGGTGACATGGGGTGAAGGGAGGAACCACAAATGAGGAGGCCAAAAGGAACATCTAAGACTTCCATTTTTATAGGGTCATAAAAATATAAGGGTCAATAGTGCCTAAGAGCTATGTGTTCATGATAAATGAGGAAATTATCTAGTTAAAACCAAATCATTGAGGGCCTAAGGTGATGGATAAAGGGGTATAAGAAAGAGTTGTATGAATTGCTGAAGGATAGATAAGATCTTTAGGATAAATTACCTTTTGTTTCTTTTTTGACTTCTTACTTGGGTCTATTTGTGTTATGGGAATAGAGGCATAATTAATAACATGGAGGATTAATGGATACCATCAAGCTCAATGATGTAGTAGGATCAATAAGTCTATGAAAATAGGAGCACTATAAGTAACATGATCCATTATAACTATTGGGATGGTTAGAGAGATCACTATCATAGTAGTAATTGAAGTTATTAGGGCTACTAAGAACATAATAACATTGGGCATCTGAGCTCTATCAAGGGTTGAAATAATATGTGGGTAATATAGATAAGGTTGGGGATACCAACAAAATAGAGGTGGATATAGGGGGTTTATAGGGGAAGATATCATGGGGGATATCAAAGAATATTTAATAATTAAAATCACTAAACCCAACCACTTATGAAATGTTATCTATGTGGAGCATACAACCACTATGTGAGGAATTAACCTAATAATCCACATAGATAAATATATTATATATGCTATAGAGTTAAATGTCAACACAAAATAGAATATGTTCAATGCTTAGGTAATAAAGGAAGAAAAATCCATTGTGTAACATAAACATGATTAATGTTTAACCAAAGGAGAATGCCTTTGTACAAGCAGTCACTAGGAAAAAGAGAGCATGACAAGGGTTATCACCATTAGAAATGCCACTAGATCAAGGTATTAGAAAAGTACATTGGGACAAATATGATGATCTTGCTAATAATAATAATTTTATATACCAAGTTGTGTAGGTTCCATAAGAAATCCAATAACAACTAGATTTTGAAGGGAATAATGCAACCAATGATGCTCAAATGTACAATAAATTATAAAAATCATAAGAAAAGAGGGTGTGGTGACTAAATTGACATGTTTAATGAAGTTACTCAGCACCTTGCATAGGTAATATATTTCATAAAACATCACGAATATCCTACATAATATTTAGGAGTGATAATAGTGAGGGAAACAACATACTGACAAATTAACATGGTATGTTAAGACTAGAAAACCTCAGGATGTTAATTCTCGTATGGACATTGAGTTGGATATATATGAGATTTTGAATGTAGTGTTTGACTTTGGTAGCATGGTCAATATTATTTTGTGATTAAATTAGGAAGCCATTAGTTGACTAGCCTTAAGCTATAGTCTAGTTACTCTTAGTTTGGTAGATTATGGTAGGATGGAACCCATTGTAAGGCTAGAGGATGTTGAGATCAAAGTAGCTGAGCTTAGTTTGCATAAAAATTTCAAAGTCATTAATATGAAGACAAAAGAGACCCATTATCTTGCCTTAATAGATAATAAATGGGTCTATTATAGTAAAATGGCCATTAACACTATGCACAATCAACTAGAGTCATATCAAAGGGATAAGATAGTAGTTCTACCCCTTAATAAATATGAGCAAAAGTTGTATATCATGATAAAAGAGCCAAAGTCTCCTTATGCCTATAGGGATAATAATTGGTTTAAGGTAAGTGTAGATGAAAGACAAATTATTTTATGATTTTTAGAGTATCAATTTGGATAACTTCATACTACATAGTAGAAAGGGCAACCAATGTACAATCCTATTATCACAAAGTCTCCAATTAGGTATGTTCATATAGAATAATGTGTTTTTTCAATAGTGCATTCTACCATGAAATATGAATTATATTTATTATATAATATAGGTGTAATAATGATGGATTATATAGATCCTACTCCAAAAGGTGTTCTACCTTAGGAAATGACATCATCCATAAGTGGTGATTCAAATATGCATATGTTAAATTAGACTCAGAGAGATCATGAGATATGGCCTCTACATATGGTGTTTACTATTGAACACCAAATACCTCAATACTTTGTGATAGAGGATCTTAATACTTTCATATTGAGGCTTGAACACCATGTGTCATAGGTGGAGCAATAAGTCAATCTACTCAATTATGCACTAAAAGGGATTGCTATAATCTGGTGGGTAGTGCACAAAAACCTAAAAAATCATTTGAAGGAAGCATGTAATTTTTTACGTGTGAGATTATAGTTACCAATTGCTGTGAAGTTAAAATGCCCTTTATTTTAATAAAGTCAATGTATTGATTTTCACATTCATTAGTTTATGGATATATGGATTGTGCAGGGAGTAGATCCATGATATTGGGTACACTTTTTTAGTCATACATTAGCAACTATACCAATGGCTTAGTATTTACACCAAGAGCACAAAAGAGAGACCAAGCATTGGGTACAAGTTTAGAAAGATTTTATTTATAATTTTGTGTTTTAAGATGATAATCTAGTGGTACATAATGCCTTAAAAATATCAAAATATTTATTTTTCATGGATGAGTCAAATACTTAGCCACTATAGTTAAATCATCATCCTAGTAAGAAGTTGTACATGACTTGAATGTAGAACTTCATAGTTATAAAGTTAGTCAACAAAAATTATCTCTTATTAAGGCATGTAATGGAATAATAAAGGATTTGATAGAGTCTAGTGATAGTAATGGATATCTTGACCTAGAAGGATTATTTTAACTAGAATGGGAATTTAAACCAAAACCAATTCAAAGTGTAGATTAAGTTGAAGAATAAAAACTAAACAACATAAAAATCCCATAGTGAGAAGGAAAACACATTATATAAGATGATATGCTTAGTGGATCAAGTAAATTATACAAATATCCATAAGAAATATTGAAGAGAACATTGGAATAGAGTTATCTCCTAAGCTTGTGATTGTAGGAGATTATCAGGAGCAAGAAGAAAATTCAAATGCCTTGCAACTGCTACAGGATTATTAAAATGTGTTCCAAACTAAATTATTAGAATTAAAAGGTGTATATCCATATTTTTGAGAGATACATATATAATTAAAAGAGTGTGAAATATTTTTAAAAATCATCCCTATAGGCTCAACCCCAATATAAATATCAAAGTAAAGGATAAACTAGATTACATGTAAGAAGTTGTAATCATCTATATAGTTGAAAAATAATAATGGGTGAGCCTTATTATTTTGTATCCAAAGAAAATAGGGGAGATTTGGGTGTGTGAGGACTACTGCACACTCAATTATGCTTGTGTCAATAACCCATTCCCAACACCATTCACGGATAAAGTCCTTGAGTCTATCACAGGGTATGAAGTGTATACATTCGTAGATGTCTTCAGTGGATACCATAAAATTCCCATAAAAAAGGAGGACCAAGATAAAACTACCTTAACAAATAAATTGGGATCATTTACATACAAGGTAATACCTTTTGTCTTAAACAATGCACCCACAATATTTTCTAGGGATATAGTAAATGCATTCAAAGACTTCATCCATGAATTTATAGAAGTCTATTTTGAAAATTGGGTTGTTTTGTCTATTTAAATAACTTTTTTCAAAACTTTGATTAACATTATAATAGTGTTACACTTTACATATTATTTTGAATCAAAATAATTTACACCTTTGGTGTTTCATCGGGACATGTAGTATGTAGCAATGGTATTTTGGTTGATCCAACTAAGATTATTTTAATAATAAATATTCCACCTCCAACCAACTCTATATAAGTGTGCACATTTCTTGGTAATACAAGATATTACAGAAAATTTATCAAAGTATATGCATCTATATCAACACCAATGGAGAAACTATTGTGAAAAGATACATGCTTTTAATGGATAGAAAAATGCCAAGTGGAATTCATTGAGCTAAAGCAAAATTTGGTAATAACACCAATTATAATTTTTTTTTACTAGAAGAAGCCATTCCATTTACATGTGGATGCTTCTAGTACTATAGTGGGAGTTTTTAGCATAGCCAGGTGAAGGTGGATTAGAAAATTCTATACATTTTTCTAGAAGGAAACTATAAACTATAGAAAATAACTATACAATTATCAAGAGAGAGTAATTAGCTATGGTGTTTATGATTTAAATTTTTTAGTATTACTTGTTGGCTACACCATTTGATTTATTTAATAATCACCAAACACTACACTACCTGGTTAACAAGTCAATATTGGGAGGGTGCATATCTAGGTGGCTTATGATATTTCAAGAATTTCAATTATAAATCAATGTCAAGCCAGGTTGAGAAAATGTTGGGCTAGATCATCTAAGCAAGCTACATAATGAGGAAGATATAGAAGAGCTAGAAGATAAATCCCTAGATGCACATTTATTTAGGGCTGCTACAATTTTAGACTAGATGAAGGACATTTCTAACTTTTTTGTATCAAGAAAAATTTCTTGCACACTATTTGAAAAGGTAAAAAAATAAAATGGTCATCTAAGTTATACCATATAGTCTCATTAATGTCTTTTTGTATAAGCTGGGTAGAGATGATGTGCTACGTAGAGTAACACTAGAGCATGAATGACCATAACTTCAAGAGGAAGCTCATCAAGGAATTATAGGAGGTTAGTTTGTAGGTGAAGACATTACAAGGAAAATCTTACAAATTGGTTTTTAGTATACCAAATTATTTTAGGATGTGCATAGAGTATCCAAATATTGTGATGAATGCCAATGAATGGGCAATCCAAATCAACGTGACAAGATGTCACTAATCTTAATTCTCATAGATCAACCATTTAAATAATAGGGAATTAAATTTATTAGATTTATAGATCCTCTTATAAATTGAAGTCATGCACCCATATTATTACTTTAACTAATTAGTTCACAAAATGGGTGGAAGTAGCTATGACTCCAAGTTATGGTGCAAAGGACACTATTAAGTTCTTATAAAACAATATCATCACAAGGTTAAAATGCTTTATTAATTTTTATAGTGATAGAGGAACACATTTTACTCAATAATACTATTAAGAATCTCACTAAAGAGTTTATTATTTTGCATCACAAAAGCAATACAAATCATCCTCAAGCAAATGGGTAGGTTGAACCATCAAATAAGGTGTTGGGGAAAATTTTGACAAATATTTTCAATGTGCAAAGGGATGATTGGGAGGATCACATTCCTATGGTTATTTGGGCATATAGAATAAATTATAAGCTTTCAACTATTTTCATTCAATTTTAGCTTATTTATGGTCTTGAAGCAATAATGCCCTTGGAATACATAGTTCTGAGCTTCCACATTATAATGATTAAGAGGTTTGATGATCATGACTCTCTAAAATAAAGTTTTTTGGACTTGAATAAGATGGATTAAAGTTGACATAGGGAATTATGGACATAATAGATACACAATTCAAGTCATAAGGCATGTCATGATCACAACTTATGATCTAAATAATATTATCTAGAGAAGTGGTATTTCTATATGGTAGTAGATTTATTAAATTCCTAAGAAAATTATACATTATATAGAAATGACCCTATGTTATACATGAGGTTTCAAAACTAGGTACTATTATGTTAAAATATTTGAAGGGAACCATACTACTAAGACATGTAAATGAATGTAGGCTTAAGTCTTACTTTAATCTCTATCAATCTACTGATAATATGAGTGGGTGTTGAGTGACATCATGTATTTAAGCTTATCTTTAAATTTTTTTTATGTGTTTCATTTTAATAGGGTAATATGTTTGTGTAGTGAAATCTTATCATCATATCATATTTCAACCAATAAGTAGTTATAGTCACAACATGTGATTGACTTCCAGAGTAGACTAAGGATGGATAGCTAGAACCAACTACTAGATAACATTAAACAATTTTGGGAAATAAATGATGATAAGATAGGTACAATGAAAGGACAAGTAATGGTCATTCAAGACCATTAATGACATGTCCTTTCAAGATACTGCATCTTTCTTGAGGTGGATTAAGTGGAAAATGGATAAATAGAGTCATAAAATATATAAAGGAGATAGAAGGATTTCATGTCACACCAAGTAACTATTGATGGATATATCAATAGTTTTGATTTAAAAAGGTCACAATCACATCAATAAAGTATCAAGTCATATTAATTTTGAGTCACAACTTATGTGCACCTCGTTAATTACATTTAAAATAGTCGACTACATGGAATTAGGTGTCAAAATCTATAAAAAGAATGATTTTAAAAACACTCAAACATAACACACCCTATTCAACAAGTGATTTTTGTGATCTTCCTTTAAAATAGATTATTTCACATAGATTTCATACCATAGTCTAAGTCATCAAAGTAAGTGTTCATCCCAAGCTATAGCAACAATCATAGATCGATCCCAATTGTTGATCTCTTTGACATATGTGCATAATTAATAAATGGGGATTGGTTTGGGTTTATGTTAAACTAAATACATTTAACCAAAACCTTTAATTTTTTGACCAAGTAGAATCTACCTTGTTTTCTCTAGGACCATAAGAAAGTGCATAATATTAAGCCTTAGTTCTCCTAGATCTATTGTGAGGATTATATATAGAGAGGTTGATAAAGATCACTACATTTGGAAAACTAGATGAGGTCATCCTCAATATTTTGACTGATTAAAATCAAGGGGTTATCCATTTGTACTAAGATATTATAATTTGTAGTGATGCTCTAGCTATGGCAAGATCCACATGCCTCCCCAATCATGGGAAATCCCTCCTCCAATATAAATTTAATACCCCACCAATTCATTTATACATTCAAGATAATTATACCATAAGAGTGGGTAGAGGAATATTGATTGATGCAATGGAGGATTCTTTGGAGTGCCTTCTAGTATAATGCATCACAAAAATATTTTGGTAGACTAATAAACATTCCATGTAGGTAATGAAGGGGTAATTGATAATACAAATTGAATGATAAATCTACAAGATAAAATTAATTGGATTGAGTTTTTAGCATCAAATCCCACCACCAATATCAAGAAGGTACTTATGGGTGGTTCACAAAAATTTCAATATCAATTTTTGGTCTTATTATTGTGCTTTACAAAGTGTAAATCTCCACTAGGACTAGTCAATATTACTCCATATTTTTTCCCTACCACTACCTTTGTAAAAATTACATGGATGAAAATAGGGTAATATTATGAGTAATTAAAGTAATTTAATACATGGTGGATGGATGTCCATCCTAAATAATAATGTAACCAATAATCCTACAAGATATCATGCAATATTTGGGATAACATGTGTCAATTACAAAGCTACATAATGGTATTTAGATCAAATTTCATGAGTTGGACACTCAAACTATGACCCCAATGTTATTTTTAACTATAATGGTAGATGTGCAAGATGAATAATGGAGATAAAAATCTTTCACTGTGAGGAAGGTTTCACCTCTTCGATCCATTCCTCCACAAGAATAAAAAAAGTGTAGTCATAAGTACCACCATAAGCTTCATTAGCCAAATACTAGCATGAGAAAGGAAAAATAAAGGAACCTATGCAAAGAGCCTCACCTTTTCAAACCAAGAAGCATATACGGTAGAAAAAGTCCTAGTTAGATAATCTACATGTTCCAATCATGGAAACTTAGAGTGACTTATCAGAAATGGGAGTGGAGGGATAAGAAGTATTGAAGACCCTGCTTGAGGACATTAGCACTGAAGTTATGACAAGGAGGAGGATAAATAATTTTTCTTTTAGAAAGTAGTGCACACCTAACAAGTACAAAATCAGCTAAGATGTGTTATTTGCATTCACATCATGCAACCCCCTTCCATCATTATTGATACTATAGGATAAGAAGCTATATTAAAAAATTGGTAGCTAAGATATTTCACATAAATACACCTAATGGATCTTCATATTCATAAGAACAAGAGAAGTTGACATAATAAATTTAATTGCTAGCTTTGAAGTGCAAGCCAAGGATTCTTTTTTTGAAAGGACCAGCATAACATGTTGGTGAAAGGATGGTGTATTTTGGTGAAGTAAAAGAAGATACTGGTACAAAATAAACATAATATTCATATTATAAACCATAGACCAAAGATATGAATAGAGTCAAGGAGTCCCTAACTCCACCATTATCAATGAATAAAAATTTTATACCACAAGGTAATGTGATAAAATTAACTTCCTCGAAGGAAACTAAAACAATCACCAAGATAGATGCACCAGAGGAAATGGAGGAGATGAAAGCAAAAATTTTATCTCAATCTAAGTCACATAGAGTGTAGACACCTAAAACTGGCCACCACTACCTTCTGAATAGATTTCAAATTGGTTCCTACCAACCATTACAAATTAATCTTAAGAATCATTGAATGTCCCAAATTTACTTGTGCATCATTTATCAAATCTTATAATCATATTGAGACATCCCTAATTGGGGTATCATATCATATACAACACTAACCTCTCACAGATTCATCTCTAATCATCTTACAGCATCACAATAGTCAATTTAGCCTATGGACCTATTAAATGGGGCACATGAACTCAAATCAAATCTTAAAAGAGCTAAATGGATAATCAAAATTAATTAATAAGCTAAACCAAATTAAATGCTTAGTTTAATTATCCATGTTTAATTAATGAATAAATAAAAAAGGAAATTAAAAAATATGAAATATCTTAGCTTTTTATGACTACTTTTGCAAGTTGTCAAGTCTTTTGAAAATATCCTAAAATATCTCATTTTGGAGTCTCATGCCTATTAATTGCAAATCATGATTAATTGACAACTATTAACTCTAGTAGGGTTATATTTGTCTCACCTAGGTTAGGTTTGAACCCATTCCAAGCCTTAACTCCACCTTGACTCACCTTGGGCTGGGGTTAGATCCATTTACTATAAAAACAAGCCATTTCCCATAGAATTAAAAAACTTGGATATTGTAGAGTTATATTGTAGGTTTCATTACATGGGATTCATACCAATAATGTTATAGTGAAAAAAGATTAATCCAGGCCACATCAAGCCAACATAAGCCATAATGGTGCCAAGGAGAAAGGGAGCTACACAAACTCCATTGCCAAAAACTCTTTAAGCATAAAACTGAGCAATCTACTCAAGAATGTATTTGAAGCTCCCTTCAAGGAAGGTAAAAGATCTTGTGTCTTTTGAATTTTAGTTACATTTTCAATTGTATTTCATTCATTAAGCTCACCCCTAATATCTAGGCTTGTAAATGTTAGTGTTAATATGTTTATTTTAGTTTTTTTTACTTATTCTAACACTTTATCTAACCTCCCTTCTTAGATTCCTATGATCCCACAATGAAGCTGTGCATTAAAAAGAAGGCCTAGAAGATCAACAAAAGAGGGATGATAAGAAAATAATAAAGGAGGATAAAAAGAAATAAAAAGTTGAACAACAAGTAGCTACACAGGAGGTGCAATGCCAACAACACTAATCTTTATAAGAGTAACAACAAAAATAATAGGATGAAGAAGTAGAGGCTATAGAGAAGTAGGGTGAAGAAGTAGAGTTTGTATAGAAGTAGGATGAAGAATTTGATGCCACAAAAACATAATTTGAGGAAGCAGAGGCTCACATAAATCAAGATAAATAAGTGGAGGCAAGGATAAACTAGTAATAAGATGTAATCAATAAATAACAAGAAGCATAAGTTTCATTATGATATAAATAGAAAACAAAACAAAAGGCCAAGGAGGTATGAGTGTAGTAAGAAACTAAGGAGAAAGTAACTCTAGATAAAGCCAAGTTGAGGCTAAGGCCAAAGTTAAGGTTGAGGTAGATGAAAAAGCTAAAGCTAAATATGAAGCTAAAGCTTAGGTTGAGGTGAAATCCAAAGCTCAAGCTAAGGTAGATGTTAAAGACAAGGCTAAGGCTAAAACCAAGAATAAAATGGAGATCATAGCATAACATAAGATGAAAACAAAATTAGGTGCCTAGGAGGAGCCTTAAAAAAAAAATTAGATATTTATCTAATGGTTATTGGATGTTTTCACAACATCCACATAATGAACCACTTTTTCTCTTTTTTTGGCATAATTTATAGTGGCTCCATATACAACTCATGTCATGTCCATGGAGCTTGCCACTACTACTTTGGAAATAACTTTGAATGTGTCGTAGTTACCATTATCAAAGTAAGTTCAAGGCTCAATTATGTTCTAAGAGTCAATTATGTATAAGGAATCATACTTAGAATGGTAAGTGTTGAGGCTACATGATGATAATGTAGACCTCAATAATCAACTAACAAATGTATGCCAACTGATAGATTTTACTTATTCCAATTTGGCTATGTAGGTACTAGGTGATCAGGTAATATCTACAAATAAACAAATCACTACCATGTTGATGTAGCTTATAAAATATTGGTTGGTTTTGTAATGAATACAAACACTTTTCACATAGGGGATGGCCTTAAGGACGGAGACATGTAATTTTTGAGCTACTAGAAGAGTATGATTAGGTTATGGAGACCACTATGCAAAAAGATAAATAGATAATCTAAATAATGATTAATTAGAGGCAACAAATAAATTAATCATTAGATATTATGAAACTTGAGTTCATGTTAGCTGATAAATCCAAATTGGTATTGGATCATCAAATAGCTATTCTAGGTGTAATGGGTATTGCATTCAAGCAAATACTAGATGTCAGGGATAACATTATGTAAAAGCTCCAAATATGGCATAATGAAACAATGAATAACATGTCTATAGGAATTCAAGCTCAAAGTTTTGGAAATAAGATTATTGATATGGGGGTGAATTATTCCTTAAAACTTTTCATTCAATTCTACGTAACTATATATGAACCATTCTAACATTCATGTACATCTTATCAATCATAATAGCATGAAACATATGGATACAACATATACATGGGAAATACTCTAGGGGAATAAAACCCACTGATGAAACAAATTTAATATACTACTATAACACAAACATCAATATTTAGTGAAGCACGAACTTCACATGGATTACCAACCCCAACTAGCTCAACACCAACTCAACTATACTTTAGCAAGAACCCACTTGCAAGGATGCACCAACCCCCTAGATGACTCAGCACAAACTCATCCACATAATTGTTTGATCACCTTAAAAAATCATTATTTTTTATATAATATATGATGATATACTCCTTTATCTCTTCACTCACTTTTGTCCCTCTCAAACTGGCCTTCAATCTTCTTCGCTCAACTAGCCCTCTTCATGGCTTGATTAGGTCCTTAGACCTTTATCCTCACATTAAGAACCTATGTTATATTTTCATAACATTTATATGATGGTTCTCATGACCTATTTCAGATATTTAATGATCTATATCATTATATTATCATCTTCTTCTCTCCCACACTTAACATCCTCTAAGTATACTAAATAGGCCAAAACTGCCTTGCTTTTACGCAAATCACTTGATTATATATTTATTAGTCAGCCAAACATTCAAATAAATTAGGTTAGCCATGAATAATAATTATCATATTAAAATAAAATTCCTTAATTATGAATTAATTAATATAATAGGTTAGCCATACATTAATTATCCCGTATTCCTCTTTTAGGCTTATGGAGACCTAATAAGCCTTCTTAACAACATGCTACCCTTTGATATTTATTGAAGTATATCCAAACACATCTCATGGAAGTAAAAATTAATACACCACTCCAATATACATTATATAAATTTAATTTATGTGCATAATACTTTTTAGATCCAACTACCACTAGAACCCTTCTTCAAATCATTGTTTATAAAAGGCTTGCACATATAAAAAAATTGTCCTGAACAACTAAGGCATATACTCAATTTTTATAAACAACCATGGAAAAAAATCACATATTTAGAAACATCATGACCTTATGCTCATCTCAAACTTCATTTTATTCTTCAACTCAGGGTAAATAGGCTCAAACACCTCTTTTTAAGATGTTCACTCAGAACTGCCAACTAACTCTAAAACACAATCAAGGAAACATGAACATATGACACATGATTGAATATACTCAAGGTGTTTTTATGAATGAAAAAGATCTTATAGAATCCTCAAAACAACCTCAATCAATTAGATCATGAGATCTAATGAAAACTATTGGTCTTATAGACCAATCTATTGAGCTTCTCTCTCACAGACTCTACTTAGCCAAATAAGCCATTTTGGCTTCAATGTTTCAACCTCTTACACAAAAAACCAAGATTATTCAAATCATGTATAGATAATTCAAGACCCAAGCAACATCATGATGCATTTAAATGAATTACTTTCACATGAAAACACATCAGGAAGCATCTTTAGATAACATAACCTCTTATTTGAAACTTCTTCATTTCATCATGCCACTTGAAAATACCATCTCACAAGGTCAATACAAGGAATTACAAGATGATTTACACTTTTTTTACTGAACTATATTTACTCATGCTACTTATTAATGATTTCATTCAATTTATCATTAGAACATTATTCAAATAGTATTCTTTCATCATAATAACAACATTCACTATGCTGATAATCAAAAATCATCATACACATACCTCTTAAGGCTTACTTGACCAAGTATCTTCACATGAACCTTTGACATAAAATGAAATTAGATTGACATTAATAAAATAACCATGCATCTTCATAATAAATTTTGACATCAATGAAAATATTAAATCTAAAATCTTAATACTAAATGACAGTGCTCAACAATCTCTCCCTTAATTAGAAACAATGTTCAACAATCTCCCTCTTTGTCATTGATGGAAAACACACTCATCAAACTCTATCAACCACTCTTGACGGAAGTCATATGTTAGATATATTTCTTACCTTTTATTTCTCATCCTTTTTGATCTTTCTCATTTTCTCACCTTTTCTAATATTTCTCTTTTTTTGATCTTTTTTGATCTTTCTCCCCCTTTGACATTAACAAAAAACGTCTTCGATAACTATCATATCTTTCAGAATAAACTCAAATTACAAATATCTCTTCAACATAGATCAAACTTAGTTAATAATATGAATATCTCCCCCTCAAATCAAGTGTCCTCCATTCTTTTGTTAGTAGTAGACATCAAAGATCATTTGTAACTACTAAAATCATACTCTTTTACCTATGAGCTGATACTATCTCTCAAAGATACTAGATGGCACATAGTATTTAGAAATTATTGAAACCACCTATGAAAATAATTCTTAGAAACTTCTCAATATGTCACTCTCCAAGATAATTTATTAAAATATCAAAAAATAGAGTTTATGAATCATCTCAGACATAATCTCTCCTTATCTCCATGCATATCAAAAATCAATCACTTCCTTAAAAAATAAAATAGAGCTACCAAGATCCCCCTTAGACCAAGCATATATTATTTTATAAGAACTAGGAACTCAAGATCACATAATTTTCTTGACCTAGATAAAGAAGATAAAACTATTGATCAAACATAAGGTTATCACATAATAGATACCAAATGTAGAAATAGAGAATCCCCTTTTATCTTAATAGATCAAGCTCAACTACTCATATAAAAAGATATCAAAAAATTACCTCTTATTTACCAATTTTATAAATTTTGACTTCAAATACTTGATTCTAGTCGTAGATCTTGTTTATAATTCAAACCATAGATCTATCAACACAATAATGAATAATATCCATCTTCATCTCCTTACTTGTAACATATACAACCTAGAATCTTCTAAAAAAGAATCCTTCTTTGATCGCACCCTCTTGCTTCTATTGATAGAAGAATGTCTCCATGAAGCTTAATGGAGCCACCACTTTTTATAGGGTTCTTAAAATAATATAAAATTAGGAGATTCCTAGATCTCTATATCTTTATAAGACTAAATATTATTTAACATTCTTCTAGACTTGATTGGAACTATAGATTTGACCACATCATCAACCTTGTCATCCTTCTTCTTTTCTTTGGCTACATTGTCAACACATGCATACAACAAGTGTTATTTACATTCCTTACTTAATTTATTACCTAAGGTATTCTCTATCTCAACAAGAAATCCACTTGATATTATAGATTGATCATGAATTATCTTTTCTATGTTTGGTTTCTATACATTCATCTATTTTCTTTCTTGCACTCTAGGAGCTTCAAACTTCCTATTTTGACTTGATGATCTTCTAACTCTATTAGGATAGAATTTTTAATGTGTCCTAAATTATGATAGTTGTAACAGACCACCTTATACATACCATTTTATTTATGATGACTATGATATCTCTTTAACCAATTAATTCTCCTTCCATAGTTACATGAGTACTCATTCTTGGAGGATCTTCTACATTTTCCTACTCTATGACCAAACTGACTACATATAAAATAATAACCATTAAAAGAGATAGCTACCTTATAGAATTGGGCTATCTAATAAGTCTTTTCATGTTGACCTTGTTATCTTCAATAGTCTTCTTCTCAATTTGAGGTGACTTACTTTGGTCTTCTTAGAAACTAAGACCCATCTTATCACTTGTAGACTTATGACTGCTTAGGATATCAATCTAGAGCCTTAGTTCTCTTTTCAAATTTCAAAAATTTCTTCACCTTGATAGATGCTTGATCCAACTTAGATTCTAGAGATTCTATTTTAGTTTCATATATGTTGTTATCTTCCTATTTAGCCTTTAAGCTTGATTCCATAATCTCTATCTAGGTTTCAAATTATTGGATGATGTCTTCATTCTCCTTAGATGTGTTACTCAACCTTCAAATAATCCAATCTAATTTTCATAGTCCCAAGTTAATGACTTTAGTTTCTTTTTCTTCTTATTTATAATCTTCAACTCTTCTAGGGTACTTACCATCTCTACCTTAAGATCCACTTAATATTCTCCTTCTTCAATATCATAGTATACCTCTTCATCTAATTCAACATTAATCATAATGCCTTTCCCATTTAAAAAACCCTCATTGTCTAATTATATGTCTATGAAAAAAGTTTCATTATTGTCATATTCAATGTCAGATGTGTCTGAATCACTTACATATGATGAAATATATTCTTTGGTGTAGAACATCTTCTTATTTTTTTGTTATCCTGTCCTTCATTCTTCTTGAAATCTCTCTTGTTATTGTCAAACTAATAGGAATTTATATCATCTTTACGAGATTCATCATGTTATTCATTATTCTCAGATTTGTCTTTGTTAGGAAACTTGGTTGCAAAGTGACTAATCTTGCCACAACTTAAACATTTAAAGGGTAACTTACCATTATACTTACCTGAACTAAACCTAAACTTTTTAATTAAACATAGCTATGAGTTTATCATCATCAATATCTAAACATAACTCATCTTTGTCCTTTTCCTTTGAATTATTTTCAACCTTAAAATTTAATTCCTTCTTGAGAGGTCTTCCTTCATTTGTTCTCATTTCATAGGCAGTCAAGATACCATGAATCCCACCCATCTCTATTTTATCCAAATATTGCATTTATTCTATTGTAGACACCTTAGAGTCAAACTTAGGACTTAGTGATCTTAATAAATTTTGAATAATATTAGACTTTATCACTTATTTACTCATATCCTCTTATGATATTGACATATTCATCAACCCTCATCATGTAGGATGCAATAGTTCATATTCATTCATCTGCAAGATTTCAAATTATCTTTTATGGGTCTACAACTTGGACATCTTCACCTTGATGTCTCCTTCATATATGGTCTTCAATTTTCCCCATATGTCTTTCAATGAAACATAATGCATTACTTTTACTAGATTTTCCTCTGGTAGGCCACATAGAATGGAATTCATTGCCTTGGATTTATTCTCACTAGCCTTCTTACATGTTCCAACTATTGGTGGAATTGGAGGTACAATACAGGAATCCATAATTAAATACCAAATATAATGTCATTTTTAATTTAGATATATATTTAATATGAAATTATATAAGTCATAGTTATATCTATTAAATAATGGAGCCTTATTAGTATAGAAACCACCTTGAGCTTGCTGACTAGTCATCCTTGCTTCTTAGGATCTCCTTTAGGCTATCAAACCTATTATAAAGGACTTGATCTAATACCAATTATTAAAAACAAGATGAATTAGAAGAGGGATATGTTGAATCAGTCTTCAAAACTTTTCATTCAATTCCACTTAATATATATGAACCATTCTAACATGCATTTACATCTTAGCAATCATAAGAAAATCAAACACATAAACACAACATATATGTGGGAAACCCTATAGGGGTGTAAAACCAACTAAATATTCAAATGGAATATAGTAATATAAGACAAACATCAATCTTTACTAAATCACCAACTTCACATTGAGTACCAACCCTAACTAGCTCAACACCAACTCAGATAGGCTTTAACAAGAACCCACTTGCAAGGAGGCACTACCCCCTAGATGAATTAGCACAAAATCAACCACCTAATTGTTTTATCACCTTATAAAACCCTTATTACTTATAAAATAGATGATAATATAATTCTTTAGATCTTCACTCACTTTTATCCCTCTCAAAGTGTCCTTAAACTTTCTTCGCTCAACTAGCCCTCTTCATAGCTTGATTAGGTATTCTGACCTTGATCCTCATATGAAAACCCTCTATAAAATATTTATAAAATTTATATAATGGTATAAATGACCTAATTATACTCTAAAATGATCTATATCATTCAATTATCCTCTTCTCTCCCATAATTAGGATCCTCTAAGCATACCAAATAGGCCTAAACTACCTTTTATACAAGTCACTTGATCATATCTTTCTTAGTCAGAAACACATTCAAATAAATTAGGTTAGCCATAAATATTTCTTATCATATTTAAATAACATTCCTTAATCATGAATCAATTAATACAATAGGTCATCCATATATCAATTATCCCTTATTCCTCTTTTAGGCTTATAAAGACCTAATAGGCCTTCTTAACAACATATTACCCTTTGATTTTTATTTAAGCATACAAAAACACCTATCATGGTAAGAAAAAGTCATACACCACTCCAATATACCTTCCAAATTTAATTTAGGTCCACAATACCTTTTAGGTCTAACTACCACTTGAAACCTTCTTCAAATCACTTCTTATAAAAGGCCTACACATATACAAAAAATTTGTCTTGAACAATTAAGGCATATACTCAATTTTTACAAAAAACCATGGAAAAAAATTGCATTTTCAGAAACCTCATGACCTTAGGTTCATCTCAAACTTTATTAGATGCTTCAACTTATGGTAAATATGATCAAACACTTCTCTATAAGATGTTTACTCAAAACTACCAACTAACTCCAAAACACAGTGAAGGAAACATGGACATATAACACATGATTGAATATCTTCAAGGGATTTAAATTCATGAATAGTATTTTATGAAATCCTTAGAAAAACCTCAATCAATCAGATCATGATCTCTAATGAAAAATATTGGTCTTATAGACCAATCTACTAACCTTCTCTCTCATAGACTCTACTCAGCCAGATAAGCCATTTTGGATTCAATTGTTCAACATCTTACATAGACTTCAAAGATTTTTAAAATAATGGATAGATCATTAAAGACACAAAAAATAATAATCATACACTTAAATGCATCACTCTCATATGAAAACACATCAAAAACATCTTCTTACATCTATCTAATTTCCTTATTATTTATACCATAAGGTTTGTTAGCAATTCTCCACTTTTGATCACCAACTTTGCACACATAAGATATGAAACCTATTAAAAAATATTCATGAAAAATAACTATAATTCTCATAATTTGATCTTCATCCACTTAGCCACTTTCACTCAGTCAACTATGTCTACCACAATAAATCTCTGAAAGACATGCACTTTCTTAAAGGGTCTACTCACTCACCTAAGAAACCAATCACACCTAGAGATGCCTAGGAGAGTTTAATTAAACCTATAATCACTTTTTTTATCATATAAATTATTTATGATCTTTTTATAAAAATATATTTAATATCAGGTCATTGTTAGGGTTTTATGAGGGTTTAAACCATCTTCTAGTCTTAACGATCATTCATAAAACTTAGCTCCTCTTTTCAAAAATTAATTATTGTAAATTTGATATAAAACCCTTCCTCATCTACCATAAACAACTTAGGTTCTCATGTAGATGTTTTATGTGCCAACAAGCATTGAGAAAACCTTCTTGGGTAAACAATTCTTTATTCTTGTGCATTCGAGAAACCTTGAAATGTTTTTCAAGCCTTTTCTTGCAAATGTTGATCTAAAACTTCATGCACACACTTAAAACAACTTGAATTACCTTTTTAAACATTCTCCTACTCACTCATGACATGGAAAATGATCATGTTACTTCATCTGGCCACCATCACTCTTCTTACTTTCTAAGCCTTGACCTATAAGTCTTATTATGTCTTGAATATGACCTTATAGCCATATTGTAGACTCCACCTTGAAACTCTCATGTATTTCAATGTATCTTTTTTATGATCAAGGATCCTCATACACTCATTCTTATTCATAATTTTAACATAACATCTTCAGATCTACTCATATATCTTTAGAGCTCAACTAGGATCTTTGTAACATCTTTGGAGCTGTAAACATAGATCTTCAGACCTGACCTTTTAATAAATTTTATGGTCATAAACACCTCGTGTACAGCCTCAAATAGTCTCTCTCATTATCAAACATTGTCAAGTGTTATTCAAAGCATTCTCATCTTCATATCTCATTTGGAACATCTTCAAAGTACACAACCTCTTCTTTAGAGCTTCTTCATTTCATCATGCTATTTGAAAATACCATCTCACAAGGTATAGACAAAGAATTAAAAGAATATTTAAACTTTTTTACTAACATTTATTCACCCATGTTTCTTCTTAATGATTTCACTCAACTTATCATCATAACATTCTTCAAGTAGTATTCTTTCATCATAGTAATAATACTCATTATGCTATTAATTATAACTCATCATACACATACCTCTTAAAGATTACTTGACCAAAAATATTCACATAAAAATTTGACATCAAATGAAATTAGATTAACATCAATGAAATAACCATTCATATTCATAATAAATTTTGACATTAATGACAACATTAACTATCAAATCTCAACATTAAATGGTAATGCTCAACAGTCTCTCCATTAATTAATGACAATGTTTAACACCAAGGCCTAAAAACTAGTTGGATGATCTTTTATTGGACATTAAAATTAAAATGTAAAACACAAAATCACTCATATTCTTTTTGGAAGGTGGTGATGTGCAAAATTTGATGCTGATCTAGACTCCCCTATGCATCTTGCTTTCCTTGGTACATGAGGCCTTCACAAATTGGAAGATGAGAAGGAGGTGGCATAGGTCAAGCTTGAGGATGAGGTTTAGGTAACTACACCCTTCAATCCATCTTGGTTTGTGGTTTGTTAGGTAGCTTAGAGGGGGTTAGGTCTAATTTGATATGGGGATGGGTGATGCTAGGTGTGGAAAGGATACCCAAATTCTTGGTTGTTTTAGATAGAAGATTATGAGATGATCTAGGTGAAGGTGGGTGATATAGTTCCCTCACATCTTAGGAAAAAGAAATGTTTGATGATGGGGTGATAATAGGTGGCAAATTGGATGCTAATGAAGTTGAGGGTTTGGATCTATTTTGGTATGGGAGCCCCAAATGATGCCAAAAAGTGTCTCTATCTAGGTTGGGTTGTGAGGCAAATTCCAAACTTTCACTAATAGAGAAAAGGGCTTGTAAATGGGTTTTCTTCCTTGATTTATTGTTTCAAATGTCAAGCCTTTGGGTGAAGAAGAGGGGATGGTTCCTCCATCTTTACTTGAGATAGAAGGTTCCAAAATAATGGTTTCTTATGGGGTGATTAAGGGAGGGGATGGATATTTTATTGGGGGTATAGGTATGGTCCTAATTACTTCATTTGATAGGGTATCCAAAGAATAAGAAGGGAGTTATATCATTTAATTTGGTGGGGTAGAGGAAGGGGTGGTTAAATCAATAGCTAGTTTTGTGAAAGAAGAGGTGGGCATGGATATGGTTTGATCAAGTGGAGAAGCAGGGGATATAGATCCTTCTACTTAGGTCTCCAAAGGCATATAAGGTGAATTTGATTCTTCCATAGGTGAGGTTGGTGAAGAGGCAATGGGAATATGAGGCTCATCTTCCATGGGCTTATTTATGATGACATTAATTATTTGTGCCTCATGAGATGAAGATGGTTTAAATTGATTGTCATGGGCTTGGGTAGGTGGAGGATGGTTTGGAAATGGTTTGAAAAAATATTGAGAAAATGGTTGGGGGGCTGTTAGGGTTGTTAAACATCAATTCACCATTGTCAATCAGGTTTTGGACAAGACCTTTAAAAGTGTTACACCAATTTATGTCATGTTCGATGACTCAATGGAAAGCACAATGGCCATTTTCATTATACCACCCAGGCATAGGGTGAGAGGGGTCAAATTTTTGAGGTGGATTGATCAATGGAAGTTTAATAACATTAGATTTTAGAAATTTATCTAATACAGAGGCATAAGATTCCTTTATAGGGGTGAATTGTTTAGGGGGAACCCAGTTTTGATTTTGGTTTGGTGGGTAAGAAGGATTGGAAGGTGTGTTTTGACGTGGTTGGTTAACAAATGGAGGTGGGGAAGTTCTTAAGACAACTGCATCTATAGATGTTTTGGCTTTAGAATTGGGTTGGTTGGTTGTTTTTGTGGAAGAGGGGTCATTGGGTTTAAAATTAGAATTCTTATTTTGAAATTTCAATCTACCCTCGTCTATGGCTTGGTTCTTGACTTTGCATGCCATTATGAATGTTTTGTTAAAGGTTCTAAATGTTTGCACTTGAAGGGTGGGAGCAATGTGTTTTATGTATCCCCTAGATAAAAGTTCAATGAGTTTTGTTTAGGGTAGTGAAAAGGATAATTGATTAATGAGGCCTCACCATCATGCAACAAAGTTGACAATTGATTCATCATCAAACTACCTAATGGAATAAAGGTTGGTTATGGATACCTTCATAGATATATTGATAGAAAAATCTTCTAATACAATTTGGGTGAGTTAGGAGAATGAAAAGATAGAATGCCTACAAAGGGTACTACACCAATCCAAAGTGGGTCTTGATAAAGACATAGGGAAGGTTCAGAGAAAGAGGGAATCATCATATGAGATCAAGTAATAAGAATGGTGAAATGCCCTCAAATATTTTTGAGGATCCTCCTTCCCTTGAAACTTAGAGAATTTGGGGAGCTCTCATTGAGGAGGATAATCATGAATTAGGATAGAAGGGTTGATAGGTTCATTACAAATTTGGTCATAGGATAAAAAATTATGAGACCCATAGATAGATGATTTGAGTTGGGTTATCTTATCTACAAGCATCTTGATCGAGTAAAGTTAGGGTTGGACAGTTGCATAATTTTGTGGCAAGTTATACTTAGGTTGGGTTGAAATTATGAATTGGTATGTGGTAAGAGGTATAGAAGTGGGCACATATTTCTATGTGTTAATTTGAGGTTAGGATAGTGTCCCAACAATATTGATAGGCATTAAGGGTTACGTAGAAGGTGAAATATATCCCAATGGGTTGTGGATATATTAACAGGAGCCCATGGGGGCTTGTAAAGGAACTGATAATGGTTTGTTTAGGGGTACATTTGGGTATGTTGATGGGGGCATGGTTTAGGTTGTTAATGCTAAACTATTTGTGGGTTTTTGATGGGTAGTGACCCTAGTGATAATAGGGGGAAGTGTTTGTGGTATGGAGATTACCATGTTTTAAAAGGGGGTTAAGGTTGGTATATTGGTTAAGCTGAATGGAATGGTAGAAATGGGTGTGGAAGACACTGCATTGGTAAAAGGGGTAGAAGTGATAAGGGGTAAAGTTGATCCAATTTTAGAGGTATTAGTTAGGGTAATAGTTTTTTGAGTGGTGGTGGTAGATGGACAAATGGTAGAAGATGAAGCTTGGCTAATGTAAGGGTGGGATGATGTAACACCAACCATAAGGTGGTGTGTCATACCATAGGGTGGATCCATAAGAGGAACTTAAGCCATTGAAGTATGGTAGGCTAAGGCATTAAGATAGTGTTATAAAGTAACTAGATTTTTATCTAGAAAGGTGGAAAAATTTGGAACACCTTCAGGTAATATTGAAGGCACTGTAGGTGGGGGAGAATGGTACAGTAAAGCATGGGGTGATCTATCAATGTCTAAGGTATAATCCATAGATGAGGATGAAGAAGAAGATGGTGGTTGTTTGTTTTGGTTTCTCACTTGTTATTTGGTTAAGACCATATAAGAAATTTAGAAATGGATAACAAACCTCTCACCTCAAATAATGAATAAATAAAGAAAATCCCAAAGTAAACAAAACACAAAATAAAAGTGCAATTAATCCTAAGATTTATTTTAAATCACTTTTGGATTATGTCTTAAAGAGTATGAAAAGGAAAAATGGCTTATGATTCAGGTACTACAAGATCCATCTAAGGATGGTTTTGGGTTAATTTTTGGTGCTCAAATAATCTACACTATACTGAGTACGTGGCCTAGTACTGGGGGCTTACTCCTCACAGTTTATGAACCCAAAGTTGAGCTGGGCCACTTAGCTAATATATACCATTTGTATAGATTTTATACTCCACTAGAGAATGGAGTGGGTTCTCTCTTTGGTGATGAAATCCAAGTGGGATTTTTGGGTAGGGTAAGGTGATCCAAAAGGTGATGAAATCTCAATGGGCTTGGTCTCAAGTAAGTTTTGATGTTTATTTTGTGCAAGTGGTTTTGTAGTGTAACATATATGTGCTAAGATTAATTCATAATGTGTTTTTCTAATCTAGGTGAGCTAATAATTAAGTAGGCAAAATAATAGATGCACTAAATTTTAATCCAAAATATATTTTTTGTGTTTTTTCATGAAAACAAGGAATAGATAAAAATGCACTTAATGCAGGATGAAAATGAAACCTATCCCTAGGATGAAAACTTATTTTTTTTAGATTTTTAGGAATAAAAATAGATAAAGTTTATATCTTTTGAAATTTTATAAATAAAAAAAATGCAAGAGCATAAATTTTCACTAATGAAAATATATTCCAAAAAGAACTATGAACCTAGAAGGTGTCCCACCAAGTGTGCCAAAATGTTTTCTACTATTTATTACTCTATTTTTTACTTTTAGGAAAAAGCAGAGAAACAAAATATGAGGGGTGTTTACTTAGTAAATATTGTGCTCATTGATGACCAAATGAAGTAAGAGCTCATTTTTGGTGAGGAAGGACTACCTATAATAATACCACACTAAACCAACTTGTTTGTTAGACAAGTATGAAGGGTGGACTGCCTAGCAACGCTAGATCTAAGAATATAAAGCTCCTTTAGATGGATATCAATCCACTCCCCTAATGATAAAAATGTTCTAGAAATAGAAATAAAGGATGATAAATGTACAAGAATATAAATGATTATACAAAAAAAATGTACTTGTTTGGTAGATGTAGCCTAGCGGGTCAATACCATGCACAAATATATCAAGGTCAAGTCTAGAAAGGCCTGGGTAGGGTCTAAAAATAGGTAAAAAATATAAATAGGGGTTTTATTGGGTGAAAATGGGATAAAATAGAAATATGTTATTTTCCTTGATAGTGACCATTGGTGGTTAGGCTAACTGATGATGGTTAGGTAACCAACAATGCTTGTGGTGATCAACAATTGTTACAACAACTGAAGATGCTTTCCTATGGGAGGTCTATGGGGAATTTAAATGGAATTGGGGATGAAGTGGGCAATGGGTATAAGGTAGATTTTGGTCTATTGGGGTGAGGGGTGATGTGCAGGTGACCAAGTTGAGTCAGAAAGAGATAATGGGAAAATAAAATGCTAAAAATAAGAGAAATAATACTTGAATGATGAAAATTAGAAACCAATGACCAAATGAATGAAATTAGGTAGCATAATATTACTCCAACCTTCAAAAGTAATGTGGATAGAGTTTTGAGATGCTAAATGCCTACACAAAGAAAAAAAGAGAGCCTAGATGTAAATTTTTGGATCCATAACTCCTCCAAGAGCCCTGTATTTATAGCACAAAATTGTTAAGTGAGGAAATGGAAAGTTGTTAAGTTAGGATAAAGATTCCAATTCAAAGAGAGGGAAAGTTGTGACATGTGCATCAGAAAGTTTCTATTTTATCCATGCATGACTATCCTGTAACTAGATGATTTTTTATTTTGTAGGAGTAAAGACCTAATCGTAGATAGTCTAATCATCGATGATTATGTCAACCATTGATGATTAACCCCTAAATTAAAAGGGGGTTGAAATGGGTCTAAGTTAATATGTTAAAAATGTTTATTAAGGGGTGATTATGTGTGTTATCAAATGTAAAGGGTGAGTTAACTATTTGAATAGCTGACTAAGGTTGGGAATAGGTCCATGATAAAGTGACATCAAAAAATAGTTGAGAGGGGTGGGGGGGTTTCAAGTGTCTACACTATAATCCCTCCCAGTGATTAATACCCTAACCCTATCCACCCTAATCTTACTCCTAAGTCATAAACCCCTTAAACTATTTACGTAACCTTCTTACATCTTCCCCTACCTTTCTAACCTCCACCCTTATATCCTCTAACCCACTCCTCTCCCAACTAACTCACTCTCTAATCCTCACCAAATTCATAAACTAACTAACATAACCTTATCCATTACTAACTTCCCCTCACATCCCTTTCTTAATCATCCATTTCATCCTAACTATATTTTCATCCTCCCTATGTCCCTATCCTAACCTATCCAACCATCCCTTAAACCTTTACCCCATCTAACATAATATCACTAATTATGACTTGACCCCTAATTGTGACATTGACAACATCACCACTTACATCTTATGGTTTTGCATAATCATGATTGTAACCTCATAGTTATGCAAAATTATGATTTCTCACTCATGACATTTTGATATCACTAATTTTTATTTGTAGTATTACAATGGTGTGAGTAAATTTTCATGATATTCTAATACCATATATTATGATTGAGATATTGCCATTCAGGATAACAATAATGTTATTGAGGGAATTTCCCTTAGTCATGGTATTTTACCTATGGCATGTACACTAAAAAACATCAAAAATAAATGTAAAAATCATAAAAATAACAAGCTATGGGTCAAATAAATATTGGTGGTCCTACATCCTCTAGCATCTAAAACTCTCTAACCCTCTTACCATGATGTGATGCATGTGGGATATGGTCCATATTTTAGTTTTAGAGCACTATTTTCACCAAGGGTAAAATTCAAAATGACCCCTTTTCACCCCCATTTTCATATTTAACCCCCCTCCTTCGACCCCTCTTTTTACCCCCAACACCACTTTGATTCCTGACATACCCATTATACTCTCCTGTCAGCCCATTTTCATCCCTAAATCTCATATTCTTAATCTCTCATCACATTTAATCTTTAAATATCATCCCTAGGTGATTTGGGGCATGGCCTTCTATTTCCCCATTATTCATCCAAATATTTAGTTAGAACTACATCAGCTTGAGGTCTCCTAAGACTATATAGGCAACACCTGGCCATGGTCTTGTGGCCAAGGATAACTCAACCACTATTAACCCCCACTCCCCATCCCATCCTAGATGGATCACTCAACATTATTACATCATTTTTATCTATGCATCTCACATAAAGTGGCTTATTATCCATGATCAATCATCCAATCTCCTTTATCAACATTTAACCATCCTTGACATATATCTTTACTTCAAGACTTATCTTTACCTTATGACCTAGCCCATCCATTTACTCCTAGGTCAATGTTTTTATCCCCAACATTCTAGTCTTATCATCTTAATCAATTATCCTCCTTTCTAGACATTGGTCATTTGTCTAGAACTCATCTCTTGAGGCTCAACCACTTTATCACATTGCATCTATGCTTAGGGAATCTACATCATAGCCACATCAATATGCAGGGCATCCCAACCCCATCTCATTGTCCTGGTCTCATCCCACCCCTAGGACTTTTGTTTGAGTGACCATTTGGCTCATTTCTCCCTACATTCTCCCTTGAGGAGGAATCATACCTACTAATAACATCCCTATTAATGACACAGTTTTTCTTTGAAATACCATTACCCCTTCCACTTTTTCCACTCAAAATACCCTTTCAATGAGGGGAAAAATGTATGAACCTAAATTTGATCACTCTAATAATATTAAATATACTAATTTAACCAATAATTGTATTCCTAACCAATTAACTAATATTCTAATTCCTACATAAAATTTACTACATCCCATGAACCTTACCATACCCTTGAAACTAGTTAATCACTCCATTAACTTACTAACTAGCCTACTTAGCTACTAATCTACCCACTTGGCAAATTAAAATTCCATTTTATTCACCTACCAATCTACAACCCTACACCCCTACTCCCTAATGGATATTCTAGAATTACCCAATTCTAGAACCTCCTCTAACTTAGACATTCTCCTCTAGAAACCTCTAATCTAGATGTTTCTAAGGAATTTTTAATTCCTTAAAAATTCCTCCACCCTTGATCCACATGGCTCAAGTTTTAATGTGAGCCATTGATTCCCCCTAGCTTATTATACAATCCACTCCCCTATGGCCAACTTAATCAATAAATACATAAGTCTCTATTGTAATTTCATTCCCAGCCATTATCAAAGCATTCCCATATCCTTGTCAAAGCCATCAAGAATCCATTGAATCTATATTAAAATCTCAATCAATAAATCCATAATACAATAATTTTGCATTCAAATCAGCTTTTAAATTTTGGAGAAGAAATCTAAGGGGTAAAAGGATGGTAAGAAATCTCATTGTAAGTGTCTAATTTCTCTTTTATCCCCTCATGTGATGTTTTTTGTTTTCTTGGGTTTTTATTGATAAATATAGTAATATAGTGAAGAATCCAAAATAAATTCACATAATATTAAAATACCCATTTCCAAGACATAATCAAAACAACAATCAAACTAATCAGAATAATCATCAATAAAACCTACATAGTCTAGGTCATCAAGAATAACAAGATTAAGAGATACATTACCGCACCAACTACGTTGATTATCATAACACCCAATAAATTTATGATTGTGAGTTACATTACTAATAATCACATGGTTACCATCAATGTTAGTCATTATCATCTATCTAGAACCAATCTATATGCTAAACTCATTGTCCAAGGACCTTCCTCATCACATCTAAATAATGCCATTTTGGCTTGACATTGTGTTATTATAACTCAATGCCCAAAGGTTATGATTAAATATCCTTCAACATCCAATTCTAATGATCAAATCAAAGGCTATTTTCTTTATAAATATAAACCATCCTTTTCATCTATTAAAAATCCAAATGACCTTATTTAACAATTAGATATAAATCTTATGTAAATATCCATTTTAGATATCTTGCATACATTTGAGTTTTACAAGGATACCTTATACAATATTCTTCATCAATCCAAATTCCCCAATGATATTGATCCATCTAAATTTTAATCACTCATAGGACATTTTTACTTAAGGCAATGGATCACCTTTGATCAAAGTGACATGTCTCCATTAAGCCCTTAAAATGACAATCTCATTTACATTAAAGTAATAGTTTATCAACTCATTGTCAAGCAGGTGATCATAAATAATGGCTCAAGGTTAAAATTTACTACACTTAAGTTAGTTAGACATTTTGGTTGGTTATTTTATAGTAAATTTATAATGTGATACTATCACCATAAAATGGTACAACAATGTTGAAAAAGAATCAACTAGCACCATTAGTTCACTAGTCCTTATTGAACTTGTCACCCATAATACCCTATGTCATGTCACTGATTTAGAACTATCAAATAATATAATCCTTGAGCATCTATAGATCCATGATATACATGTAATACCATTTAGATTACACCAGTGTCTCAAGTTCCCACATTTGAGTATGGAATTAATTATTCTAGGAGATCTACAACTGTATCAATATTGTGAAAACTTGGATGTGAAATAAGACATTAATTATTATCCTCACATTGAGCATGTTATCAAAAAATATCAAGGTGTGGTTCCCAAATTTCCTAAGTCTTCCTCTATTAATAATAATAGTCTTGTATCTTCATCCAATAGTCCCTATCCTCCTCAAGCACCATCTCATTTTACCATCAATGACAAAGGCCTTGGAGAGTATTTAATCAGTGATGCTTTTCACATTACTAAATTCCCTAAGTTAATTAAATCCCATGTTAGGCCTAAGATGGAGTTTTGTATAAAATGTGATCCTTATAAGGTGGATCCCTTAACTTTTGTAAAGAATGGTCTTTTACACCAAGAACATGCCAATAGTTCAAAATATTCCTTGTTGTATAGTGATGAGCTTGCTTCATGTTACCAAAATAAAAACTAGCATATTCCTAAAACAACCATGGATAATTATGAATATAAAGGAAAAGGGTTGGGGGAAAATAATAGGAAATTTTGTAACCCATTCCTCTAAATAAACAAAAATGCATTTGAGGTGTTGGATACAAACCACCTAGGGTAGACCCCTCTAATCTTGAAAGTGATGCAACTATGATTTATAATGAATATTATCCTAGAAACAATTCAAAGTCCTATTATATTATCTATAATGAGCTCAATTATAAAAAAATCTATAACACCAATGTCATCCTTACCATCAACTGTTCTCTCCATTACCCTTAACTCATTGATTAGGACCAAAATTATTATGTACCATTGCATGAATTTCAATAAAATAAGTGTAATTAATAATTCTTGGGGCTTAGATATGGTTTCTTACTTAAGGAAAATAAATAGGGATTCAATATCAATTTCAAATCTAATGCCTAATTTAGAGAGTAGGTGGATTTCCTTAATAAAAAAATGAATAAAATCAATAATTAATGTCCTTTAGTGAAAAAATCTCTAAGGCACTATTGGAAAATAAAAAGGTAAGAATAAAGATGTTTTTATTATTAAAAATCTTCTAAGTCACCAATGGATGGGTAATTCCACTCTATCCATAAGTAAACACTAAGTCCCAAAATTCTCCACATTATATTTCACTCAGATGTTAATCTTGAAGAATAATGCACATTTGAATAATTGGTACAAGACTTCCCTTAGACATTCAACAAGTGACTATTATCTGAGTTAAATGATTATGATTCTTATTATATGGATGAAATTAATGACCAAATTAGGTTAGAATCAGATGGAAAATGTAATTTCCTTAATTTCCTACTTTGTTTGAGAATGGTTCCACACTACTTGGACAAGACACCATTGATGTCAATCTTGGTACTAACGATGATCCACAAATCATTAAGCTTGGTGCTTATCTCACTATATAATAACTTGAGTTAATTATCATCATCCTCAAATAATTAATTGATATATTTTTATGATATTATTTTGACATGTTTTTATTAGATCCATCCCTGGTTGTCCATATTTTGGTGCATCCTAATGTTAAACTAATCAAATAGAAGTTGCAAAAAATTCACCCACATATTACCATTTTGGTCTAGAAGGATCTCGATTTTTTATGTGAGGTTTATCAATCCTAGAAAATATTCAAATTAGATTTATAATATCATCCATGTTACTAGTAAACCTAAAGGTATATACCTTTTTACATATTTTATAGATATAAACAAACCTTTTCAAAAGGATTATTTTCTATTGGCCAACATTGATATGATTTTTGACTCCATAAAAGGTTATGAGATCTTACTAGTTATGGATGTATTTTTAAGATTAAAATCAAGATAACACCTAAGGATCACCATAAGAAAATTTTCATTATCAGGTCATACCTTTTGGCCTGAAGAATGTTGGTTCTACATATCAGAGGGAAATGCCTATTCTTTTCTATGACATGATGCATGATATTGTGGAAGACTATATGGATGATATTTTGGTTAAATATGACACACGTATATGTCAAAATAAATTTTTATGTCCTATATTTGAATGAATACATGAATACAAAGTACACCTCAATTCTAAAAAGTGTGTCTTTGACATCACATCTTATAAGTTATTAGGTTTCATTATTTCTAAGTGACGTATTGAAGTTAACCTAACTAAGGTTAAAGACATAGTGGAAGTAAATCCCCCATAAAATTTAAATTAGTTTCATAGCTTAAAAGGGAAAATTTAGGCTATTTGATGACTCATTTCCCAACTTTCAAACCATTTTCATCCTTTCACAGACATCAAAAAATGGGGATCATTGTTTGATGGAATTAGGAATGCAAATAAGCATTTAATCAATAAAAGTATTTTTTTACTAACCCACCAGTGTTAGATCCTCCAACACCAAGGAACCCCCTTTTAATTTACATCTTAATAACCTAACA